>BSBM01000753.1:38307500-38907500 GCA_027924585.1 Larix kaempferi | reverse complement strand
TTTGCCAAAGATAAAATGGAAGCTTTTGAAGCCCTTTTGCCAAAACGTCTTGTCCAAGCCCACATGTGTGCCCCTCTAACCTGTCAAAACCAACGAGACAAAGAATCAATCAATCTAACAAGCTGAGGGTAGATACAAGCAAGAAATAAATAAGCAAAGAATGATTGGTACAAAGACAAAACCACTCCCTGTTTGATCCACGATTTGGAAAGAAGTTGTAGGGAAAGCCTCCCCGACAATACGCATTCCTCCCAAGACGTCTTCTCCACCTGTAAATCAAAAGTATGGCAAAAGATGCAAGATAGCTACAAGATATCCTCCATTACAATGGACAAAAGCATTTACAATCATAACAACCAACATCCACTCCAAGATCCAAGCATTACTCCAAAAGATGGAATTTTATTCCAATAGCCAAGAGCCAAAAATCTCTAGATCGTTTTTACAATGAGGGGGTCTCCTCCTTTTATAGGAGAGAAAGACCAAAACCCTAAACCACTTTTGAAAACCAATGGTTGAGATCAAAAGATATAACAATCTAATCAACGGCTAAGATGAGGCAATACAATATAAGACATGGATCACTTAACTAAGTGATGACGTCATAGCCTAAAATGCTCAATGAGGGTGACGTCATACATGGGGGTGGCTAAGAATACATGTGCCACATCAGTAAGACCTAGACAAATCACTAAAAGCTCATGGTGGGGCTAGGAGGTATTAATCTCCTTCACTAGCATGTCCCCATGGCACAATAATATAAAATATAAGTCTATTACATGTCCAAGTGACACAAATGATCAAATCCTGTCCCCATCATCATAGAGAGAAGTACAATAAAAGAGCTACTGTAGCCCATGTGGACCACACTGACTAGTGAAAACTGATCTGGAAGAAGGGGGGTTCACCATGGATGACCTCTGAGCAGGCCAAGTGCCAAAACCTTGCCTCAATTGCCCAAATCGAATTCCTCAGTGACCTTTTTATTCCATTTTATAATCCTCCTGAAAACCCAAAACTGCCAAAAACTGCCTCTAGGGTGCCTGTGCTGTCAAACTGAAGGTGCCATCATGTATGGAAGGGGGTTATAATGGTAAAAACAGGTGGCTGGACCACCCTCTTCCTCTGTAGCGCCCTAGTCAACGACTTGCCTCTAATGCTCCTGCTGGACAGGCTGGATCAACATGCCCAAACTGGTCAACAGGTGGATAACTGCAACTATCATGCCCAGAAGTGCCCGGAACTGAAAGATAAGTGTTTCAATGGATCTAGAAGACCAAAATCAACTAGAGATGAGTACTCATACATCTCATGATAACCTGTGGGGTCATCTGTAGGATCCACCATACCTGGACAGTGTAAAATATGATGATCTGGAAATAATAATAAAACTAACCAACTGCATCAATCATCATCTGAAGCATATGTCCAACATATGGAATCATCAGTAGGTGTATGTGGGACCATAGATCAACAGGTGGTCCATCTCATCACGGCTCCCAAGAATGACCATGGTCAAACTATGTTTGACTAGGGCAAAATACAACCAAAGACTAGATTATAACAAATAACTAAGACATGTTCCTTTAATCATATTCATAGCTTAACTTAAAGTATAAACATCATTCTGTGGCAGTTAATACATATATATTTCAATGTTGTTTATAGTTTACTTGCACAAAAGCTTTAAAGACATACTCATCCAATGTACATGGTCTAGCTGCTAGCAAAGGGTGAGGGCTAAGGACAAGGCTAAGTAAAGGGGATGACTTGACCAACTCAACTAAGTGACACTTTGGACGGGGAGATGGGGAGGCTACACTCTGTGTTGGACAAAATAAACAAAGGGAATGACAGTGCCTCACAAATGGGTAAGTTGTTTAGAGAGTGCTTATTCAACTTAGGCATCATGTCTACATCAAGTTGATCCAAGTTCATTAGGATCATTCATTTTATTTCTATGGCCTTTTTGGCCTATATGACCCCTCTGGGATTTTGCATGCGCTAAAAAGCAGAATTAATCACAGCTTGCATCCAAAGCATATTTACATTTATGAGGTCAATAATCTTTAGATATAGCATACATTTAACCATTGCTTTTTAGACCTTTTTGGACCCTTCGAGGGGTACTTTCAGCATTTCATTGCTTCAGCCTTTAATTCATCATGTGTTTAGAAACACATTCTAGAATTTAATTTCCATAGGCTTTCATAAGCGATTTTCAATAATTTCCATATGTAGTACATGTGCTTTCAGTTTTAGCCAACAACAACTCATGTGACTAGAGGGAATTCCGCACTAAGCCAAACATCGGCACAACCAACTAGAATGATCTAGGCATAAAATCCTACTCACCAAAGGCAAGTTCTGTCACCAACTCAGAGCCCAGACACAAAACAAACATGGATGCAATCCAACACAGAGGTAGAAATGGGGAAGTCCTCCATATCAAAAAGTCAAGAAGGCAAGTCAAGGTGAAAGCCAGAATAAGGAAAGTCATGGATGGATGGAGTCAAGTGAATGTGGTGCCTAGGCTAGGAAACAAAAAGATTCAGGAAAGACCATGTTCATGCTCACAGGAGGGTAATGAAACCAATGAATATAGTCAGTAAACCTTAAAGTGCAAGTAATACATCCAATTTTATATTTTTAAATCCACCCAAGATATTTCATTTCATTATTTAAATAGTACTGCCACATCATGAGTTATATACCAAGTCAATGCTATGATGATGACTAAAACAACAAGATAATAGTCCACTGTTAACAATCACAAGTCTAATGGTCATATCACTGCATATCATAAATAGGCATCATATAGAACCACTGAAACACTACTGCAATAATACAACCAGAACTCTGGATACTAAACTGAAACTGTATGAAACAAAAGGTCATATTGGTCATCAAATCTAAGCTCTCAAGGCTCAACCTTGGCACAAAGTCTACTCAATGTCTGATATATACTACTCTAATCTGTAAGTGATCTCAAATAACTCTGCTCATCATAACTGATCTCTGTAAAAACAAAGCTCTGAAAAGTGCAGATATCTGCTCAGCAAGAATAGTAGCCCAACTACTATGGTGCGATAACATCCGGCTCCAGCTGGGACAAGTGCTCTAAGGGAGAGAGTGCTTGAGAACCTCAGAATCTCTAGTCTCGAGCTGCTCTGCATCAATCTTCAATCCAACAACTCGTCATCCTTGCTTTCAGCTTTTATTTTGCACCTGTATCTGCAGTCATGGCCACTAAAATACCTCATGACGCATGTATGGGATAAAAATGATAAAATAAATGCTGAAAATGAAATCTATTATACAACATAAATTGAAATGCATAAATGGAAATACTAAACTAACATAACATGCAAATTTTATTAATTTCACTATGCAGGAGGAAGGAAGGCTTTTCTAAGAAGGCGTACTCAACTCACTTGACACAGAAGAACTTCAAGGAAACTTTAACCACTTTCAAGTTTTATAAATGCATGCAGGAGATGAGAAAAGCTTAGGAAGGAGCAAGACTCAACTCAATCAAACAGTTCAACAAGAAGGAAAAGCACTCAGAAGAAAAACTCAAAGGATCATCAAAAGAAAAAACAAAGAGAACTCGCAATACTCAGCACTTAGAAAAAGCAAAAAGGCACACAAATCCTACTGCTCAAGGAGCTTATTCAAGACCTACCTACCGTACTCTAACCAATCAACACAAATGCTAGGTAAAATTATAAATCCAGTGCAACCATTCATCAAACAGGTTAATGAGTCTTCTTTGATTTTCGTTAATAAAACAAGCTAGGATTGGGTTAAAGATTAAAGAATTTGATAGCACAATCTTCCTGGTTTGTTCAAAATTCGCAAAAGGGCTTGAATGGTGCAACAAGAAATCATAAAGTTTATGCAAGTTATTATTTAAAATTGATGGAGGGAAAACACATGGCACGTGATTCAATTTCTTTTTATACAAACTACTTTCCTTATCCACTTCTCTCAAATATTCAATTTGGTTCTCCCTGGGACTGATGATCAAATAAAAACCAAGTGGGGACAAATTAGAGCTTAGAAGATGAAAAATCAAAATCAAACCCACTTGTTGCTTAAAAATAGAGAAAAGATGAAATTGATCTTTAAACACCTTTTCCAGCCACCAAGAATGATTGATAAATTGACAACAAGCATTATCGTTCCAAAGTGACTGAAAAGGGAAATGAAATGCTTTTTCTCCAATCATGTGATTATGCTTATACTTCCTATTGAAAATTTCAAAGGCAAGAGACTGACTGGACCACCAACCCAAAGAAGATTGAAAAAGTTGGGCAGGGAGGGTGGATTGAAAATATGTACTTTCTCCCGAATGGATAAAAACATTTGACCTTTGAACTTGACAAAAGGAAGGGCCTTTCAAAGCAACATTCTTTGGTCTAGGAATGATTTCAGGCTTTTTATGAAGTCTAATATTTACAAACTGAGGACAAGATTCTAATTCTAAGAATTGGATGAAGCTATCTTGACTAAGGATGGACAAAGAAAAATTTAAAGACTCATTATAAGAAGTAGAACAAAGATTAGAGCATCTAGTGTGATTCGCTAATTCGTCCTCATCTTGAGATTGACCTTCTATTGATTCATCATTAAATTCATGAGGATAAATGATCATTTTTATTTAATTTGTCAGGGAGAAAATTAACAAGTTCATTTAAAACATCCCGATTATTTGCACAATGATCATGTGAAATCACTACTAAAGGATCTTGGTCAATGTCCCCACTTTCTTCTTCTTCAATAAGGTGATAAGGAATTGAATGATCAATAAAGATAGAATGACTAATGAGTTTCTCCGAAGGAGGAACTTCAATAGACTTGTTGACTAAAGGCTCATCCTCAGAAATTTCCTCAGGATCAGGACTAGGGCTACCTAAAAAGAAATTTGAAAACTTATGATTTATACAATGATTAGGGATTTCACTTTTGATTGACTCAAAAGTGGAAGACTCATCCTCAAAAGAAATTGGGCAGGAGGGGTCATCTCCGGATGTTGACAATTCACTTGATATTTGATTATTAATTGATTCGACACTAGGATTAGAAAGGAGAAGGTTTTGATCTTGGATTTGATTTGAAAAATATATATCATCGAATTCACTTCCCCATTCTTCTAAGAATTTATTTTCAAACATGTCATATCCGGAAATGCTATTGGTCTTCAAATTCAAGAACCAGAGCTTAGCTCTTCCTTGGAAAGATGAGGCCAATAGTTTCATACATACATCCTCATGGGTTATAGATAATTCGTTAAAAATTTCTCTAAGTATTTCAAGGTGCTTTTTAGCAGAGATTTTATAACTTCCATTGATTTTAGGCAACCTTTCACAAGTTTGATGAGGAATATGACGAGGATACTCGACAATTTTTGAGAAGTCAAAAACTTTTAAATGACCGAAAGTTCTAGGCCGCTCAGAAGTAGCCATGGATGGCAATTACTAAAAGAAAACAAGAACCTAAATACAAAACGATGCACCCCATGGGTTCTAGATATGATAGGATCGATCACCAGTGGAGTCTCCAAGTAGATCTTAAATCTCTTCTACCGAAATATATTTCGTTAAAATAGCGGGGAGAGATGAATGGCAATAAGATGGCTATGTTTAGATTAAGGATAAAAATGATAACCATCTAAATTATAAGATCGGATGCGATAAGATATGAATTACGCATGGATACTTGCAGACACCTGAAGTAAGCCTCTACCTCCCTGGCAGCGACGCCAAAAATGTTATCACACAACTTGTAGTTGTCCCTAAAGGTATCCCATCCGGGATGGTAGAGGAGACAGACAACTAAAGAGGTGACCCAAGAGATGCCACAGTTCCCAATGCAAGCTCAGTGTCACGATAACCGAGGCACTCTTCACTTTAGATCAAGACAAATCAAGATCAAGGGGAAGACCCTAGCAAATCAATGAAGACTAGCTAACCCAAAGACTCCTAGGGAAATGCGTAGAATGAAAGGAGATCAATGGTGGATTAGATCTAGGAAGATTAAGTGGACCCAAGGGTTAAGGTGTGGTTGAAGAGGCTTAAAGAGTGACAAATGGTTCAACCAATGAAAAACAAGGGCCACCTATGAGGTTTAATCAATAGATCAAATGATGAATTAGTACCATGAAAATTAGCCAAGTGGGACCCACTCCTTAAAAAGTGGAAAATTGGTCCAAGTTAGGTCCACAAGGTCAAAGTTGGAAAAAGATGGTACTAGGGGTATGCTATGGCATGGATCTACCCAAGGAGTGCGAATTGACCCAAGGATGACTAGTGCCTTGGATGGAGGGGTTAATGGAGTCGGATGTCCACCAAATTGTAGATCGGGATAGTCAAGGTGCAAAGCAAGGTGGGTTTTCAAGATCAAGAGCATGCCGTGGCTAAATCTCACTAGATCTAATGCATCACTAAGTGACCCAAGTGGGGCACAACCCTCAAAATGAGGAATGGGGCCCATAAGGTAGAGATCACAAAAGTGAAGCACTAGGGGTAGGTTTTAGGGGATGATCTTTCCAATGAAGCAACAATCTCACCTACCCACGTACTAGAACCTAACAAAAGACCTCCCTCAAGGAATGTGACCAATGTGCCTTGGGAAATGGGTCAAATGGAGGCCAATCACCACCAAACTATAGATCCGAATTGCCGTGGATGCTATAGAGGTGGGTTTTAAAAATTATCCCCAAAAGCATGCTAGATCCAAGTAGATCTGAAAAATAAAAAAAATTACTAGGGTTTTGATTATGAGGGTTTTATGATCTAGAAACCATGGATAAGCCAAGGAGAAAAAGACTAACCTTTAGAGCATACCTGGATGAAGAGATGGATGCTAGTTGAGATGAGGATTACTTTGCCAAAGATAAAATGGAAGATTTTGAAGCCCTCTTGCCAAAACGTCTTGTCCAAGCCCACACGTGTGCCCCTCTAACCTGTCAAAACCAAGGAGACAAAGCATCAATCAGTCTAACAAGATGACGGTAGATGCAAGCAAGAAATAGATAAGCAAAGAATGATTGGTACAAAGACAAAACCACTCCCTATTTGATCCACGATTTGTAAAGAAGTTGTAGGGAAAGCCTCCCCACCAATACGCATTCCTCCCAAGACGTCTTCTCCACCTGTAAATCAAAAGTATGGCAAAAGATGCAAGATAGCTACAAGATATCCTCCATTGCAATGGACAAAAGCATTTACAATCATAACAACCAACATCCACTCCAAGATCCAAGCATTACTCTAAAAGATAGAATTTTATTACAATAGCCAAGAGCCAAAAATATCTAGATTGTTTTTACAATGAGGGGGTCTCCTCCTTTTATAGGAGAGAAAGATCCTACAGTAAGGATTGAAACGTCGAGAACTTTCATTTCACTAACGCAGATCCTCTTCTTCTTTCTTCAAATCCATCTCTGCGTATGGCACTTTATAAACAAATTATATATATATATATATATATATATATATATATATATATATATATATATATATATGTTCAACCATGTGAATCAAAACCATTATACACAAATTTGCAAAAAGGGCTCCTGTATGTATTTTGCTAGGTGCCATACTGAGCATATTTCACTTGAATTATGTCTAACATGCTGAAGAAACTGTTGTTGTTGAAAATGTTGTTTCAAGGTTGTTGTAACAGACTGTCACCTTGGAATATGCCCACAAAAGTTTCTTTTAACTACACAGTTAGCTCAAAGTTGCTGTTAGGGCTACTCAAAGCCTCTTTACTGCTGTAGGTAACTGCTATTAGGTGTATTTTATTTATGATGATATAACCAGGACTGCTGTAGGTACTTTGCATACTCTTTCAAGGCTGCTACACTTCCCAAGAATGTCAAGAATGATTCTTAACTCAAAATACTCAAGTGAATAGTGTGAGAGAAATAGAGCGGTTGGGGTTGCTTTTATAACTTTCTTAGGGGTTTAGGGTTATCTAGAACCTTCCCCACTCAACCAATTTTTTTATTTTTTATTTTTAAATTAAAAAATGGCCTCTTAAGTGTCATTGTATAATTCTGTAATGAAACGGTCAAAACCGGAACCGGAACCGGAAAACCGATCAACCGGTAAAACTGGTCGGAACCGGTCAAAACCGATTGGTTCTATACGGAACCGGTCATTTCCGGTTTGAGACACCGATTTGAACCGGTGAGGCCTCTGAACCGGTCGAACCGACCGGTTTTGCTAGAACTGGTCCGGTTTTTGTAACATTGGGTAGACCTGATATTGCTTTGCTTGCAATTGGTAGTGCTCTATAGTGTACGTGTGCAAGTCTTCTATGCCATAATTCGCTTGGTTCCATTGATTCATGAACCAATGCTTGTTCTGGTTGCCCTTTTAACTTGTACATGCTTCCCTCTTGCTCTCCAATTATTGTTGCATCATTTATTGTCTTTCCTCTTGGCCACATTAGAACTTGGCCATCATCAAATGAAACACGAAGTCCTTTAGCATCTAATGCTGAAATGGAGAGAAGATTTTTCTTCAAACCTGGTACGTAAAGAACATCCTTCATCTTTATTGATTTGCCTGAATCTAGTTTGTAAGAGGCTTCTCCACTTCCTTCGATAGGATACTGATAATCGTCTCCAAGTTTCACCTTGTGGGGTGACGCATGTTCTGATAAGTTGACAAGAGATTCTTTATACCCTGTCATATGCTTGGATGCTCCACCATCCACAAGCCAATCATTGCTTCCATGGGTGATGGTACCTGTAAGGGCTGAGATTAAGACATATTCTTCATCACTTGAAGAGTCATCCCTTTATTCTTTGGTTTTCTTTCTTACTAGTTCATCATCTTCAACGGTGTGAGCATGATGCCTCTTCTTGTTGATTCTCCTGGAGGATCCTTGGTTTCTGGGACAGTTTCTTGAAGAATGTCCTTTCTGATCACATGTGAAGCACCTAATACTGGAGAGGTCCCTGCTAAATCCGTGATTCCTTTGGGATCTTTTAGACTTCTTGTGATGGTGGTCCTTCTCTTGTTTTGATTCTTTTGGGTATGAGTAGTTAGGGCATGGTCATCATTAGCTCCCATCTTTTCTTCTCTTGCTACTTATCGAGCTTCTTCTTGGGTGCATTCTTCCCATAATCTGCTGAACATGATTAACTTCTTTCTGTTATAAATTCCTTGAATGAATGAGTCCCATGATCTTGGGAGACCATTCAAGGTAGTCATCACAATCACTCCGCTTTCAACATTGTCTTCAATTGCCTCAAGTTGTTCCTTGATCTGAGAGACTCTTTTGAAGTAAGATTGAATAGTTTCTGAGTGTTGAATCTTCACATTCTTGAGTTGGTTCCTCAGAGTTGTCTTCCGGTTGATGTTCTTCCCTTCATATAATTTTTTCAAAGCATCGAACATCTTCTTAGGGGTCTTCAAAGATGAGACATGAGGGATGAGATTGTCCTTGATGGAGTCAACAATAATCCTTTTGGCCTTGATCATGTTCTTCATGTGGATTGCTTTTGCCTCTTCTCCCTCTGGTTCTGGAACCTCCTCATTGACATACTTGTCCAAGTCATTCTCTTCTAGGATAAGAGAAATTCTATACTTCCATGCTCGAAAGTTATCAGCTCCTTCAAGCTTATCCTCAAGCTTGGTGTGATTTGTCAATTTGATATGAGAACCTCAAATGGAAATAGCAAGGAATTAGATCTTACCAATTTGAGATGCCCAACCTGGTTCTGGAGCTGCCTGACCTAGGGTTTGACAGAGAAACCCTAATTTTTCAAACTTGGAATCTTGAACTTCTGCTTGGATAGAAAGATGCGCCTCCTCAAGGTGAGTTGTCCAGTGTACTCCTTTTCCCGGATCGATGGATGGAAGCTCCAAAAATTTGATGCCCTAGTTTCTCCCGGCAGTAGTGATAGGGCCAAAAATGAAAATTCTCCAAACTGAATTCTGCTTCCACCAAAAGATGCGCCTCCTTGAGGCGAGTTAGCCTAGCCCTCTTTTTTGGATGATCTGTGGAGAGAAGACCTTGGTATTGGAAACCCTAGCTTTCTGCTGTTGCATAGTGCATTCTTTCAGAGTGGCTTTGATACCATGTTAGTGTTGGCACTTTAATTCAATTATGTTAGATCTTTAATCTGAAAGATAAACAAGCACAACAATACACAAGAACACAAGAAATTTCCTCGGGGAAACCATAAAGGAGAAAACCCCGCAACTTCCTCAGTAATAGATTTGTCACTTAGTACAATATCGAACCAAGATAGAAAACCCAAAGATAAGATGACTTCTGCAGCTTCCTTCTTCTTCTTCAGCAAACTTGTCTTTTCTCTTCCTTGGAGCGACTTTGCTTGAGTGAGTGAGTGTCCAAATGAGGGAGGGTTCCTCCCTATTTATACTTTATGTGTGACTGACCTAATTCCCCAATGGGGCCGACTTCCTTAACTGACTGGGCTGACCTCTCCTACGGAGACTCAAAGATACATTTTACATTTAACCTATTGGGGACTATTGCCCCGACTTACAATGGAGGTTTTACCTTGATATTCTTACATGACCAAATACCATAATGACATCCCCGAACGGAGGAAAAACATCTCCGACGGAGGTACAATAAAAGTACAATAATAATATACAAAAGAATATCTTCCGAAGTTACATTTACAACAACACTCACTAGCCTAGCCGACCTACAAAATAAAATAAACAATAAATGTATTTTATATTCCAAAATGACAAGTCAGCCCCAGTGAAACTGTCAAGTCGGCCCAGTTATAAATTTACCAAAACGTAATGTATAAATAGAAGTGCTGCTCCCCTCATTTGGACACTCATCTCAAGCAAGTTCTCTCAAGTGAAGAAGTTCGACTTTTTGGGTAGCAGAAGACATTTGGAGCTGATTTCTTTGGGCATCTATTCTTCTTGTACTTTTATCTTTATTGTAGTGAATCTCTGAGTAAGAAAGGGTTGCTGGGTTTTTCCCGTGTTTGGGTCTTCCCAGGATAAACTATTGTGTCTATTGTTTCTGTGCATAGTTCTTTCAATGATTCTATTTTGTTTATAAGTTGGAAGAGATGAAAATTATATTGCTATAATTAAAATTCAAACAACATGCTCCATCAACAATATTAAGTTCCAAATGCCTCCTTTATGTTTAGACATTATTGCCTAACTTGTATTAACTGTTTTCAATTTTCAAATTTGTCTCCATCACATCTTCAAGATCTATGTATTTTATGTGTTTGGCTGTTCTTTTTCTGAAGTTATATCACTCTTTTCCTTTGAGACATGTGTCACATATTACATCATGGAATAAAGAGTTTCATAATGGAACAAAGAGTTACATCAATCTAACAACAAGATTACAAGGAGATTCCCTTCCTAAAAGCTATAAATGCTAACATTTGCGCTTGTGCCACAATAGGTAGAGAGTCAACATCTTTATGGGAAAACAGTAAAACTGATTTGGATTTAACAAGCAAAGCCAATTCCTGCATAGAAAGTTTCAATTTCCTTAAATCAAGAGGGGATGGTTCTTCATGAAAAGTAGCCTTAATACTGGATTTCCATAGAAATCCATTAACTGACAGCCAAACTGTGTACCATAAAAATTTGCAGCTGTCCCTAATCATCCAAGGGTCTCCAAGGAGAGGGCCTTTCCAAGGAAATGGTAGTACTTTTGAACGCAATGCTAGCACTTCTGGTTCCATGTTTCTCTGTCATTTCTTTCAATAAATAGTTTTTCCCTCTTCTTCCTTTTCATTCTTTTGTTGGATGGTTTTCTGGCATGAATACTCATTTTTATAATCAGGCTATCATGGTACCAAAATATAATATTAGCTTATGGTGAAAATGTGTATATTTTACTGGAAGGTTATTTGCATAGACCAACTTCCCTTTAGCCTTATGACTTGAAGTACTCTTTTTGCACTTTTTCAATATTAATTTGTCTGCCTCTTTATTTTGTAATGACAGACTTATTGAAAATTTTGACTCTTTGTGCCAGAAAATGCTTCCTCAGAATGAGGAATTTTCTGCCAAGGAGATGCAGGTTATCTGTACCTTGGTAGTTGAAATGGTTAAGAATGCTTTGCAGTGGCCTGATGACATAAAGAGCACTGAAGGAAAGGGTGCATGGATTGGAACAGACCTGACTGAGTGGGGTAGATTAGAGGATAATTTTTGCACCACTGCTGTTGTGGAAGATGATCCAAGTTCAGGCAACAAGAAAGTTGAAAATATAGACGAGACTGGTGGAAACGAGCTCAGGCAAGCAGTTGCATCCAAGGCTGATACATTTTCTCAAGGTCACATTCAGGGTAACTTACAAGGGCCCAATGGAAGTGACATTGCCGTTTATGAGGTAAGTGAAGCTGTATCTATGTTCCATATGTTTGATATTCTTTATAATCGTCCTCCTTTGTTCGGCTAAAAAAGTTCTAAAAAAGTTGTCACAAGCATCCAGATTTGTCATCTTGTTCTGGTCTTTGAAAATGAATTTTCTGACCTTGCATTTGATAAAACTAATTGTACTGTTTATCTGAACAGAATATAAATTGCTAATAAAGTAGGAATACACAGTTAACAAATTTGCAGTAATTTTTGTCCTTAACACCATATTGTATATACTATTTTGTTCTTAATAGTATATTGTACATCACCTGAAGGCATCTAAAAAGAAAGGGAGCCAACTCTCACAGGATAAGTGGCATAGTCACCAAGCTCCATAGTCATGCCTCCCTCTAGCTCCTAAATCCTGTTGAATAAAGGCCTGTCATATGTCGTGTTTCGAAGTTCCACTTCCACATACAAACCAACCCTAGATAGTGTTGGAAGATAAATAAGAAGCCATGGAAAATACAGTCTCAAATTGAGAGTTAATCTCCTCTACACCTGCTATAGTGGCAACTGCACTTTGTTTCACACTTTTTCCCTTTTTCAATGGACATTGGCTGGCATAATGTGCCATCTTGTGACATTGAAAGCACATCACATTACTCAAGTCCTTTCCTTCATCCTCCTGATGAGACCAGTAGCATCTACTTCTCCTTGTTCCAAACAAGACTGCAATCTGATTTCTTCTTGCAAAAGATCAACCCAAAGCTTGGGAAACTTTGGAATATTCTCTTGAGCACAAACACATTGAACAAAAGGCATCTAGGAAGGATCAAGTCCTTTCAGAGCAATGGACACCAACTCTTGATCCTCCACCTTTGTCCCAATGGCGACCAACTGATCCTGTAGTACACTTTTCATGGTCAAGTAGTTCATTATAGTATCTTTCTTGCTCATGCAAACAACTGAAAGTTAGTTTCACAAGAGCAATGGCCAAGAAGCACAAGAGTTTTTAAAAAACTCAACCAAAGAATCAAACATCTTCCTACCCATCTTCTTATATGAAATGTGTGAGATGAAATTATCCTTCACAGAATCAAGAAAGATTTTTTTTTCACTTTGGCTTCCCTCTTCTTATGAGCAGCCAATTGTGCTGGATCATTAGGTTCTTGAATTTCCTTCTTAACACAATCCCAAAGATCGGTCTCCTCCATAAGGATCAAAAGCCTGAGCTTCCATGGGACAAAATTGGAAGCTCCCTCTAGCTTGGCACACTCTTTAAGACTGAGAATCACCTTACAAATCTTGAACAAGTGTCAAGAACACAAAATCAACAATATATGAGGTAGACAAAATCTATAATGATAAGAAGAAACAACCATTCTACGGTTCAAGGTGCTTCTCTCAAGCAACCTAGGTTTTCACACCCACAACTTCAACAGGGTCAAGTACCTATAGTTGAAATACAAGCTCCCTCTTACTCTAGACTGTAGAGTGATCTCACCCAAAACAAGCTTTGATACCATGTAAAATTTCTTGGTGCTAGTCAAGGTCTTTGACTTTTAATGCAACCATAAATTTCACCTTTAACATTAGAGGTTTCTTGGATCTTAAGCCTGTGAATTTTCAGAGTTATGGCTATTGTGAAATAATGTATAAAACATAAGTAAAAAGAGTACAATATTTCACTTTCAAACAATCCACACTTTCTATGCAATCCAAGGAGAAAATATATCAAACAACTTGGATAAGTTTCAGCCCTCTAGGCAACATATTCCACATAAATCAGGTCTGAAATTTATCTTTTACAGCAGTTATAACAACATTACAACAGCAGGTATAACAATAGCAAAACAGTCCCATAGATTCCTCAATGAAGATGTTAAATCACATAACAATTGTCTTTTTAATTATGTCAAATCATCAAGACATACATACTTGTAGATACCGATGCATGAAGAACATATATGGCTGAAAAACAAAACTGGAAAATGAACAAGTTTAGGACAGCTGAAAACTTCATTTATATACTCAAGATGAAATACATGTACATACCAGTGAAGCACGACTCGCGAGTCTGGGAGAGTGGAATTCCAGTCCGAGTAATCGGCGAAGACTCGTCCCATACTCATGGAACTGGCAGAACTCGTGGAACTCGCGGAACTCGGCACGGATGCGCTTAAACTCGGCACGGACTCGCCTTAAGACTCGGCAAGCTCTACTGCAGATTGTAGTTTCGACCAAGGGCGTCGAGCGAATTAGCTTCTTGAGCACGGCTAGGGTTTTCGTTTCCCTTAGTAAACGACTCAACAGAAACCGCGAGCAAGGGTTTCCGTCTCCCTAAAACATATTAATTCGATTTTTAAAGACAAACTGAAACGAATTAACTCGATTTTTCAGACGAATTGAAATGAATGAAACGAATTTGTTAGGGATCGAGTTCGGTTTGGAAGTTTACTAAGGGAAATAACAGATATTTCTTCTATTTGTGAAAAGAAACAAAGATTAGACATAACAGATATGTCATCTTGATTTAACAGATGCATTAAAATTTAAAATCATGCACACAGTGCTTTTCAAATTATTTCAAATTTGTTCTACAAAATTGTTTAAATCAAAATTAATTTTTGAACACTTCCTGCAATGGACCTATGGCTTGCATGGTTCTCTGTTCACTTAGGCTTGCTTGAGCTTTGTAACCTTCTCAACATAATTTTGCTATCTTGCCTTCAGCTAAAAGCTTTAACAAAGTATCGCAATGGATGTGGGGCCAACTTTGTCAACCCATTGGCAAAATAAAACTTTCATTGCCCATGGTTTTGGTTGAGTCACTGGCCAGCAATGAAATTCGATGGACTTAAAGGATGAAATTCAGGGTCTTATCAAATTTGGCGAATTTCGAATTTGAACCTTGAAAATCGGCGAATTTGGTTGTATTATCATAGTTTATGAGATGATGTTATGAATTATTGCATAGATTGTAGTTTTATAACTTATATGGACTGGAAATGCCATTAACGTCTTTTTTTGTGCCAAAAGTTACCATATTTTAAGTTCTTTCCTATTTGCCGAGTCTTGCCGAGTCTGTCCCGAGTCTTTCCCAAGTCGACGAGTCACATGCCAGCCGAGTCTTTGCCGAGTCCGAGTCGTGCAACATTGGTACATACCATAGCCTTCTCTTAAGGCTAGTACAATCCATTATCTCTCCAAAACCCTAGTTAGAGCAAATCATCACGAGAATCCTAAGAAGCCTTCAAATGAGTATGTGTATAATATAGATGACATTGGTAACTATGCTATTTATTCTACCTTTTTGGCCCCAATTAAAGAAAAGATCAAAGATGAAAAGGTGGATGATATATGGAAAATGAACTTTGATGGTGCTCATTCAAGAGTAGGAAAAGGGGCAGGGGTTGTCATCACTTCTCCAGGAGGTCAAATTCTCAACTGTCTTTAGACTAGAATTTGAAGCAACCAATAATGTGGCAGAATATGAGGCACTTTTACTTGGTTTGGAAATAGCTAAAGGCATGGGGATAAAAATGTTAAGTATTAAAGGCGACTCTAATTTAATTGTCCTCCAAGTAAAGAACCTGTTTGCATGTAAATGTCAAAGATTGAAAAAGTATAGGATTGCAATTTGGGATACAATGGAATTCTTTGATGCCTGAAACATAGTTGCCATTCCTAGAGAACAGAATAGCATGGCAGACAAGCTAGCAGTATCAGCTTCAACACTTCAAAGCCTTCAGTGGAACTGTTAAATGGTGATGGTAGATTAGAGATCAATTTCAGACCATCAGTTCCAGACAATATGGAGCATTGGCAGTTTTTTCGAGATGATGAACAAGTTCTAAGATTCATTCATAATGTTAAGGAATTCTCGAATTTCAGTGTAAATTTTCAGAAAGAGGGTAAAGAGTATCAGGGAGAAGGAAATCAGTTTGACAATCCAGTTCCTCGTGGTCTAGTAACACTTGAGCATATATTCGATAGGCAGGATTGGAAAAAGAATAGCATAGAGTCAATGAAGCCAGGGGATTACATAGAGGTCAATATTGGATCAGACAAGGACCCGAAAATGATAAAAATCAGAGAAAGGCACTTCGGAAAAGGAAATGAATGATTTAATTAGTCTTGTTAAGGAATATAGAGATGTGTTTTCGTTTACATATGATGATCTTAAAGCATATCGAGAGGATGTTTTCCAGCACACCATACCCCTCAAACAAGAAATTAAAGAAGTCAAGCCTTTCCGACAAAAATTAAGGCAAATCAACTCCAAGTTAGCACCCATAGTGAAAAAAGAGCTTGAGAAAATGTTGGCTACGGGAATCATTGCACCAACAAGGCACTTATCCTGTTGCTCTAACTTGGTGGTTGTAAGAAAGAAGAATGAGAGCATAAGGATATGTATAGATTTTAGAAATCTCAACATAGCATGTCAAAAGGACAATTATCCGCTTCCCAACATGGAAACTCTTCTCCAAAGAGTGACAAGTGTTGGTATGATGTCCATTCTGGATGGGTTCTCTGGATACAATCAGGTAGTGATACAAAAGGAAGACAAACATAAGACTACCTTTACCACACCTTGGGGTACCTTCAAATATCTGAGAATGCCTTTTGGCTTGCTGAATGCTGGTGCTATTTTTCAGAGGGCCATGGACTATGCATTCAAAGAGTTGATTGCAAAGATCATAGAAATTTACCAAGATGACTTAACAATGTTCTCAAAAGAAAGATTAATCCATATAAGTCATTAAAGCAGGTTTTTGAAAGATGTAGGAAATATGGTATTTTTCTAAATCTGGCAAAATCAGCCATAGGAATTGATGAAGGAAAGTTGCTGGGGCATATCATATCAAAAAATGGTGTTAAAGTTGACCCGGAAAGAATTGAGGCCATTAAGACGATCCCCTTGCCTAAAAATGTAAAAGCTCTCCAATCTTTTAATGGCCATATCAATTTCATTAGGAGATTCATTCCCAACTTGGCTGAATTAATGAAACCAATGCAAAGATTGTTAAAAAAGGATGCTAAGTTTGAGTGGACAAGCGAGGGAAGAGAGGCTTTCATGTGTATCAAAGATGCTATCACTAGATCGCCAATCTTAGTTAGCCCAAACTACTCTAAATATTTCCTAATTTTTTCCTTTGCTTCTGATGATACTATTGTGGGGGTTTCTGCTCCATAAAAATAATGAAGGATTTGAGCAACCCATCGCTTTCATGAGCCGTGTTTTGCAGCATTTAGAATTGAAATACACAATTATGGAAAAGTAGGCTTATGCCTTGGTAAAATCTTTAAAGCATTTCAGAAATTATATCAGATACTCAAAGGTAATAGGATATGTTCCTCATTCGACTGTTAAAGATATCCTATCTCAACAAGATTGTTTGGGTACAAGGGGCAAGTGGGTCTCAAAGATTCAAGAGTATGATTTATAGATCAAACCCACAAAGTTAATCAAAGGACAAGGACTAGCCAAGATGTTAACCCAGGGGAATGAGGCCTTAGGAATGGTTTGTCAGAACAATGGATCAACACTAGTCATGACACCAGAGCTCCAGAACCTTGATAGCCATTGGTACTTGGATATGATATTCTTCCTTCTTAACCTTACATGCCCAGATCACCTAAAAGATCATAAAAGAAGGGCCCTAAGGTTAAAGACCACCAGGTATTGCCTTACTCAAGAAGGATTGGGTTGGAGGAACCTATATGGGGTAATGCTTAGGTGTGTAAATGAGCAAGAGTCCAAAAAACTTTTAGCTGAGTTTCTTTCAGGATTTTGTGGGGGGCATTTTGCAGCAGACAAAACAACCCCCAAAATCCTTAGAGCAGGTTACTACTGGCCCTCCATATTCGTAGATGTTCACAAATTTGTCAGGAGTTGTCAGCAATGTCAGCTATTCACTGGGAAGCAGAGGTTGGCGTCTTTGCCTCTGCAACCAGTAGTGGGGAATGATAAAGAATCTGATGACTATCATAAAGAAGATAGTGGGGAATAGTAAAAAGGCATGGAATAGCAAGATAAAGTATGCACTCTGGGCCGATCAAATAACCAAGAAGAGTGCAACTGGAAAGACACCCTTTGAACTGGTGTATGGTTTAACGGCCTCCTTGTCTATTTATCTCCAAGTTCCAGTGTATCAGATGCTCCTCGAATATGGTTCAGAAGACGATGCCATGGAAAACAGAGTGAATAAGATCATTGAGTTGGATGAAAGAGGAGGATGGCATTGGTTCAAAGTCTCGGGAATCAAGAAAGTATGAAGAGCACATTTGACAAGTCAGCCAAGCCAAGGCCTTTCCAGGTCGGGGACATAGTCCTCTTATAGGACAAAAGAAGAGAGAAGTCGAGCAAACATGGTAAATTCAACAACCTCTAGATGGGGCCATTCATCATCTATGACTTGTCTGGCACCAATTCATTCCTTCTCAATATCATGGAAGGGGAAAAGTTGCTCTTACCAGTAAATAGGCAACATCTGAAGCTGTTCTATAGCAATGACACCTAAATGCCCATGGGGGCATTTACATGGCTTCTCTAAACTCTTTTTCTTTTCTTTTCAGTCTTTCCTTTTGTATATTATTTCTGTACAATATTTTCTTTATATTAGTTGTTGTACATTATTCTTGTATACTAACCTTGTATATTATTTTGCAACTTATATTTCATTTGGCATTTTCATGCATATGTTGGACTGATGCACTTAAGTTTTGTGCAGGAACCATAGATTCTGGAGTTCTCACCCACTCTTTTTAATTGAAGATCAAATGAGTGCACGTCTCGCAGTTGGAGCCGAATGTTATCCACTAAGTTGCACTTAGGTGGATTTCCAGTGAGCCGCCGAAGTTTTGAACAATTTGTTAATTTTATTCAGAGATCACTACTCCCTTTGGATAGCCTTGAGATCTCAAGTGGTTTGAGTCTCTGTAAATCAATAATGCATTAAAGACTTAAGAATAAAATGCTGTAGATCTCTTAATACTTACACCGAAATACACAATCAATCACACACAACACTGAATATACCCTGCAAACCCCAAATGGGGAAAACCAACAATCTGTGGGGCTTTCTACTATCTCGAGCCCAGAGCAATATATGAAATAAACAAGTACATAAAATGTTACCTCAAATGTAACACTCAATCCTGACTGGGTTAATACCCTAGATCTGCATGCATCAGCTGATGCATGCACAGAGGAAATGTGCTCTAGCTGTCAATATGGACCTGAGTCTATCTGCAGGTAGCTCTAATTGTACTGCCTCTCCCACTGCTCTGCTCTGCTCTGCTATAGAAGAAAGCCAACTGCTCAACTGGTGAATGTGCCCTTCCTCTGCATGGAAAAGTGCGCCCTCCCTTTGGATGTCAAATGCTCATACTGGATCAGATCTTAGCAGTTCTGAGATCTGATCGTCACAGACCTTCCTCAAACGCTGAGGCAAGGCTACTCTAAAAGTCTTAGACACTCAATCGACAGATTGGACTCTAAATGAGCTCTTCTCCCCTTTGGTAATGCGCCCCTCTCCCTCTCTGGAAGTCGTCCTCCACAATCTCTGCAAAATCCACTCTAGTGAACTATCCCAGTCCACAGATCTGGGCACCAAGTGCCTCTAGACTAGTGGTGTCTAATCTAGCTCAGATCACACCCTTGTCCCTCCTGTAGAAGCTTCTCTCTATCTCAGAAAGTCGCATTGCATGCACTAATGTGCCCTCCTCACTCTTGACAAATCTCTCTCAGATAAGTCAACTGAAGTGCCTCGTCGGAGGACCTCCCGCCTCTATATATAATCTCACCGATCAATTAGGTTTTCCAAAAGCCTAATATCTGTGCATGCAAAAAGTCACTTTTTCATGTGTCTTTTAATTACTAACTAGGCATGCAAATCTCATGCATGCAAGAGGCAAAACTCCTCGGAAGGCCCGCATGGACTCATGCCACTGAGTAGAGTGTATCTCACCCTCTACTCCATACTGATGCCTATATTGTTGATGTACCTCCATGCAAGGCATTTGAATCATGAAGGACATCTCGAGATACCATAAACTCTAACACTCACTCTTATCAAGGGAAGTCCAACCACTGATGCCTGGATCCAACAAATCCCCTGCTGCTGACATTGGCCCAACTGTCCTGTCAGTCACTGCTGCCCTCTGACTTGTAGTACCCTGATCAAACTCCATAAATGTGGCTCTAGAAGAAGCCCCCGATCAACCATTGACTCTGTCACTGAACTCTGATTCTGACTCCCTTTGAATCTCTACTGTAAGCAATCACCCAATCTGCCATCAAGCGGATCTACTGCCTTGTAGGTGATCTCCCTCTGTCTCTGAGCTGACTTAACTCTCTCCTGAGCTAAGTCCATCTTAGTCATCTCATACCAACTCAGTCTCCGACTGGTATTTGTATGAGCATCATGCTCATCTATCTGATATGAGTCCAAGGACTCACTCCCCTGTGTCTCATCTACATCATGAGCATCTCGCTCATCCATCAGATAAAATGAATCACTCCTCTGATCCTCATCATCATGGTGAGCATCTCGCTTAGTCATCTCCTGAAAGGACTGACTCCTCTGAGCACCATCCCTGCTGTGAGCATCTAGCTCTCTATCCCCCTCTGACTCTGAAGAGGATGCACTCAACCAACCTGATGTGTCAGATGTGGGTTGTCCCCGAACCAAGTACTCACCGTCGATCCTTTGACCCATCAAGATAAGTGAATAACAGATCCCTTTGGAACACCACTGAGTAACCATTAGCCCCCAAGGTTGCCACTGAGAGTATACTCCCTCTTAGTCCTGGAATGAACAACACTCCTGATACCTCCATAAGCTCTCCAAGGTCAAGTAGAAAACGAACTCTACCCACTCTTGTGACCAAGTGATTAGTCCCCTGCACATCTCGAATCATCTGCATAGGTGTGTGCTCAAGGATGAGGAATGCATCTCACATCTCGGTCATGTGACTGCTTTGCATGTAGTCAACCCTCCATCTCTGATCAGCCTGGATCTCTAGCTGACTGCTATCATGCTTTGACTGAAATGAGGCTAATGAGAACTCCCTCTCAAACCTAGAGGCAAACTCATCCACCTTCTCCGTTGCTGCCAACTGCTCATCCAGCATCTCGGTCTTCATGCACATGCAACATGCATATCTCACGCACATGCATCATGCAAGACCTCATGCACATGCATATCTCATGCACATATTTGCAGTAACACTTCCTCTTAGCGAGGAAGGTACTTCTGGAGAAGCATCCACCAGGATCAAACACATTATATGCTGCTGCAGCTACTCCCTCTGAATTGGAAGACTTCCCGGCTGCAGTCTGATATGCAGATCTGCACTCCTCCTCTATCAATGTCATCTTGAGAGAAGCATCATGCTCTCCCTTTGTCATTGATACTGAAACTGTATCCAAGGTCTCCCTGGACCCACATACAGGCTTGCCCAACAATCTGTACTCTACTCTCAAGCTAGTGGCCATAATCTCTGCACTGAAAAATACACAAAGTGATACAAGAACCTCTCTTGATCACAGATCTGGCCTCCCCTTGCACAAATATGATAGATCTATCTCAGATCTATCCACCTAGGTCATAGATCTAATAGATCTGACCTCTATACCAATAGATCTGATAGATCTGACCTCTACAACCACATATTTGAGCTTTGCTCTTCAGATTTGGTAGATCTGATCTTTATCTTCACTGATCTACTAGATCTATCTCAGATCTAGTCTCCAACTTCTCAGATCTGTTAGATCTGACCTCTACTGTCACAGATCTGAACCCTACACTTCAGATCTGGTAGATCTGGTCTCCCTCTCCACAGATCTGAGTGTGATTGATCTCCCTGACCCTTACCAGGCCTCTGATACCATGTTAATTTTTTCCAGAGATCACTGCTCCCTCTAGATAGCCCTGAGATCTCAAGCGGTTTGAGTCTCTGTAAATCAATAATGCATTTAAGACTTAAGAATCAAATGCTATAGATCTCTTAACACTTAACACTGAAATACACAATCAATCACACACAACACTGAATATACCCTGGAAACCCCAAACAGGGAAAACCAATAATCTGTGGGGCTTTCTACTATCTCGAGCCCAGAGCAATATATGAAATAAACAAGTACATACAATGTTACCTCAGATGTAACACTCAATCCTGACTGGGTCAATACCCTAGATCTGCATGCATCAGCTGATGCATGCATAGAGGAAATGTGCCCTAGCTGCCAATTTGGATATGAATTTGTCTGTAGGTAGCTCTGATTGTACTGCCTCTCCCACTGCTCTGCTCTGCTACGGAAGAAAGCCAACTGCTCAACTGGTGAATGCACCCTTTCTCTACATGAAAAAGTGTGCCCTCCCTTTGGATGTCAAATGCTCGTACTGGATTAGATCTCAACAGATCTGAGCTCTGATTGTCACAGACCTTCCTCAAACACTGAGGCATGGCTACTCTGAAAGTCTCAGACACTCAATCAGCAAATCGGACTCTGAATGAGCTATTCTCCCCTTTGGTAATGCGCCCCTCTCCCTCTCTAGAAGTCGTCCTCCACAATCTCTGTAGAATCCACTCTAGTGAACTATCCCAGTCCACAGATCTGGGCGCCAAGTGCCTCTGGACTAGTGGTGTCCGATCTAGCTCAGATCACACCCCTGTCCCTCCTGAAGAAGCTTCTCTCTATCTCAGAAAGTCGCCCTGCATGCACTAATGTGCCCTCCTCACTCTTGACAGATATCTCTCAAATAAGTCAACTAAAGTGTCTCGTCCGGGGACCTCCTGCCTCTATATATAATGTCACCGATCAATTAGGTTTTCCAAAAACCTAATATCTGTGCATGCAAAAAGTCACTTTTGCATGCATCTTTTAATTACTAATTGGCCATGCAAATCTCATGCATGCAAGAGGCAAAACTCCTTGGAAGGCCCGCATGCAGTCACCAATGGACTCATGCTACTGAGTAGAGTGTATCTCAACCTCTACTCCATACTGATGCCTATACTGTTGATGTACCTCCATGCAAGGCATCTGAATCATGGAGGACATCCCGAGATACCATAAACTCTAACACAATTCAGTTGTTCATTATCAGTGCTTAGAAGTTTAGAAGTCTCCTCAGGGCCAATTTGCCCCCCTTTTTAATTTTTGCATGTTCATACCCTCCTTCCGGGATATTGTAATAAAATGTCATAGCATGATGGAAGTATGTAATAGACTTGGCTTTCTTACAACCTAAACATTGAGTCGGCTATTCCATGGTGTTTTTTCCCTTTTTAATTATATGTACTTTTCAGTATTGTATAATTTTCAAGTTTTTCACTTGCTCTTCCAAAGCTGGAATGGTTGCCTGGGTGGTTAGGCCTTAGGGGGTTATTAAAGTCTAAGTGTCGATGTATATTACCATGCTAAGAATTATTCTGAGTCATTATGAACATGTACTAGGTCCCCTAGGATTTTTGTTAAGTTTCGCAAAAATAAAATTTTCCTGTAAAACGGGTCAATTTTTTAATAAGTTAATTATAAAAATTCAAAGTGTCATAAAAGTGTGGTCTAGAGGAAGAATTTGCCATGGGGGTGTGCGTTTTCTAACTCAGAGCACCCACATTACCCCAAAACCCACTTTTCTAAGTGTTTAAGTGATTATTTATCACTTAAAAAAATTTCTCTCCAAAAATGGGAAAAAGTGAATAAAAAATAAAGATGAGAGAAAATCAAATTCCTAAATCAAAGGAATTTGGTACCGATAAAGATTCAGTTCAACTGGCAATCAGTATCGGAGGCCAAATCAATCACAATCGGTTGATTTCAATCACATCTTGGAAGAGGGTGAGTTGACCTCAAGTTGGTGATGCACCCTCCCTCATGAGGAGGACGACTTGGTTGATGTGGTGTCTCATTATTTGATGGGAGGAGAATCCAAAGGGAGGGGGCGACCTCTTGTGAGGTGGCGCCCACCTCATTCAATCAGACTTCAATCAAGATCAATCTCTTCCATTATTCTCTCATGGAACTCACCCTCCCCCTTGAGTTAGGTAATGCGCACCCCTTGGGGCTTGTTTTTTCTATTTAAGCAAGGCCCTTCTCCTCCATTTGGATGGATGCAAGGAACCTCTGCTCTTGTAATAATTTTGCTTTTGCTTTGGAATAATATTGAGGCTTTGGAGGTCCAATGGTGCATGTCAAGATCTGTGAATTGTGTATGAGGTAATACTGTTTTAGTTTTATGCATGTTTGTCAAAATTGGGTAATTAATCTAGCTTGGAGGGATTTCCTAAAGCACTTGGGGCAAGTATTTGTAGTCTTCAAGTTATTTGCTTACAGTGTTGCATCTAAAGATTCGAGAGTAGCATGTTTTAGTAAGTTATATTGCATGTTCTTTTGATTTTTATATGTTAAATGTACTAGATTTAATCCTTGTTTGCGAGTGTGTTTAGATTTAATCCTTGATTGCTAGTGTGTTTAATCTTTTCAGGGTTTTCTTTTGGAGTAAGGGGCGGAGCTAAGTTGCACCTTTTTCTTCTTCAAGTCTCAGAATAGTTACTTGTCTTGTTTCCATTGGTATCTATAGATCTCAAAAGAGATTCACGCTTGAGCAAGTGTCCCTTCTTCCTCATCTCAAAATTAAACTTCTTTCTTCCCGGTTACTTGGTTTTTTATTGTTTAACAAAAGATAGATCTATAATCGTTTTATTTTTACATCTTATTGTTATGCAAGTTAGTAGATCTAGAATGCTTTAAGGTTCAAATTTTAAGCTTAGATCTAGTTTGCTTTTGGTACTTGAAGTTATAAATTTTTCCCATCTTTTGCAAGTACTTTTGATGTGTAAATTTTATGTATTTTTGATCTAATTCACTAATTTCCAAAATAATTAGTTTGCTGGCTTTTTGCCTTTTTGCTTACAGGAAAGCGAAATTGAAAGAATTTTGAAGAATTGAACCAGCAAAAAAGAGCCTCATTCATCCCTCTTCTTATCTCCCCTCCTTCCCCAATTTCTGTAAGCCTTTTGATCCAAATCTATAAGGATCAAAGGCATTTTATTTAAGCATTTTGTAATTAAAAATAATAAAAAGCAAGTGGGCTTTAAAGCTCCCACACCCCTCTTCCCCCCATTTGGGGGCAGCTTGTATCGTCCTTTTTTGCATTTCCCTTTGCTTTTTACCGCAATTAGTTTAATTGTCTTTTTTCTTTCAATAAAGTTAAGATCAATCGTTGCTTTACTTTATTTCATTTTTTATAAAAGAACACTAACCCAACATTGCTTTCCCGAAGTATCGCAAGGGAAAAGTGTTAAGATCCTAGTGGGCCGCCTTCACTAACACCTCGGGGTTTTGGTGTAATGGTTCGTATCATCTTGGTATCAGAGCCTCCACCCAGGTTCAAGTCACAGAGAGGGTGGCAACGCTGTCATTGCAGTGTTCATCCGGGGCTCGTATGACTCAAAGGGGAAACCACCATACGGGCGCACATCCATCCCAGAGTTTGGACCACGGACCATGGTGGGATGTTAAGATCCTAGTGGGAGGCCTTCACTAACACCTCGGGGTTTTGGTGTAACGGTTTGTATCAAAAAGAGATTTACTTTTTTTTACGATCATAAAATTGGCAACTGATTACCCGAAGTACTACGCTATGTAAGGGCTTTCCCGACAAAGCAACGTGTGGCAAAGAGATTCGTGCCATTAACAATTTATTACAACTGTACTTACAATTTAAATTGGAATAAATATTTGGTGTGCTCCATGTATACTCTATCCATCGCAGGCCTGCCTGAGCTTTGGAATATCTGAAAGTGGAAGTGTTGCATTCTACAATTTCCACATTTAATTAATCAATTCATACTTAATAAAATCATGTCCCTCAGAACCAACGAAAATCCGGCGTTTTGAAGTTTGCCTTGTGTGGGAAAATTCTTCAGAGAAAGCTGGAATTACTAGACAGTAACCTCGGGGCCCCATTAGGCTGCACCCTCGTTTGGTGTAGTGTTGGACATCCCCCCGAGACTCCATCTAAACCACATCTTCTCGTGAGGAGCCACATTAGCCAACATCCGGACATATTCTTAGTACCTCACGGTATATTGGGAATCCGCTTTCCCCTTAATTCATTCATCATAATAAATTCTAAAACTGACCAAGACACAATTGCAACACATTTCATGTTCAACAACATATATTTTCGACTCCATTTTGGCACTGATCAACTTTACAACAATATCGTTTATTTTGCTTAATATTTGTTCATTGTTGTTTGAGTCATATCTTTATTTTCTATGCTGCTGATTTAATTTACATCTATTTGCAATATCTTGTTTCAGTTGGTCATCCTAAAAAACTCCTAAAAACTTACTTCCATCTTAACATCTAAGACCAAAAGCCTTAGTAACATTTCTTAGGGTTTACCCCCCTTGGCTTCGTTAGGAGTTTTCCTAAACAGAAGATTCAAGATCAGGTGACAACACTTGACTCGAGACTTTCCCCCAAGGACACACCAAGTGGCTTGAATATTTCTGCCACGTTCCCCCTAGGTGTGCTTCCAACGGCAACAATGTACACTGCTTTCTAGGTCACATTTCATCAAAAGAGTGAATACGAGTGAATGAATGAATGAATCATCTTCAATGTATTCTTCTTCACAAGAGCAAACCCTAGTCACAAGAATCAATCTCCAACAAAGACGTCTCTCTAGACTTCATAACTCCTCCTAGGCTTCATGAGGAAACCCTAATGACTTCCTCTAAGAAGCCAAGTACAAAGAAAAGAGTACAATGATGATGATGAATGAGAAGGTCTCTCTGCTTCCTCTATATATATGAGAGGTAAAGGGGTCAACAATACTATGTGGGCCCAAGCCCTTACAAGCAACCTACAACAAACTCATGTATGCCAACACAAGTGAGACACTACATTCCAATGTACATGTGTCATGCTCCAAGGTGATGTCGTACACAATAAGGGATTGAAGATGATGTAGCTATACAAGGTAAGTCCAAATGCCTTTGTCACAAGCTTCCACAGACTCCATTGATCCTCCTAAGAAATGCACTCCACTGGGTTAGTTGTCCTGTGTAAGAACACTATTGTAGCCCAAGCGTCATTGAGCCAACTCCAAGTTTCCAAACAGGAATCCAAGCAACCTCATGCCATCTAGGGCCTGATGCCCTTCTCCAACATGCACAATGCTCCTCCTTCTAAGTAGGGCATTCTCCAACCATGTGAACTACCCATGTGGCCATCATGAACGGTGTCCACCAAACTATCAAGAGAACTCCAATGCTCAAGGGAAGAATGCCACGCCGACACCTATCTGAGGTCAAACAATCATTGAGCAAGCTATCTCCACTATGCAAATCCATTACAAACCGTGTCCCATCCGTTGATCTATATTTGACAATCTAGGGGCTAAACATACGCTATGTAGCCCAAAGCTCATAAAGCACCCTAAACATGGTGTTTATTCGGAGTAACCTTTAAGACTAACACTCTCTCTTTAGGAAAGTGTTTACAGTGACACCTATTGACTCCTTGTGCAACTCCACCAAACTTGCTACTTGCAAATTTGTACTGGTTGCAATGTCGGAATTGATCACTGTCATCTGTAAAGAACTTGTTACCCATGCTATTACATCTCGATCCAAGAAATAATGACGACGTGTGAATATGAGCATATCTTGGAAAAAAAACAACCTACCAAACTCCACCATCCTCCAAGCTAACATCATGGGCCAAAATCAACGGACACCACATCATGTCTCCTTGCAACATCAAGACTAGTGCATCACATCAATCAAAGGCACAAAGATAGAAATCACATTGTCAACTAATCGATCCTAGAATGCAAGACTTGTGGTATAGGAAATAATCCATGCAAGTCTGTCAACAACTTATCATCATGAGAATCCTTCTCATGCACCTCAAATCCTTCGACAATTGAAGTAACCTAAACTAGGTCAGCTCCCTCATCCTAAGAGAATCTCGAAGGAAGAGTAACATCATGAGCAACCTAAGTCGCAAGGTTCAGGTTCAAATTCATGTTCGACAACCAGTAAGTTCAATTCAGGTTCGAATTTTCCAATGAGGTTCAAATGGTGTTCGCCATTAGGTTCATCCATATACATTTTAAATTTTTTTCAAAATATTAAAAAAATGACTCTATATTAATATATAATTTATATTAATGTATATATAAATGTATTAATAAACCTATACTTTTTATTATAAATGTAACTTTTTTAAATATATATCATATATAAATTAATATAAATTATGTTAATAAAGGGGGAATGGTCGATGGAATTCATGCCCTGTCCTGTTAGCTTCCCAACTCTCCTCGTTGATTCCTGTTAGCTCATTGGCACTTCTCACCCTTCCTTTGGTCAGACCCTCCAATGTTGGGTGAGCCTTCCTCCTCATCCAAAGGAATCAAAAAGATTCTTGCTCGAGGAGTTGTGGACCGAGCCATTGATTTCCCGTGTCATGATGTAGCTATCACCTTCATCATGCCATTGAGTGGCTCATTCCATTGTCTGCCAAAAGGAACAAATATCATTCCACAATTTCATTAGCGCATGAGATATAAAGTATGGGCCAACCCTACTCCAAAGCATGAGGCCCATCCTTCACTCACTCAAAATAGAGAAGGGACACAAAAAACATTCAACTGATGCATAACTATCACCAAAATTGTAACCTTGTTGATGCTCAACCAGTGATTTGTAAGTTCATAACCTTGATGAATAGGATTGTCATTGATGACAACATTAATGACAAAGGTGCAAAGATGAAGTGGACAAGGCTAATGACATGGAACACAAGCAAGCATTGATGACTTGGAGATGACAAAGTGGACAAGGTGATGGGCAGTGCCACATCAAATGAGCCAAATGACCCATACTGTGGTCATTTGGAATTGGTACGAATACCCTAGATAAAGATGATATGGATGGCATAAGAAGGGCAAGTGTAATGGACAAATGGCAAAAATAGAGAAGACATATGCCAAGCAAGCGTGAGCTTGCAGGCATGTCTCTTGAGGTCATACGGGCATGTCAAAGAAGGCAAACAAGAAGGGTTTGCTGGCTTGAAACATAGCCCTTGCGGGCATCATTGAAGATGGGTATACAAGCCCTTAAGGGCATTTGAATGACCCCATTACGGGCACCTGAAACAAGCTGCGGGCAGGTTAATTGAAGGCAGGTGCAGGCATCAAGCCCACGCATTTCTACCAGCATCCGGGCATCAACATGGAACCCACTACGAGCATAAATCAACAGCCCTTACGGGCATTTGGAGCAAGCTCATGATATGGGTTAAAGACCAAATAAATGCATATATACTTGTTGATGCTAATGTGGAAGTTTGATTGAATGAAGATAAACCAAACATGCCAAAACCTAATATGACCCCTTTGGGATTTCACATGTGCTTATAAGCACAACTAATTGCAGCTTACATCCGGGGTGCATTTACATTTCATAGCATTTGAATTTCACTTCAATTTCATAGCCCTTTTCATTGGGCTGTACAAGATATAACAATAATTTCCATATGTAGTACAATTTTAGTTCAGGTTTTAGCCAACACAACTCAAGCAACTAGGGGGACTTCTGCAAATCTAAACCACACATTGGGGAAACTGGCTAGAATGATAAAGGCATAAAATCCAACTTACCAAGGGCAAGTTTTGTTGCCAACTCAGAGCCGAGACACAATATAAACATGGATGCAAGTCCAACATAGAGGCAGAAGCAGGGAAGATCCTCCATATTGCAAGTCAAGGTGTAAGTCAGGGTGAAAATCAATATGGGGAAATGACAAATGGATGGATGGAGACAAGTGAAGATGGTGCCTAATCTAGTAGGTCAGGCAGACACTAAATGATCATGTTCACATTCATATGAAGGTAAAGACCAACAAGTATAAAACAAGAGTTTCCAAGTGTTAGTAATACAATCAGTATATATAATCCATAACAATCAATTTCATTTAATTTTAATATATTTCCAGATCATAATCACTTTATACCAAGTCAGTGCTATCAAAATGACCTAAACAACAAGGTAATAACATCAATGCACATCATATATATATACTAGGTCATCAATCAACATTTGTAAATCTGAACCAACTATAACCACTGAGAACACTGTATCTGAAATACTGAACACTGCACTGTAACTTTATGGAATAAAAGGTCATATCGGTCATCAAATTTGAGGTCTCAAGGCTCAGCCTTGGCATAAGGTCTACTAAATGTATGATACAAAGATGCTTTGATGTGTGAGTGATCATAAATAATGCCGCTCATCATAGCTGATATCACTGAAAAAGTGTAAAGGCAAAGCTCTGAAAAGTGCAGATATCTGCTCTGCAGACATGGTAGCCCAACTACTATGTGTGTGATAACATCTGGCTCCGGCTGGGACAAGTGCTCTAAGGGAGAGAGTGCTTGAGAATCTCAGAATCTCTGGTCCCCAACACTAACTGCATCAGTCTTCTATCCAACACTTGACTTTCTTTTCTTTCAACTTTATTTGCACCTATCTCTGCACTTATGGAAAGCAAAATACCACGTGACGCATGTATGGGATAAACCAAAATGAACTGCATAAATGAAATTTTACTCTAGAGCAAGCATAAAGATGCATATAAAATGAAAGTACTAACTCATCAAGTTTTACATTTTTTTATATTTTATGCAGGAGATGAGAAAGGCTTAGGAAGGAGGAGCATGACTCAACTTACTCAAAATCTTAGCAACAGGAAAAAGCACTCAGAAGAAAACTCAAAAGGCTCATCAAAAGGGAAAAGCAAAAGAGTCGCAATACTTAGCACTTAGAAAAAGCAAAAGCACACAAATCCTACTGCTCAAGTGAGCTTATTCAAAGACCTACCTACTCTAAACTAACTAGTCAGCACAAATGTTAGGTAAAATCATAAATCCAGTGCAACCATTCATCGAAAAGGTTAATGATTCTTCTTTGATTTTTTTTAATAAAACAAGCCTGGATTGGGTTACAGATTAAGGAATTTGATAGCACAATCTTCCTGGTTTGTTCAAAAATTGCAAAAGGGCTTAAATGGTGCAACAAGAAGTCATGCCAAGGAGAAGAATGACTGATGCAAACATCCTCCATCAAAGAATTGATAGGATCATAAAATTTATATGAGTTATTGTTTAAAGTTGATGAAGGGAAAAAATATGGGACGTGATTCAATTTCTTTTTACACAAACTACTTTCCTCATTCATTTCTCTCACATATTCAATTTGGCTCTCCATGGGATTGATGATGGAACAAAAACCAAGTGGGGACAAATTAAAGCTTAGAAGATGAAAAACCAAAATCAAGCCTACTTGTTGCTCAAAAATAGAGAAAAGATGAAAGTGATCTTTAAACACATTTTCTAGCCACCAAGAATGATTGATAAATTGATAACAAGCATTATTGTTCCAAAGTGACTGAAAAGGGAAATGAAGTGCTTTTTCTCCAATTATGGGACAATGCTCATACTCCCTATTGAAAATCTCAAAAACAAAAGATTGACTGGACCACAAACCCAAAGAAGATTGAAAAAGCTAGGACGAGAGGGTGGATTGAAAATGTGTACATTCTCCCAGATGGATAAAAAAATTTGACCTTGGAATTTGACAAAAGGAAAGGCCTTTCAAAGTAGCACTCTTTGTTCTAGGAATGACTTCAAGCTTTTGATTAAATCTAATACTTAATATCTGAGGACAAGATTCACCATAACTATCTAATTCCAAGAATTGGATCAAGTTAGATGAGCATGGAAAAGGAATACTTAAGGATTCACCATAAGAAGTTGAGCAATGACTAGAGCATCTAATGCGATTTACTAATTCATCCTCATCTTGAGATTGTTCTTCCATTGATTTATCATTAAATTCATATGAGGACAAACGATCATTTTTATTGGATTGATCAAGGATAAAATTAACCAGTTTATTTACAACATCCTGATTATTTGCACAATGATCGCGTGAAATTACTTCAAAAGAGTTTTGGATTATGCCCCCATTTTCTTCTCCTTCAATAAGGTGATATGAAATTGAATGATCGTTAATGACATAATGATTAAGGGGTTCCTCTTCAAGAGGATCCTCAATAGATTCGTTGATTAAAAGCTCAACCTTGGAAAAATCTCCTGGATCAAGACTATGCTTCTTAAGAATTGATTTGAAACTTCATCGTTCATGCAATGATTAGGGATTTGCTTATTAAAAGGAATTTCGATAGACTTACAAGTAGAAGACTCATCCTCAAAAGAAGTTGGGCAGGAGGGGTCATCTCCGGATGATGACAAATCAATTGATATTTGATTATTAATTGCTTCAACAATAGGATTGGAAAGGGGAAGGCTTGGATCTTGGATTTGATCATCATATTCGTTTCCCCATCTTTTTAAGAATTTATTTTCAAACATGTCATATTCGGAAATGCTATTGGTCGTCAAATTCAAGAACCAGAGCTCAACTCTTTCTTGGAAAGATGAGGCCAATAGTTTAATACACACATCCTCATGGGTTATGGATAATTCTTTACTAACGTCCCTAAAAAGTTCAAGGTGCCTTTTAGCAGATACCTCATGACTTCTGTCAAATTTAGGCAACCTTTCACGGGCTTGACTAGGGATTTGATGAGGATACCCAACAATTTTAGAGAAGTCAAAAAATTTCAATCGACAAAAAGTCCTTGGCCTGCTCAGAAGCAGCCATGGATAACAATTGCCTAAAAATCAGGAGCTTAAACGCACCCCATGGTTTCTAGATATGATAGGATCGATCACCAGTGGAGTCACTTTTGTGGAGTCTCGAGGTAAACTATTGATCTTGTTCAGTGAAGCACGACTCGCCGAGTACTCGTGCATACTCGCGAGTAATCACGAGTCGACCTTCACGCCATGTACTCGCAGTCAACTCACCAGGGGACTCGTCCAACTCGCAGCGACTCACCCACTTGTCGTAATTCGTGCATACTTGGCCCTAATTCGCCAGTACTCGGTCGGACTCACCCGTCAAAGCAAAATCACATCCCTGCGGAAATGAGAGCGGATGCTAAGTTTTTCAGTGATTCGGTTTGGTTTTCAGTCCCTTCGTTTTCCCAAGTGCAAATAAGAGATTCCTGCTGAACTTGTTTCAGTCCCTTCCTGCCCAAGTGCAAATAGTTCGTTGCTAAATTGCACGAGATTAACTGGTCGCTTGGGGAATTGAAGGATACAATAAGAGATTAATCAACGAAGGAGGTGCTAGCGCCTAAGAATCTTCAAAGATAAACTAAGGCGACTGCTACAATACAGTCGAGAATTCAAAATGGATTAACAGGACTGATCGTTCAACCAAAAATCGTGACAACAAAAAAAACCCTTGTAAAAATCGATTTCTAATCTCATTTTCGAAGAGACACGTCCAAGAAGGTGTCGATTGAAATAATAGTGAGTTATAAAAAAATATTTTTTTGAAGTTGTGGATTGTATGTTATCAACTGCTATTATAAAGTTAACGCTAAGCTCCGTTTATAAGACGGATTATCATTGAGCGCATCAAAGGGGTTAGTGTTAGATATAGAGGCCAAAACTTTGATGAAGTATGGACCAAATTTAAAAAAACTGTCGGCTAGGTTTAATTTTTAAAATACATCTTTAAGGCTTTATCTTTGATGTATTTATTAAAGTTTAATTTTTAAAATACATCTTTTTAAGGCTTTATCTTTGATGTATTTATTAAAGTTTAATTTTTAAAATACATTTTTAAGGTTGTATCTTTGATGTATTTATTAAATACATAAATGATCATATAGTTTATCATATACTAGCTTTTTAGTTATTATATTATATATTGAATATTTTTTATCATTTAAATAGTAATTATAGATGCATTAAATATAAGCGTTTTTATATGTAAATACATTTAATGTCATTTATTATATAATATATATATAGAATATAAAAATATATTTGAGATAATGTTATGATTTATTGCACAGATTGTAGTTTTATAACTTATATGGATTGGAAATGTCATTAACCTCTTTTTTTTGCCCAAAATTTACAATATTTAAGTTTTTCTTATTTGCCGAGTCTTGCCGTGTCGGTCCCGAGTCTTTCCTGAGTCTTTCCCGAGTCGACGAGTCACATGCCAGCCGAGTCTTTGCCGAGTCCGAGTCGTGCAACATTGATCTTGTTTACCAAAAGATATGTCGTTAAAAGAGCGGGGAGAGAAGAGTGAAAATGGATGGTTATGAAAGATTTAGGAAAAGAAATGATAACCATCTAGTTTACAAGACCGGATGTGATAAGATATAAGTTATGCATGGATACTCGCAGACACTTGAGGTAAGCCTCTACGTCCCCGACAATGGCGCCAAAAATGTTATCACACAACTTGTAGTTGTCTCTAAAGGTATCCCATCCAGCACGGTAGAGGTGTAGACAACTAAAGAGGTGACCCAATAGATGCCACGGTTCCCAATGCAATATGGGTGTCACGTTAACCGAGGCACTCTTCACTTTAGATCAAGCCTAAGCAAGACCAAGGGGGAGACCCTAGCTTAGCCAATGAAGGCTAGCAAATTCAATCTAGGCCTCCTAGGGAAATGTGATGATGAAAGAGAAGGAGACCAAGATGAAACAAGATCTAGATCTAGGATGATAAGTGGACCCAAGGAGGTTAGGGCTTGGTTGAAGAGGCTTAAGGAAAGGACACATTTTCAACCAAGTGTGAGATAGGGTCACTTATGGATTAGGAGTAGTAGATCTAGATAAGATCTAATACCAAGAAAAGTACCCAAGTGGGGCCCACCCTTAAAAAATGGAAAATGGTCCAAATGGGGCCCACAAAGTCAAAATCAAAGTGAGATGGCACTAGGGGGTATGCTATAGCATGGATATATGGATTTGAGAAGGAATGAGCAATACCCACATGTGGGATCTAACAAAAGACCACTAACCCAAGGAGTGCGACTTGCCTCAAGGAGGACTAGTGCCTTAGATGAAGGGGCAAATGGAGTCGGATGTCCACCAAATTATAGATTGGGATAGTTGAGATGATTATTAACGTGGGTTTCAATTACTAAGCCCAATTGATTGCTAGATCTCCATAGATCTGAAAAATAAAAAAATGCAAGGGTTTTGATTTTAGGGTTTATGTGACCAATGGAGAAAAGATGGATGGATCTAGATACATACCTTGTAGAAGATACCTCAAAAGCTTGTGTCCACTTTGAAAATTGATAACCTTCCCCCTGTGTTTATATTCAAGAGTGAGATCCAAAGCTCCAAGCCAAATCGTCGTCCTTCCAAGGTGACCAATTTTCCCTCCTCCTGCAAGACAAGATCAAGTGAAAAACAATCCTAGCAAAAGAATGACAATAATGATGAAAAGATGAAAGAGAAAGCATCAACTATGTCACTAAGATACAATAATGATACTCCCTGAGACAAAAGGCCAATCCAAGGCAAGATATGGGGTTTCCCCACAATAGCCTCCCTCTAAATCGTCCTCCTCTTTACCAAATCGGCCTCCCTGTAGAAAAACGTTTTGAAGCCCCAAGATCCACAAATGATACACAGAGAAAAGATTGTATATTCAACTTGCAAAAGAATCTATCAACACAAGAGAAGTAGATCCACAAAATAGTATTTTTATTCCAAGTTTGAAGAGCTCCAAAGGTGCCTTTACAATAGGGGGGTCTCCTCCTTAAATAGGATGAGGAAGACCAAAACCCTAAACCACTTTTGAAATGAGTGGTTGAGATCAAAAGATACAACAATATAATCAATGGCTAAGATGAGCCAATGCAACATATGACATGGATCACTCACTAAAGGGATGACATCATGACTAAAAAGACCCTAGGGGGGATGCTGTCATGACTAGGGGAGACTAATACATGTGTGTGTCACATAATATGACTAGGACAAGTGACTAGGAGCACATGGTGGGTCTAGGAGGTATTATTTCCCTTCACTAGCATCACCCCATGGCACAATAATGTAACATGAGAGTCAATGACATGTCCAAGTACACCTATGATCAAATCCTATCCCCCCAATCCGAGAGAAAAATACATAAAATGGCATCCTGCTGACTGTGTGGACCCTGCTGACTGCTGCAAATTGATGTGGAAGGAGTGGGATACACCATAGATGACCTCAAAGCAGACCTCATGCCAAAACCTTGCCTCAATTGCCCAAATCGAATTCCTTTATGACCTTTTTATTCCATTTTTTATCCTCCTGAAAAACCATGAAACTGCCCATAACTGACTGTCTGGTGCATGTGCTGTCAAACTGACTGTGCCATCATGTCCGGAAGGGGGTTAATATGGTAATAACAAGTGGCTGGACCACCCCCTTCCCCTGTAGCGCCCTAGGCAACGACTGGCCTCCAATGCTTTGGCTGGATTGGCCACATCAACATGGCCAAACTGGTCAACAGGTGAAAAACTGCTCATAACATGCCTTGAAGTGCCTGAAATTGACAAATAAGCATCTCAATGGATCCATAAGACTCAAATCCACTAGAGATGAGTACTCATACACCTCATGATAACCTGTAGGATCATCTGTAGGGTCCATCATACCTGGACAATAAAAAATATGATGATCTGGAAATAATAATAATCATGAAAAACTGCATCAATCATCATCTGAAGCCTGTTCCCATCATATGGAATCATCAAAATGTATATAGAGGACCATAGATCAACATCATACAATAAAAGTGGTCCATCTCATCACGGATCTCAAGGTTGACCTTGGTCAAACTAGGTTTGACCGGTCAAACTGATCAAAATATAACCTTGGTTGAAGAAGCCATGCTGCTGCAAGTGCAAATAGTTAAGACATGCTCTCTAGATCATTTTCATAGCGAGACTCTAAAGTATTAAGCATCATTTCACTGGCAATTAATAAAAAGTAATAGGTTAGTTAAATAATTTACTTCCAAGAAGAATCTCAAGAATATACTTGTTTGTAAACATGATCAAATTGCTAGCAAAGGGTGAAGGCTAAAGACACAAGGCTAGGTTGAGAGGGATGGCTTGACTGACTTGACACTGTGATACTTTGGATGAGGGACATGGTGTTATACACTTAAGCATGTGTTGGACAAGGAGTACAAAAGGAATGACAGTCTCACAAATGGATGAGTTGTTCAGAGAATTGCTTATTCAATCTTGGCAGTAATTGTCTACTACTAGAACCGCCATGAACTAGGTGTCAGGCTAACCGTAACTTGAGGTTCTAGGGGACACTTAGAATTAGTTGTCTCTTGCTCCATCTCATATCATAACCCGCAGGCTCAATGAGGAATAGTTTCACATAAGGTCAACAGTCTTTAGATTTGGCACACATTTAACCACTTCTTTTTTAGGACCTTTCATTTCATTGAATTTCATGGCCAGCAATCATTAGATTTAGCATACATTTATCCATTGCTTTTTAGGCCTAATATGACCCCTCTGGGATTTCACATGTGCTTATAAGCACAACTAATCGCAGCTTACATCTGGGGTGCATTTACATTTCATAGCATTTGAATTCCACTTCAATTTCATAGCCCTTTTCATTGGGCTGTACAAGATATAACAATAATTTCCATATGTAGTACAATTTTGCTTCAGGTTTTAGCCAACACAACTCAAGCAACTAGGGGGACTTCTGCAAATCTAAACCACACATCGGGGCAATTGACTAGAATGATAAAGGCATAAAATCCAACTTACCAAGGGCAAGTTTTGTTGCCATCTCAGAGCCGAGACACAATATAAACATGGATGCAAGTCCAACACAGAGGCAGAAGCGGGGAAGATCCTCCATATCACAAGTCAAGGTGTAAGTCAGGGTGAAAATCAATATGGGGAAATGACAAATGGATGGATGGAGACAAGTGAAGATGGTCCCTAAGCTAGCAGGTCAGGCAGACACTAAATGATCATGTTCACATTCATATGAAGGTAAAGACCAACAAGTATAAAACACGAGTTTCCAAGTGTCAGTAATACAATTAGTATATATAATCCATAACAACCAATTTCATTTAAATTTTAATATACTGCCAGATCATAATCACTTTATACCAAGTCAATGCTATCAAAATGACCTAAACAACAACGTAATAACATCAATGCACATCATATATATACTGGGTCATCAATCGACATCTGTAAATCTGAACCAACTATAACCACTGAGAACACTGTATCTGAAATACTGAACACTGCACTGCAACTGTATGGAATAAAAAGTCATATCGGTCATCAAATTTGAGGTCTCAAGGCTTAGCCTTGGGTCTACTAAATGTCTGATACAAAGATGCTTTGATTTGTGAATGATCATAAATAATGCTGCTCATCATAGCTGATCTCACTGAAAAAGTGTAAAGGCAAAGCTCTAAAAAGTGCAGATATCTGCTTTGCTGACATGGTAGCCCAGCTACTATGTGTGTGATAACAATATCATCAAAAAATATAATAAATGTATCTCATCATCATGAGTCATCTACAATGAAATCAAATAGACATCTCAAAGTTTACTCATGCATATAAGATGTAAGTACTAAAAGTTAACATAGCAAAATGGCATTGAGTTCAAATCATGAATCATGATACATATCTGAAATAAATTACATAGACATTGAGGTTCTAAATGGATTCTATTGTCCAAAATCATCATGCAACAACAAACAATCATGTATCATGAAAATCATCCCCTATATTGGGATCCTCATCATCAATGACACCCTCTCCCCCCTCCTCTATCCTTCGTCTCTACCTCGATCCTCAAGGGGCATCACTCAACGTGAACCCCCTCCAATTATGATGAAACTCCCTAATCCAAGTGTTGAAATAATTTAGAAAAAGCATAACATACCTAATTAGTGATTTGCTTGAGTGAAGGGTACATTATTACTAAGGTCATGATAGAGGAGTTCAACAGTGAACACCACCAACATTGAAGTACATAGAGGACTTGGTGTTCTTAATTAAATGCCAATCCAATACCCTCTTACATGATAGAATCCAGTTCAGACACTGCAATCCTGCCAATCCTGAAATCCTAAAAATTGTTAAGTTCACTGAATTTTGAATAGGATATGAAATTCTACTTTCTCTGTATCAAGTTCGATGAGGTTGGAACCACTCTCAAACATCCTGGAAGAATTAATTGTAATGTTAAAAATTTAAGTAAAAGGATAAAAATGAAAGATAAAGGAAATGTCAACTTTTACTTTAAGAATTTAATGTTACCATTAATTACTAGGCTAACAAGCTCTCAAGAAAAAAAAGAAAAAAACCACATTTTTTAGTAAGATGGTGAGTCTAGCCAAGTCTTTGACGAGTATGGCCGAGTCTAGGGCGAGTCTGGCCGAGTCTTGCGAGTCTGGACACATGGCGAGTTGCTGGGCGAGTCTCTGGTGAGTACTCATTTCAGGGCTTACTCGGCAAGACTCGCGAGTCTTGGCCGAGTCTTGGCGAGTGGTGCTTCACTGGTCCTTATGTTCTCAATCAAATCAACTTAATTGCAGAAGTTAATTAATGTAGAAATTTAAATTCTGAACATAGCATTAATCACATAATAGATAGAAATAGTAAATAGCAGAAGCATAAAACTAATTCACGGATGCATTGGTAATTTCTTCTTCATAATAAACTTTTCATTCTTTAATCAAAGCATACTAGGAAACCTCCACAATCTGCTTAAACTTAGCAGTTGTACAGCCTGGTCAAATCACTGTAGAACTGGGTTGTACGGCCTGCTGAGAAGGTACAATTTGCACAGAACTGAGAAAATGAGGAACATCAGCTATACAACCTGTACAACTTGCAGTATGGATCTGTGTTGTATGGGCTGCTTCTTCAACCTGCATGGCTTCTAGTTGAGACTCTTCCTCCTATCTTTGATTTCTCTCCTCTGTAACTTAACCTACTCAATTGTTCAACAATTTCCGAATCTCTGCTGTGGGGGAGAGCCCCCCCTTGCTCCCACTCCCAAAGCTCGCTCCCTAAATGCTCCCAGTTTGGGAGCACACTCCTGAGGCGCTCCATACCTCTCCTATACTAAAAGCTCCTGTACTAGGTTGATCATTTGATGGCAATGTTATGGTACCTCTCTTCCTTGCCAAGCTCCTATAAAAGATGTTATGGTTGATCATTTGATGACAATGTTATAAGTTATAACTACCAGATGATTGATGTTATATGGTTTAATCCATGTTTTCTATAGCTAATGAACATCCTACATGCTTTTTAGTTATAAATCTATCAAAATATATACTATATAAAAAAATGCTCCCGAAATGCTCTCGAAATGGGAGCTTTTGAAAATTTTGCTTTTCTTGCGCTTCAGCTCCTACTCCCGCTCCCAACAGCATAGGTCCGAATCTTCATATCTTGTCTGTATTTATGCTTTGCCCAAAAACCTAATCTACCCAAAACACTAATGTCATCTTGACATTGATGGTTGAGATTAAATCCTAATCTAAGTCATTAATGTATTAAATACACTTTATTAGACTCAACTGTAAAACATAAGACTTTTCACTTTTTCCTTGAGTGAATTACAAAATAGAATTAACTACCCACTTTTCTTAAGCCATTAGTTTCAAAATCTCTTGAACCACTTCCTACATGTTCATGCTAAACCTGTGCAAAAAGTTCCCATCGAAGCTACATTTCTCAGCACAATTCCCTCTGTCCAAGAGAATCTAAGGGCAACCCTATCCCTGTACTCTACAATGCTCTCATCAGCTACAAATTTGGAATCAATCATGGAAACCACAATAGGTTTTGAACCAATCTCCATGACATCCTGCCATGCATGTGCCTCCTCAAAGCTAGAAGGCTCTTCCAGCTTCCCACTAGAGTAAATCTCAGCATCATCCTTCATCAAGGTATCACACCTTTCCTTTGAGAAACTCTCCATTGTACATCTGTCATAAACGACACTGAAAGAAGTTTCTTCCTTAAACCAAGAACATCACTTGAAGGCATCTGAAAAGAAATGAAACCAACTCCTCTCACAGGATGAGTGGCATCATCACCAAGCTCCACGGCCTCCACAGTCATGCCTCCCTCAAGCTTGTGAATCATGCTAAATAAAGCCAGTGGCAGGTAGTACTTAAGAAAGTCTGGGAGTGCACTTCCAGAAAACACTCCCCTTTGGAGTGGGCTTCAGGGGGGCGGCGGAAAGTCTGGGAGTGCACTTCCAGAAAACGCCCCCCATTGGAGTGGGCTTGGGGGGGGGGGGGGTGTTGGTGCTCTCCGCAATGTAGATTTGGTATTTCATTATCAATTTTATTTATCAATAAAGGATATGTTTATGTAGTAACCTTAACAGATTTATTAATTTCATGAAAGTAAAGTATTTTCGAAAATGTGATTCAGGTAGAAATTTATTTGCTTTATGTAAACAATGATGCTGATACAATGGTGTCTTAGTAGGTGTAGTACCCTGATGCATCTTATCTATCTATAAAGTGTATTTTAATTTAGTCATATGTATGTTTTTTCCCAGAGAAATATAGTCCCTCACTTGTGTATTAGGCATTCCAACTGAGGACTCTGGTTCCTTGCCAGCGATCCCCCCTCCCCCACCACCTCGGCTGATTTGCCTCCTCTTCCCTGGTTTTTGGGATGGAGGAAAGCAGTAACTGCCAGTGGAAATATTGGCTGGTAACCCCAAGAGACACGCTGAGAGTTTATCCTGACAGTTTAGTCATACCTATTTGTTATTATGATACTAGTTAGGTAACGTTTACTGTATCCACTAATGTTTAGGAGCTTCTGACTTTAAAGGGTCCTTGCAAACTTGATCTTTTCAACAAGCTTCACTTTTGAAGTACCGACAAAAACCAGGTTGTCTCTTGCAGCTTATATGATATTTGGCATTATAGGAACTTCACAATCGAGTCCTCTTGTAACAGTTTTATCTGTTACATAAATATAAAAAAGATCATTTTAAGAGTACTTTACTGGATTCTTCAATCGTTGTTGGTATTTATCTAAACCCTTATTGTGTGACAGGTAACACTATCAAGAAGTGGGAATCTGCTTGGACTTCAGCCAACTAATCGTGCTGCTGTCAACCGATGGGCTAGTAGTCCACTTGCTAAAGCTTTGTATGGGAATCGGAAAATTAGTCCTGGTATGGTTTGTGAACAAGTTGATAATTATTATATTTTGTTTGTGGCATTACAAACTAGTCGCTTATTTAACTACATATCTTTCCTTGCCTCCCATTTAAAACATATCTCCATGTCAGGATTATTTGAGCCAGGACTAAAATTCAGGCCTCCCCCAGAAGATGCCGTGGTCGTTGAGTTGCTGATGCTAGATGATCCAACTTCTCGAATGGTTACAGCAAGACCATGTCACACCTAGAGAAGATTTATTTATGACCAGCGCTTGCAATTCCTTTCCATTGGTGGGAACCTATTTCGGTCGGTTATTCAGAGGGATGCACTCTTTCTCTGTGCTGCAAGCTTGGTTCATTGATTGAACTGCTGAACATTCAATATTTTTTGACATCTTTGCTGTTGCTTGTGCTTTCATAGACATAAAAAGTTGATTTAGTTGAAAATGCAAAGTGCTTTGTTTTGTTATTATTGCCTAAAAATTCGGTTGGTTATCATTCTTTGCTGAAAACAGGTTTGAGGTTTATCTTTGCCAATAATCAGGGAGACCCTATCTCTTTGAAACGAAAAACTGACCTCTTTTAGGCGAGCTAGGTTCTCTCAATGACCCTACTGGGAAGTTGACACCATTAGAGTCGTATTATGGTGTGGTTTAGCTCATAAAGTGCTTCCGATAAGGAGTACAGTAGCTTGTTATATCCAGTGATTTCAAGGCTTAATAAGGCTGGTGTATTTTTTAAATCTCCATGCCTAGTACATATCTTGCTGCTCAAAGGAGTTACCTTGCAATTGATTCTCGAATTTCAGCCATTCTTTTTGAATTAACTTTCCCAAATGTTCATTGATCTTTTTTTTTCGTTAGCTGGATTCGAATTTGGGTTTACTGACTAAGATTACAGCCAAGGGAATATTTCTTTAACTTCGTCATCAATCACCTTGAATACGTTTACTAATATTTTAGTAAAATTGGTAAATTGTTAAGGTACATCATTCCATCAATGGAAAATTTTCTTTTATGTTATGCTCTCGATGCTCATCTTTGTTGCTGATTACTTGGGATCTGAAACAGGCAAAAGCCTCAGGGGGTATAGACGGACATAAAACTTGATTTGTATGGCAATAAGACTATAGTCTATGGAAAAAATCAATGAGAACCTTACCTAAAGTTGATTACTGTTTCGCAACTCAATAGATTATAGTTCGCTGACCATCGTAGCTCTCTACAGTTTGCATCCACTTGTGGTTCTCACGCAGCGTGGTGCTCTTCTACAGGACGCGGATTAGTAAACACATCCTTCCCCTTTATTAACTATTTTTTGGAGGGAAGATTACGAAGTAACGTTTTTTAATCCTTGTGGGACCTCGGCGCTTTCGGTGCTCGGCTCGAACAGTGTGATCTTTGAAAAACAATTTCTTTTGGTTCAGATTTCATCATGGGATCTATTGACTTAGAATCTATGCTTTCTGTGTCTGAACAACAATATGTGAATGCAATATATGCTTCATAGTCGCATACTATGGTGGATTATTAACGTATTTGAAAAGATCTGAAGGATGGTAATAAAAAGGAAAAAGGAAAAATGGCTTAAAACACTTCAACGAGGGGGAACTATCCTGTGGCATGCTCTCTATAAAAAACTTGTTGAGCTTTTGTTCTCCTTGGAGCATGGCCAACTCTTTTGGGTTGCTTGTTTGAAGCATTTTTTATGAGCATTGTCAATTTTGCTCAAATAACATTTTTGTTGAATCACTTTCTGCTGCAACATGTTTTTGTCAGTCTTTGTCCTTTCTTGCAGATTGTTTTTGGACAACATTTGTAGATTCCTTGGACACTATTCTTTGACAACATTCTTAAGCTTGTTTGAAGTCGTGTTTGTTTCATTGGTTTCAAGGGGGATTGTGTGAAATTGTTTTGGAGACTGTAGTTCTGAAACAAGCGCTTCAAACTCTTGTTTGCTTTGGTGATTCTGAAGAGGTGCATGTGAAGGTGTTTTGGAAGTTAAGATTTGATAATGGATTCTCTATTGAGAGCTTGTCAATGCTTTGTCATGGTTACGGTGTTGTCAACATTGGATATCATTATATTTCGCTGTTGATCTTGGAGCATTGTTGCACCAGGAATCAAATTCCAAACATCTTTCATTAATTTCAGATTGTAGGTTTTTGCAGTAGAACACTGTAATTAGTAGTTTTGGTGAAATCTTGTAAGATATTTTGGTTCTCAACGTTTCTCAGTTTTTTGCGAATACTTCGTCCACGCTCAAGGGAGAACAATAGTAAATACAAAGAAAACTGTTGCAAATGAACGTGAAATGTTCAATATATAGAAAGATGACAAGAGTAAAGGAGAGGGGAAAGAATCTATAAAGTCAATTAATTTTATTAAAGGAATTTTAATAAAATCGAAAAACATTTAATAAAATTGAAAAATGAAGGTTAAATTGAAGAAATTAGTAAGTTAGTATTGACATTGTAATAAATTCTAATATAAATTGTAAACACATATAAATTGTAAACACAAGGAAGGAGATAGAACTAGTAACCAATTACACCAAAGTAGTGAGGAGGGCCTTATAGCTAACCCCGTTAACCAATCACTTTCTCATAGCCAACTCCAACATAGAATTGATTAAACAAAATTGAAACAATAACATAATTAACAATACTATAATTAATGACGTAATTAAGAATTTTTTTTGATAAGATACAATTAATTTATAATAATGTGACCATTCAATCAAATAGATATTGAAACATGATCATTTCTTCACCAAGAAAAAACGTTGTTACTTGTTATTCAAAAATGAATCAAAGATAACAATTACAACTGTGTGCATAACTGTCTTTTTTTAGAATTGCATAGCATTTGTTTTTTAGCTATCACATTAACAACATAACTTTCAAAAGCTAAAATACCTCTACCTTCATCACAGTATTGTCCACATAAGGATGGAGTAAGATCTATTACAAACCTATACTGTATCCATGCCATTATATACACAATTTTCAAAAATAAGTTATCTGCTCAGAAAATCTGGACATTTTAGCAAACAACTCTCTATGAGACCTTATGTCTTAACACGTCAAAGATTTCTAATAAAAAAACAGGATTTAATAGAGCTGAAAAGAATCTCTTGCCCCCACCTGATGGTTCTGTAATTCTTCAAAAAGAGAACCCCTTCCACTTGCCCAATAGTTTTTTTGTACAAACTGTCAGTTTGAAAGTAAAATTGATGATAACTATGTTTGGAAGATAAGTTTTGAAATATTCCCTGCACCTCTTTGACACTCTGCTTCCAATGCTCAATGCTCCTAGTGAGATACCTGTAGCATAGCTTTCCCATAAATCCAATCTACAATCACTTGGAATCACCCCCTACCTATAAGGACAAAAAGCCTTTTAAAGGAGCAAAATGAATACCCATTTTTCATACTTTTTTTCTCCCAAACATTTTCACAATGTACCGACTACAAATAATTAATTCTTAATTTTATCAAATGCCCGCCACAAACTAGAGAACTAGAGATGAAAAAATTATTATCAAGTGATTACATTATAACTTCATTATACCACATTTTTCATACTTTTCTCTTTTAATATTTTTACATTTTTCTAATTGAATTTCATTTTTTATTATTTTTGTTTTTCATTACTGTAATTTAATTTTGTTATTTTATATTATTAAAATAAATAAATTGATTTTTACTTTTTAATACCCATTTTCATACTTTTTGTCTTCTAATTATTTTCACAATTTACCAATTACATATTTAATTTTGTTCTTTTTAATTTTATCCAATTTTATATGATGTTTTCTATCATTTTATCTTATTTTAGATTCCTCTCACTATGATTAATCTCACTTCCTTTTCTGATTATTTACTTTATTGAAATAATTATGTTTATTTGTACTAAAAACTAAAGGAAGAAATAAGTTAACATTCAAAATCAATTAATTTATTTAATAACATAAAATAACAAAATTAAATGACAATAATGAAAAAAAAAGAAAAAAAAGAAATACAATTACAAAAATGTGAAAATCTTAAAAAAGAAAGTATGAAAATGGGGTACAATTAATTTATAATAATGTAGTCACTTGATCATACAGTTTTTTCAAGAAAAATATTAAAGAGGGTTTCAATAAAAATGAGTATGAGGTCATTGTTACTTTAAAAACAATAAGCACAACACTATAATGGATGCATATGTATGGGTTTTTCGATGGATATTTGAATGATTAAAGTTTGAGGGTTTTTAAGTCTTTTGTAATATAAGTTGTAGCGTTTAGGGATTGGGAGAGTTTTGCATTCTCTATTGCCATGGTAGAATTGTAGGATTGGGAGATTTTTGAATGGTTTCATTATTTGATAATGGGTATCAATGATCCTCAAAATGTGTTAGTTTTTCAACAATTATAATTAGAAGTGAATCTAGAGTAATTTAAAAAAATGTTTATCTATTGTAAAATAAAACAACTCAACATGTAATAATTGAAAACAATCATTTGTTAAAAAATAGAACAAAGAAGTTGGCTTAGTTACAATTTTATATATGTAGAATTTGAAGAAAAGTAATGGCTTGCATTGATGCTCAAGCTTATTTGTGCTTCATCTTCCTCACTATTAGGAAAAATAATAGAAATGTTTCCATTAATTTATTATATCATTCATTCTCCACCTTCAAAAATGCCATATTGAATCACAATTTTGGAATTTTCTATTAAGGTGTCATTTTGAATTTCAAATTTAAGTATTCACATTTTGAATTTTGTGACAAGGCACCAATAAGTGGTGTGGTACTTCATATTTGAAAGTTTTTGGAGATGAATGTCTCCACTAATTTGACTAATCTTGTAACAAGAGTGGCCATTATTTTTAATTTGACTAATCTTATAACTGTTAATGTAATTGTAACTTCGGAAGATATTCACTTGTACTGTTAATGTAATTGTAACTTCGAAAGATATTCACTTGTATATTTTATATTGTATTTGTATTTTATTATTGTACCTCCGACGAAGATGTTTTTTCCTTCGGTCGGGAGAGTCATTATTGCACTTGAGTCATGTAAAGTCAGCGAGGTTAACCAGAAAAGCCATCCATGAATGAAAAGATGACGCTTCCGGCACAATTGTTGATAATCTGGTCAATGAACGGGGTCGGGTAATTGTCCTTTGGACAAGCCTTGTTAAGGTCCCGATAATCAACACAGACGCGAATGGTACCCTGTTTTTTGTTCACAGGGACGACGTTTGAGACCCAATCCATCAACGACAAGATAGATGAAGCCAGCCTTTAAGAGTTTTTCAATTTCTGCCTTGATCGTTGCAGTCTTCCGGGGGTGTACCGGTCGCAACTTTTGACGTATAGGTTTGATGTCGAGATAGGTTTTTATTTCATGAGAAACAATCGCGGGGTCTATCCCAGGCATCTCCTCATAGGACCAAGCGAATACGTCTCGGAATCACTTGAATAAGGCCGTACCAATAGATATTTCTTCAGGGGAACACTTCTGGCCTATGCGAATGTGTTCCACTACACCAGGTTTTATCGAAATGTCTACCAGGGTGGTAGGATCAATGTTGGCCAAGTTGCCCTCAGTGTCTGAAAGACATGTACGTATGGGGGAATGAGGAAACGGGTAGATATCTGGTGAAAAGATGGTGCTAATGTTGTCCTCGATGTACTCCAAAGGAGGAAGAAAAGACGACCTATGGTGGAGGTCATCCCACGGACCGTCATCAACATTCATAACTTCCATGATGGACTCGTCTGAATGAAAAGGCCGAAGTAAGAGATCGGGTAGAGATGATGTCCGTCGTAGAGAACAGGATGGGGAGGCCATAGTTAAGTGGTCCTCCTGTGCTGATTGGATAGCCTCGTAAATGCATTTAGTGGGTGAAAGAGGCATTGCGTTTCCAATCAGGTGTGTCGTAACTTTGTCCGGTACAAGCCAAGTATCAGTGGAATAAGATGAAATCTCTATGGAGATCATGTTCACCGAGGCAACATGATTAGGGGGGTCCGAATTTGGAAAAATGCCCATGAGAGATGAATCTTTCAAAAGGCCAACCCCTATACTCTCATACTGTTTTGACGTTTGTCCGATGGAAGGAACATGGTCACCAGGATGAGTAGTAGTGTCCGGTGTGCAAAAATCTAATTGGTCAATAGTAACAATTTGTTCTTGGTGGGGGAATTGTACTACACAGAAGACTGAAGAGGCTACCGCGTGCATGGCGTAAAACCAATTGCGACCAAGCAAGAGATTATAATCTATCGGGGCCAAGATCACTTCCACATTGATGGTTACGGTCTTTTCGCCCAACTCGACTGCGAGAGCTTGTAGGAGCCCATGAGGTTGAAAGCTACACCCGTCGAATGCGTTCAACGTGGTAGGGGAACGATTCAATTCGAGAGAGCCGATGGCTCTCCAACAGGCGATCGACATGACAGAAGTAGAGGCACCTTCGTCCAAAAGGGTACGATGGACAATTTTCCCAGCAATGTTTGCAACTACTTGGAATGCGAGCTGGTGGGAAAGCCTCGGCTTGAAGTAGTCAAGTCAGAACATGATGGTATTCGAAGAATCAGGGTCAACTACACCGATTGCTGCAAGGAGAGTTTTGCGTTGATTAGGACAATTCTGCAAAACTTCCAGCGTGGACATGGCGCAAGGGGCTTGGGCCAAGTCCTCTACGATATTGTAATTTTGTGCTGCCCGATTGAAAACAACTTTTCGAATTGTGCTCTTGGGCGGTCACAATATTGAATCTAAGGACGGCTTCTCAATGGTGAGAGAAGCTGATGGTATAGTGACATCTGGTAAAGAGTTGGAAGTTTTTTCAGTATTACTTCCAGCAGGTTCTTTCGAAGGGACAGAGTCGTATGATTGCGAACGAGTGTTCAAATTGATCATTTCGTTACGCACCATGAGAACATGCGCGGTATTGGATGGTTCCCCCTGGGCTGAGGGAGGTTGAGCAATCATCTGCTGGTTTTGAGTGGGAAACGGATCGTTGAGGACTGCGAGAGTTGGTTTACCCTGAAGAAACTTTTGAACTTCATCTCTATGGGGACATTCTTTGGAGAAGTGATCATCTCCACACAGTAAACAAGGATATTTTAGCTTCCGTTTTTGTTTGGTATCATCAGGAGTGCTCTTTTGTTCCTGCTGAGCAAAAGACTTCTTGCCGCCGGACTTCTGAGATGAAGCTGATTGAACAAAATTCACCTCTTCAGTTACAACAGGAGTGGTCGATTTGGTGGTGTTGTGGCTACCCTGAGTTGGTAATGGGGAGGAACCATGAAGGTTCGACGATCCAATAGTGTTAGAAACAGGTTGGGTATTAAGGGATCCAATGATGCCATCAGTTTGGGGTCCCTTAGGAGGTTTCGTGGGGTCGTAAGTGTCATAGGGTGCGTCGGATAGGATCTCAAACAACACGCCCAATTGAGCATAGACCAAGTATAGGTAATGGGCACGAGCGATAGCTTGTTCTTCAGTGACAACACCTCCCATGGCAACATCTCAAGCTATGTGAGGGATGAGAGACTTTGTAAATCAATCTCCTAGGAGTTGGTCTGGAATGGGAGCCTTAATCAAACGTCTTCTCCTTCGCCACTCATGTATATGAGTAGAGAAATGAGTGGTGGTATTTTGGCGGAGAGAGGTGACAAGGTCTGTACCAGTCTCGTACTGTATAGGCAGTTGGAAGTGGGTCAAAAAGTTCATAGCAAGAGACCCAAAATCATGAAAGGAATGAGGTGGTAATTCGATGTATCACTTGGCAGCCGAACCAGTGAGAGTTTGTTGGAATAATGTCAGACGGATCGAGTTGTCCATCAGAGAGTTGGATGAACACCATAATGATATGTCATCACATGGTGCTTAGGATCCTTGTCCGGCTTGCCATCAAACTTAGGGATATCCGACAGAAGTTTCACTGGAATCGGGGGCTAGTTAGTTCTGTGGTAAATGGGGTCATTCGTCAGTCGAGATAGATCAGGTAGGTCTAAAGTAGCCAGAAAGGGCAGTTGTTGATTAGAATGCGGGTACTGGTAGTACTAATAAGGCATGCAAGGACCGATAGGACCTCGTATCGACTGATTAAAGGGTGACCACGGAGGAAACTGATTGTAGGGGGGTGTGCCGCCTTGACTGTAAGGGGGTCTGCCACCATAAGGTGGTCCATTCCAATAAGGTGGGGTTCCACTTCCACCACCGGGAGGAGGTGGAGGTCCGCTGCCACCGCCGGGGGGAGGTGGGGGTCCATAACCATAATAAGGTGGCCCGCCACTGCCTCCACCTAGGGGGGGTGGTGGGCCACCTCCGCCGCCAGAAAGATGGGGGCCCCCACCACTTCCGCTGTCGGAAGGATGAGGGTCTCCACCACCACCCCCACCACCATAATATTTAGATCCGCCACTGCCTCCGCCTGGAGGGGGTGGTGGACCACCTCCACTGCCCGAAGGGAAATGTCCTCCCCCACCATAATAGGGTGGTCCTTTGCCGCCTCCGCCTGGGGGGGGGGGTGGTGGACCATTCCCGCCTCCGCCGGAAGGGTGGGGGCCGTTGTTGGTAGAATGAGTTGGACCTCCGCCAGAAGGTAGAGGTCCGCCTCCTCCAAAGTTAGGTGGGGGCCTGTCGCCTCTAGCAGGAGGTGGGGGTGGACCGATCGGGGGTGGTGGTGCTTGAGGGATAGTTGGTTGGGGTCCATGTTGTAAAACAAGTTGTTTCCCCCATAGAGTATATGGGTTTCCGGGATAGGGTATCCCGTATGGTGCGTTTCCGGGATTAGATTGACTCAGCGCAGGGTTAAAGGAACCTGGATACACTTGACTCCATGAGGGTTGAGTTACATTGGGTGCCCCCCCAACATGAGATAATCTCATGGTGGATGGTCTAGTGGGTTGGGAAGGTCCAACGGGAGGTCCGTTGGGGATTCCGCCACCTACGTTCTGGTTAGGAAACAAGGGTTTCCCCCCCGCCACAATAGACTGACCACTAAACAAAGGTTGAACCAACATAGGTTGTTGACTAGCTACCGTAGTAGTAACGTTACCAATGAGATAATCCGGGGGAATGGAGTATCCTCCCCTTGAATTTTGAGGTGGGGGAGGAACTGGTAAAGTAAGTGCGGTAGTAACGGGTGTGTTGGACTGTTGTTGTTCAACAGGTTGGGTAGTAGGAAGTACCGAACCGGTCTCCTGTCTAGGAGATACATGCACAGGGATGGATAGTTGACCAGTTTCAACGGTGGTGTTGTGAGGATGATTCCGGTGACTCAAAAGATAAAGAACGACTTGGGATCGGTCGATAAGGGGGTAACGATGGGTCTTCAACCCTTCGTTGGAGACTTGAATTCCGACACCTCTCAGCCATAGACAGAAAGTGAGCCAATTGGCTACGGTAGTTGGCCAAAGGATCATCTGGAGTAGTCTCATTAGGTAGGGGTGCAATGGCAAAATGGGCCACTGGGTGACTGGTAGAAGATGTCCAATAAGCTGCTGAAGGATCAACAACTGCTGTGGGGTCGTCTTGGGGTTGATTTATCCATTCCAATGATCCAGGCTCTCCCGGTGCAACGGGAGATAGGTCTTGTGAAGTGGGGATTTGTGCTTCTTCATCCTGCAGGGGATGAGAGGAAGGTGAATCTGGAGGAGTGTGTGGACACAAATGTCCTCCAATATTCAAAGTGGGGTTTTCCACTTCTTGTGACCCGACCCTGGCATGAGGATCCATCCTTACCCTCGAAGTTACCTCCTGGTTAAGGGGATATTCAGGCGGCAAGTTTTGGATTCTACGGGACCTTCTCCAAGGAAAGTCAGCCAGAGTGACTGAAACAAAAAAGTTTCTCCTAAGGCAAGCTAAAAGAAAAGCAGACCAGACAAAACCCTATGCAAACTAATGCCACAAGCAAACTTATGTGATAAGAGTGGATTCAAAGTCTGGAACCTCACGGGATTATCAAGGCATCGTAAACCGCTATATACTAAAGGGTCCAACAATATGACGCGACAAGGAGGATTGGGACCGTACCCTTGCCTGCATACCCGATTACCTGGACATTACATGCGTGCTAATCTCCTCGAGTGCTGTTCTCGGTGTATTGCTTTGCCAAGACGGCCAAATGGTTAACTCAGTTGGTTTCAGGAATCCTAGTGGTGTCTCCCGATATACGCAAGGTATGTGGGAGCTCAAATCCATAATGGTGCTGTCTAATGCACAACCGTTCGGCAAGAGACCTTTCGATATACTACCGAGTACGTGATACACCATTCGATATACGCCAAGTACGGATTATGGTACTTGGTGGGTACGTGAAGGAGCTCGATATATCGATAAGTACATGGAAGACTACAATACCCCCGGGATACAGTGCTGGAAAATAACGACAACTGCCATGCTTAACGACGTTGGAACACGTCTCTAACTTACACACAAGTTGCTAAAAATTTTACCTAGTTCTACCGTTAATTTTATTTGGACGGTTAGGTGAATGCATGAGGTGAGTACATAATCGGAAGCATAATGCAAGTCCTAGCTACATGCATGAAATTATCTTTTCTTTCAATGAATGCTACCTATGAGAGGGAGAAAACTTTTTCTTTCCAACAATTTCACCAAAGCAAATGCAATGATTCCCAGTTCAAACAAGTTTGACTATAAAAACATTCTTTTTCATTTTTGAATGAAACTCGAAAAATCACAACACTACTAATCCAAATCACGACATTTTTTTCTTTCCTTTTCCTTTTCAAAACGAAAATGATGCTAGGTAGTGAAAAGAGAGAATTCTAAGATGGAGTATGCAAGCTTTTCAATTTCACTTTCAATGGCCTAAAAGCAATAACAAATAAAAAATGCATCTACCCTTCCTTAGCATGGAACTAATTTTGCAAAAACTGAAATATACTTCGGATTTTTCGAGGAAATGAGAAGCTCATAATTCAAGAAAAACACAAGTGATCACGCATTGATTCAATTTTCCCAAAAGATGCATAAGCAAAACATCCCAATGCACGAACAATTCCCTTCAACAACGTTTGAAAAATGATGGGAAAGAAGCACTTTTAACTTTTCAATGGATGCATCAAAAGATTAACTTGATAACAATTGCGCTTTCAGATCTAAATGACTGAAAATAAAACACTACTTGCAGCACTCAGTACACTTAGGAAACTCAAGAAAGGGCAAGCACTTAATCAGGTTGAAAGACACGCAAGACTAAAAAATCAGATAGTAGCAAGCAAACCAAGCAAGCGAAGCTCATAAAATAATGCGAATGAGGTTTGGAGTTGATCTAATACAATAACCAGATTAGGTAAGGAGAGGAGGGAAAGCAAGGGTGAGGGGATGAAGGTGGGGGAAACAAGAGTACCCACCACTACTGGTTTTCAGACTTGTCCAAGATAGAACCCAAAATCAATCCAACCAAAACCAAACACTCAACACACAAATCAAAGATGGGATCTCTGGCTAGATCTTGCAGCATAGAGGGAGTTCATACAACAAACCAAAGTTCAGATAAACAAATGGAGAGGGGATGCCTGCATGCGAAGTTCGACAAATCGGCGCACTCTGTGCTTGTACATAGTGTGACGTCGCAGTTCACCAGTGCGGGGAGTGCGACGGTGTCGTAGTTTGCCAATGAAAGGACTGCGATGAATGGCTAACAGACATAGAACAGAGACCAGAAATGACATAATGTCTTCAAAGTGAAGATCTGATAGTGAAATCAACTCAAGAAGCAAATGAAAAAAAAAGGCTCGTGTCAAGCAATCAACTGAAAATGACTCTCAAATTGACAACTACAGAATAAGATGTATCTCCCCAGTATGGTCGTCAGATTTGTTTCGCAGACAATCTATCGAGAGCGGACACAAGGCCTGATCTGCCTAGCTTAACGTAATTCTAGAACAAATATGATAGAACATAAAATACTTTCCTAGATCATATAGAAGTACAAATGAAAGAGTAGATCGTTTACCTTAGATTTGTAGATCCCTTTCTCCTTCGTTGATCCAATGCTCCAGCGCTGCTAGATCGCAAGTGGCTAAACCCTGTTGAACATGTAACAGACCACGAGAAGTGAAAGCATATATCTCATATGATAGATCTAAGTTAACAGTTAAGGAGGAAAAATCTAAACATTATCAAAGAGACAACATTTATGGAAAGCAATTATATTAACTGTATTGAAGAGAGAGGAGTACAATAGAAAAGAGGATTACAACCATAGCCTTAACGCTGCAAGCTCCTTCTGACAAGCCATGCCAAAGCTCCTAGAGAGGAGTGAAGGTTCCCCAAGCTAGAGTCTTAGATCTATTGGGCTTGATTCCACTAGCATAAGAATACCATAGACTTCCTCCCCTTGGTATGGGAGTGAGCTTCATTTAAATAGGACTAAGTGGATAAGGTGAAGATAGGATAGGTTGAGATATGATAGGAGAGGCCTAAGGGAACCTTCCAAGGTGTTAGGAACTGAATGCCAGCTCTCCCAAGAGGTTAGGGATAGGGTCCCACGTCAACAAGCTTCGAGAAAGGGCTCGAAGGGCTATTTTTACCTATTAACTGACATCGTCGCACCTTGTAATAAAGCAAGCTGCGACGTCGCATGTTGCATGAGTGCAACCTGCGACGACCTCTCAAAACCTAGTACAAATGGGTACAAATCCTTCCAGGTCAACCACTCAGTCAAGGTAACTCCAGGAGTGTATACACTGAATCTCATGATGGGAAGATTTTAGGTGTAACATTAGGTACCTGAAGGGTATGGTGGATTATAGGCTCAAGTGTGATGCAAATCAGAAGATTAACCTAGAAGGTTATGTTGATTCAGATTGGGCAGGCAGTGCCATTGATAGGAAGAGCGCTTCAGGGTGTTGCTTCAGTATGGGATCGGGTGTGATCTCTTGGTTTAGCAGGAAGTAGTCCTATGTGGCACTGAGTACAGCCGAAGCAGAGTATGTCGCAGCTTGTTCGGCTAGTTGTGTGGCAGTATGGATAAGGAAGCTACTGTCTGATTTGTTTGATCTCCAGTTGGATGTGACTTGTATATATTGTGACAACCAGAGTTGTGTGAATTTGTCTGAGAACCTGGTGTTCCATGACAAGTCGAAGCACATCAAGATCAAGTATCACTATATCAGGGATATGGTACAGAGAGGAGCAATGAAGCTCTAGTATGTTGCGACAGACGAGCAGATAGCCGATGTATTGACCAAGTCGATAGCCAGAGTGAAGTTCGAGTACTTCAGAGAGAAGCTTGGTGTATTGCAGATCGAGGTTCCTTCCAGGGGGAAGTGATGAGTCCGAAAGACGCAGATGCACAGGAGCCATTCTCACATGGTGGTAGGTGTGTCCTCCCATGGTGTAGATGTAAGGGTTGGAGCCTTTTCCGAATGGTGGTAGATCTGTTCTCCCATGTCGGGTGATGTAAGTGCTGTGTGACGTGCATCTGGGCTGTGCTCCGTTGAAATTGAGATGATTTGGACGTGATGAGACGACAGTAGGGTACACAGGTTTTGCAAGAGGCATATAATTAGTCTTGGGATGCTCCTTCAGGTTTTGTAGTGGCATATAATCAGTCTTGGGATGCTTCTTCAGGTTTTGCAGTGGCATATAATCAGTCCAAGGAGATATTGTAGGTTTTGCAGTGGCATATAATCAGTCCTGGGATGCTCCTTCAGGTTTTGTAGTGGCATATAATCAATCCTGGGAAATCTTTCAGGTTTTGCAGTGGCATATAATCAGTCCTGGGATGCTCTTTCAGGTTTTGCAGAGGCATATAACTAGTCCTGGGAGATCCTTGTAGGTTTTGCAAAGGAATATAATAAGTCCTGATATGTACCTACTTGATGGCTTGCTCGCAGAGATGATGAAGACTTACATGGAGGCTAGGCCCACATCCAACATGAAAAAATGATGGCTCTGTAGAACTTCCTATGACGAGTAGATTGGATATTGATGGTCGAGATAGCAGCAGCAGTGACGATGATGATCCAACTTTGATGATGATCCAGCTTTGATGATGATCCATTGACAAAGACTTGTGCTGATGACTGTGTCAAGAGAATACCTTCCTAGTTAAGAGGGAGTGTTAATGTAATTGTAACTTCGGAAGATATTCACTTGTATATTTTATATTGTATTTGTATTTTATTATTATACCTTTGATGAAGATGTTTATTCCTTCGGTCGGGAGAGTCATTATTGTACTCAAGTCTTTCATGGGTTATTAGACTCTCCTAGAGAAGTCAACCCAATCGGTTACACCTAGGGGCTGACCTGTTTGTAGTTAAGGCCAAGTGAAAGTTAAATTATAAATAGAGAGGGTGCTCCTCTCTATTTGATCATTCACTCACTCACTCACTTCGCATTAGTGAGAGAGAGGAGGAGTTCACACAAGTGGATAAGAGAGAAGCTGCTGGAGACCATTTCTACTTTTGGGGTTTATTGTATTGTTGCTCATTCTATCTCTGAGGAAGTTGCGGGGTTTTCTCCTTTATGGTTTCCTCGATGAAATTATTTGTCTCTTGTCTCTTATGTTTGAATTGTTGTGCATGCTATTCTCTCAGATAAGATCCTATACAATCTTGAATTAATTTGTGAAAATCTAACAATAACAAGAGTGGCCATTATTTTTAATTTGACTAATCTTACAACAAAAGTGGTCATTATTTTTAATTTGACTAATCTTATAACAAGAGTGGCCATTATTTTTAATGTTCATTATTAATTGAACCGTTGATATTTTTATAATAATGATTAAGTTATATTATTAAAAATTTATGCATCCTTTCCCATTCAACATTCATATAATTCAAAATCATAGAGGGTTGTTTTGCTTCCAAGATAACAATATGACATCCTCTAGCATACAAAGGTAATCTAACAATACTACCTTGCATAACAACATGCAAGTGTAAATTCTAATAAATTGATTGTAGATGTCTAAGAAAAAACATATATAAACCAAACAAAGTTCAAGGCCCATTCAGGGCATTCACAGGGTCAACTTGGGTACTTAGGTTGCTAACTTTTTCCATGGGACTTCCTTTACTATTTCCTGTTTTTTTTCTTAGTTTGCGCTTGTTGGTTATTGGGCGTAGGTTGGGCAGACATGTTTTGCTGGGCGAACGCTTGCCCCTGAGGGAAAGGAGGAACTGCAGGGTGTGGCTGTACTGGAGCGACTATCAGAGGGCTTGGAAAGGGATAGTACAGGTTCATGGTTGGAGGAGCCATGAAGCCAGTAGAAGCACAAACACACATGGTGCCACTACAGGAGGGCCCATGAACAGGGGGAGCCAAAGTAGGAGACAAATGTGAGGTAGTCGCTCATTAATGGGATGAAGCACATGATAAATCAGGGCCATAGCTTGGGGCGGAAACAAGGCCCTAATCAAGATGCACAATGTTGGGGATAGTTCCATACGCATAATGACTCGCTAGGGGAGGGTAAGGTACAGATGGATTGGGTTGGGATGCAACAGTGCCAATGACACCATCCGCAGCATTTGATGCCCTTAGGGTCTATCCAAGAAGAGTCTCCCTGAGGGGCATCGGGGATGATGGCATACAAATAACTGGACTGTGCATATATCAAATTGAATTGCCGGGATTTGAGGATAACCCCTTCCTCAGTTTGAGGTTATTCATAGGCCACTTGGCAATGACAGGGAGTAGGGATTTCAGAAACCAGTCTAAAAAGATCCAGTTGCCAAGTTTGATCATACACAAACTCCTTAGTCTCCGCCACTCATGGATATGGTCGGTGATGTGGGTAACGGATTTCTGTCAATAGGAAAGAAGGATTTTTACCCCATCATCATACTAGATAGGAAACTGGAAGAAATGTAGGAAAGTGGAAGCTAAGAACACGAAATTGGGATGTGTCCCGTGAGGTTGTTCAATATACCACTCGGTGGCAGCACTAGTAAGGGTTTCATGAAAGAGGCGGAGTATGATATAATCATCTACGATGTTGTTTAAAGAGAACCATAGGTGAAACAACATGATATGGTTTTTGGGTCTTCCCCAACCTTTCCTTTGAACTTTGGAATGTCTGAGGGGAGTTTGGTCGGCATAGGGGGGTAGTTAGGATCATGTTGGATTGGATATTGGTCAACCTCACCAAATTAGGGAGGTTGAGGCTAGCCATAAATGGAAAGCTCGTAGGGTTCGCTGGAGGACGATTCCCCGATGGAGGATTTCCAGGAGGAGGGTTCCATAGATGGGTATTTCCTAGAGGAGCATTCCCTGGTGGAGGGTTTCCAGGGTGAGGGTTCCTAGGAGGGGGGTTCCCTGGTAGAGGGTTCCTTGGTGGGGGGTTCCCTAGAGGTGGGATGGTAGTAGCCATGGTGTTGCTAATGTGTGAATGTATAGGTGACTTTTACTGTAAGGAGTCATAATCAAGAGAATGTGCAATGTGCTGAATTGAGGTTTGGTGTGAGGATCTAACTATAGAATCTAAAGACCATATTGAGGGGGTTGACCTCGAAGCCTCAGAGGATCAATATTGAAAGGCTAAAAAGGTACAACGCAATATCAAAGAAGCTCAAAAAAACCTAATGAAGTCGAGTGTGCAGTGGGTGAGCTCAACAAAAATGGAAAACAAGCAAAAAGAAGCTCAAAAAACCTAATGCAACCGAATGTGCAGCAGGTGAGCTCAACAAAAATGGAAAACAAGCCAACATGCAACAATCCTAGAAAAGGAAAAAGATTCTCTAACCTAACATATATCAATACAGTAAAAAAAGAAAAACACCAAATATAATCTTCCTCGAATCTTTTCCTTTGTGTGGTAATCACCTCCCCATCCGACAAAAAGAAGCAGGAATTCGAGTTGGGAGTTCCAATTACTGGACTGCGTTAGGGGCATCAATCCTGTCTAGACCATCAAGTGAATATCGAAAGGGTAATTACAGAGCTGAGGTCGCAGTCGACTTCGTTTGTCATAGGTCTCCCCTCCCTGAAGGGGATGGCCTCTGGGTAAGATGCCTAAGAAAAATGGTCTCTAGGCTACCTCATTTGGGTCACGTCAAGATGCATATTCCATAGCCTCATTCTGAAGACAATGATATGGATGATCTTCAATACTAAGTGGGGAAGGTGCACCACCCAGCCATTCAGTTCCAGTTTTTCCATTTTCCCTCCAAGGAGAAACTCACCACACAAATTGGCCTTAAAGTGTGTGCCAGGTACTAGAGGATTTTAGCTCCCTAAAAAGACAAACACTATGTTTTAGATGTATAGTGACAAAGCGGAACTATTTGGATGCCTATCCCTATTGTCCTAACTTAACTACAATATTGTTTTTGTCCTCAAGTGAGGTTAATGTGTGTTAAGTTATGGTTTATTTTAAGGCTTTGCCATCGGCATGAACCAAGTGATAGTTTGATTTAGGGAGTGTTTGTGTGCACTAGTGGTGTGTACAACTGCTAACTAAGAAAGTAAATGCTTAAAAGAAATGAACATATTCCAATTCTAGGTCTAAACTTTTCTTGAAAACATCATTTCAACATAGAAAGGATATGGCCAAGCATTTATCATTCGAAGTGTAAAAAAATTATTCACCTAAGTAAAGATCAATTTTTCATCAAGCACTCATTGAAAAAACAAACATGCAACCAAAAATAAACTTTAATAGAACTATAGAAGCAACAAATACTCAAATGCAAGGTTTTTTTCTTCACCACAATAACTGAAAACGAAAACTAAAAAGACTGCTTATATAGTAAGCAAACGGTCGTAAACATAACTGAAAGGGAATTGAAAAAAATCCTAAACTAAAAAACCAAAGTTGTATGCAAGGGGCAAAGGTCAAATAGAGGGTTTCAAGGTTGCAAACTCCTGAAAAACTGAAAACAAAGTGTAGTTTGCTCTTGTCGGGGAAAATAGAGCGATCTAGGTCGCTCAAAAAGGTAGGATAGACGCGACCCATGCAGAAAAATTGAGTTTTGGGGTTAGGTTGCACTTTTCGAGGAGAAAGGTCTGATCCAGTTCACGCTAAACTACCAAACATGTGCGACCTACTAGAAAAAGAGGGTTTTTGACTCATGTCACACTTTTCGAAGGAAAAAGTGCGACTCAGGTCGCTCAAAAGGGCCATATAGGTGCGACCCAAAACGAAAAAACTCAAGCACAATATACAGAGGCTCACCTTGATCAACAAGGGTAGATTTAGGCCAATTTCTCAACTCTAATAACTCAAATAGCAGTGAATAGACGAATAAAGGATGCAATCAAGTAGAACAAGAGAAAAACTCAAACAAGGGCTGAAAAGGTTGGACGAGTACAACTAGAGAACGGTCCCCAATATGGATGCCAACAACTGTTTCTAGTGTTTTCACACGAACACATGCAAATGTACACCTACTAGGAGTTGTGCTAATCCTAGTAGAGTTTCAAGGTAAAAGCTAAAAACAAACAGAAATTGAAAAACTGATATGACAACAAAGCTAAACTAAAACAAAAATAAAACAAATCTAATCTATTCATTTTTCAACATTCTCTAACAAGAAACATTTCAAAGAATCAAAGAATGTCTTTTATTAATAATGGAAATACATGGGGAGCAAGTGTCACCTCTGAGTTGCAGGGGAAGGGGCCCCTATAGCTGTCCGAGGGAGGGTCTGCTTGGTTTCCTAGCAGTCCACGATTATCTGACCATGCATCATGTATACGATCTTTGGCAAGGTGAGAAAGGAACACACGAGGGAGTTCAGATATCAGGGAGATTTTTGCATAGTAACGACTTGAGCAATGAATGGAGAATTGGTGTTGAGTGATGGACCTTGAGGGTTCATTTATAGGCACAACAGATAGCTCTAGGATAATGATCAAGCTTTGATTTTTTTTTTTGCCTTTTGGATTTTGATTTGTGCCTTTTACATTTTTATTCTTTTATCCAATTTGGGATATCATGAAAAGCATGCCAAGTTTCTTCTTTTTGTTGAGAGTAAAAAGAGAGAAACCTCCAAAAATCAAGTCAGGGCAAAGGTTGCTCATTTTTTTCGAGATAATTGAGCAATTTAATTTGGAAAATAGCCATTTTTGGTGTGCAACTTTGATTTTTGTTTTAATTAAGGTCCAAGAGGTGGAAATGAAAAGTAGTAATGATGTATATGTGCGATGGGGCTAATGACATGGTAAGTGGACAAAATTTAGGTGTTAACAACTATGTATACTAATATTCGAGAAATAGGATTGTTAAGATCATAAATATTTAGATTTGAATACCAATGATTTCAAATATTAGAGTATTTGAAGTTTCATCATTAACAGTTGAATTTACAATGAGGTCAACAAAGAATTCATTAATGTCAGAGGAAATCCCTTTATTTCATTATTCTATGTAGTCAACTAATATTAGTAAGCCTCGTAGAAAAAACACTAAAGCAAATGAAGAATGGCTGAACAAATGAAACTTAATATTTTCCCATAATGTTATTCTATATAATCAACTAATATTTATGAGCCTTGAAGGAAAACACTAAAGCAAAGCAAATGAAGAATGGATTAACAAATGAAACTAAATAATTTGTTGTGATCATGATGAAATAAATTATGTTAAATTCCACATGCACTATCATTCCCTATGAAATTTTGGATTTTACACTATGAAATTGTTAAAGAAATGTAAATGCGGAAGATATTCTAAATGTATTTGTCTATTGTATTATTGTATTCCTCCTTCGGGAGATGTCATTGATGTAATTGATAATGTAAGAGTCAATGCAAACCCTACCTGTTAGGTCGGCTTGGAAATAACTAGAAAATAATATTTTATTGTAAAGTGTACAGGTCGACCCAGTTAGGTGTGTCAAGCTGACCTAATTAGTAAAAAGGTCAAGTCACTTGTTAAGTATAAATACGAGGTTGAGTTGCTCATTTGGAACACCCACCTCACTCACTCAAGTTCGCATAGGAGAGAGAGAAGTTCGTACAAGTGAAGGAGAGAAGCTGATTTTGTCTTGGGGTTTTATTTTGTACTTGTGAATTCTTTATTGAGGAAGTTTTGCCGAAGTTTTCTCCCTTGTGGTTTCCTGAGAGAAATATTGTGTTTGGTGTGCTTGTATTTCTTTCAGTGATTAGATTGTTTAATGTTATTATGCTAAACAAGTGAAAAACTATCATGGTATTAGAGCAGGCCTGAAAGAAAACATTGTGCAGCCTCCGCAATTGCAGAAAATATGGATTCTTAGTCCGGGAGCTCTCTCCACATATTAACTGAAAAAGAGGGTGCATCTAACTCACCTCACTAGGGCGCATCTTTCTGTCGAAGCATAATTCAATTCCAAGAATTTTCATTTTTTGGCCCCCCACTATAGCCCAGAGAACTAGGGCATCAAGTTTTTGTAACATCTTCTCACGGAATCGGGAGAAGTAGTACCTTGCTCAACTCGCCTTGAGGAGGTGCATCTTTTCATCCAATTAGTTTTCCAAAATACCGAAGTTGTAAAATTAGGGTTTCTCCATCAAACCCTAAGTCAAGGTAGAAGCAGTTTTCAGAAGGACAACTTTACTAGTAAGCACTACATCTATCTTATTTCCATTTGAGGTTCTCATTTTATCAAAATGACAAACAATACCAAATTTGATGAGAAGCTTGAAGAAGTTGAGAACTTCGGGGGCATGGAAATATAGAGTCATGCTCATTCTTGAAAAACATGACCTAGAAGGTTTTATAAAAGAGGGACTTACAAAACCAGAAGGAGATGAGGCCAAAGCAAGACATAAGAAGAATATGATCAAGGATAAGAGGATCATAGCTGACTCTATCAAAGATCACTTGATTCCTGAAGTATCCTCAAAGACCTCTTCTCAATTGAATGTTACTCTTGTCACAAGACATGACACATTGAAAGAAATTGTCCATTCAAATCTGGACAACCTAAGAAGCAAAAGAAAAGGTTTCATGCTCATGTAGCTGAAGATAGTGAATATGATAACGAAGTCAAAACCAAAGAAGACGAAGATTCCAGTGAAGAATATGTACTAATCTCAACCCTCACTGGTTCAGTATCTCATGGAAGTGATACTTGGCTAGTGGATAGTGGAGCCTCAAAACACATGATGAGATACAAGGACTCTCTTTCGCATCTCATGCAAAGAGATTCTCCACAAAAAGTAAATCTTGGATATGACTACCAATATCCTATCAAAGGAATGGGAGAGGCTACTTACAAATTGCACTCTGGAAATTCCAGGAACATGAAGGAAGTACTATATGTCCCAGGTTTGAAAAAAAACCTTCTTTCCATTTCAGCATTAGACAAGAAAGGTCTTATAATTGCATTTATAGATGGTGAATTTCTTATGTGGCCAAAGGGGAAGACTATCAATGATGCTATCGTCATTGGGGTAGAAGAAGGAGGACTTTATAAACTTAAGGGTCATGCAGATTCAACACTGATGACTAGTACCATGAGCCCCTTTGAACTATGGCATAGGATACTAGCTCATGTACACTACAAAGCCTTACCAATAGTAAGTAGGTGGTAACTGGATTACCATAAATATAGGTTGATCATGAAGGAGTGTGAAAAGAATGTGCACAAGGAAAAAGTACGAAGAATCCATTTCCAAGCAGTGATAACAAAGCTAAAGGAATATTGGACATTATTCATTCCGAAATTTGTGGACCTATGCCACCACTTCATTAAGCGGGTATGTTTACGATGCTTCTTTTATTGATGATTACTCCCGCAAAACATGGATTTATTTTCTAAAGAATAAAAATGAAGTTTTTGAAAAGTTTAAAGAGTTTAAGGGTCTTGTGGAAAACCTCTCTGAAAAGAGGATCATGATACTGAGGACAGATAATGGAGGGGAATACATTTAAGGTGATTTCAAAGATTTATGTAAACAAGCAGGGATTAAGAGGGAGCTTACTATTCCCTATAATCCACAACGGAATGGTGTAGCTGAAAGAAAGAACACAACTATCATGGAAGCAGTGAAGGCCATGATCCATGATCAAGACCTACCCATGCATCTATGGGCTGAAGCATCTAGAGCCACAATCTATGTACATAATAGAATCTCTCACAGTGCTCTTGGAAACAAGACCCCAAAAGAGATGTTTACCGGTGTGCCTGAAGTCAGTGATCTAAAGATATTTGGATGTCCAGTATTTATTCACATTCCAAAAGAGAAGAGATCGAAGTTGGAACCTTCAGGAAAGAAGGGAATATTTGTGGGTTATAGTGAGAAATCAAAGGCTTACCGTATCTACATCCCAGGATACTGCCAGATTTAGCTTAGCAGGGATGTTACATTTGATGAAGACACAACTTTCAAAAAGTCTAAGAAGACTCATGACGATGAATAGGAGCATGAAGCTCCTAGAGTTACAAAAACTAATGATGTACCAGACATAAATATTGAAGAGGAACCTATTCCATAGGATCATGACATGACAAAAACTCAGAGACCTGAGGAGACACCTCATGAGGAAAATCCATAGAAGAGAAGACCAGCTTGGGCACGAGAAATAATACAGAATGCAGGAAGATATGGTTCCCCAGAAGAAACCAGTAGAGAAAGCAAGATACTAAGGCCATATTCTAGTTATATAGCCTTGATGTGTAAACTTGTTGAAGAAGAACCCACTTTTTTCAAAGATGCGGCAAAGAAGAAAGAAACAAGTCCTCAGAATCAAATGATGGAGTAGAGCACACTGTTTGAGACTCCTGCAAGGAGACTAGGATCAAGAGAGATCCTACCAAACAAACAAAGATAAGTATTTGAATTTTCATTTTCTGTATTGTCTTGTTGTTCACATATTTATGTTCCTAGATTTAGGATTTGTATTATGCATGTTAGAATGTTTGCATTGATGAACATGATACTACTAATATGCATGTGATGGGTAAGTGGCCTATGGTGCTGTACAACATTCCATTGCTAATTATCTAGAATGAAACCTCTTTACTGACATATTTGGAGTAGTGCACGCTCTTAATAATGTTCTGGTAGAGATGGAAGGCATCTAGAAAGTTACCGTATGAATACGGGATACTGATGAATGTTGTGTTGAAACAATGGCTAAGATAGTTGCATGACAATGTGACGTATGTTTTTATGGACAAGAATTTGTCATTATTAATATGTCTTGGAAACTATGAAATGTTTCTAACCATGCAATTGAATTTTCCTTGTAGGAAATATCATGAACGATCACCTACAAATGAAGAATGATGAGACTTGTTCCGTAGAACAAGTGACGACGGTTCAACTATAACATTCAACAAGACTTATGAAATCAAGTATACTACAGAAGTAAAAAGCAAGGTTTCTCTCAGAAAGAGGGAGTCGACTATGACGAGATGTTTCTCTAGTGTCCATACACACTTCCTTAGTGGTGAATATTACATTAGATAAATGGTGTAATCGAAGTAGAAGAAGATATCAAGCAACCTCCAGGACTCATGACTCTCTACAGAGAACCACGTGTGTGCATATTGAAGAAGACTTTGTATGGGATTAGAAGGCACCCATGGGATAGGATGATCACCTAGAGTGATGAGATATCAACCTTTGCTACAAGATTGAAGATGAGGAGCTCATGGATGGGTGCAAGAGAGAACTTACAATCATAGTTTTATCAAGATGTCAGAGAATCCAGTGTTCCATGATAGATCGAAGCATATCGAGATCAAGTCTCACTATATCCGGGATATGGTGCAGAAGGGAGCTGTAAAGCTCAAGTATGTTCCTACAAAGGAACAAGTTGTTGATGTGTTGAATAAGCTTTTGTCTCAGATAAATTTTGAATACTTTCGAGACAAGCTTGGTGTGGTTCGAAAGGACCTCCCTCAAAAGAGGGAGTGATGATGATATGATTCTAGTCCTTTCCGACTAAAGATCAGTACTTACCGAATGATAGTGTTATCCCAACACTTGCTGACTGGTGATATGATTCCAGTACTTGTTGACTGAAGATTAGTACTTTCCGACTGATGGTGTTATCCCAGTACTTTCCTACTGGTGATATGATTTCAGTCCTTGCCGAATGAAGATCGATACTTTCCAACTAAAGATCGGTACTTGCCAAATGATAATGTTATCCCAGTACTTTCTGATTGGTGATATGATTCCAGTACTTGCCGACTGAATATCAGTACTTTCCGACTGATAGTGTTATGTCAGTACTTGTCGACTAGTGATATGATTCCAGTCCTTGCCGACTGAATATTAGTACTTGCCGAATGAGTGTTATCCTAGTACTTGCCGACTGGTGATATGATTCCAATACTAGCCGACTGAAGATCAGTACTTGTCGAATGATAGTGTTATCCGAGTAATTTCTGACGGGTGATATGATTCCAGTACTTGCCGACTAAATATCAGTACTTGCCGACTGATAGTGTTATCCTATTACTTGTTGATAGGTGATATGATTCCAGTCCTTGTTGTTAGGATATTCCTATACTCCATCCTAGTCCCACCAGTATTTTGATCATTTACATTTTCAGTCATGCATGCACCTTTTAGGGTTTGCATGCATCCCAATCATCAGTCCAGCACCTAGTCCTCAGTTAGCCAGCCCCCAGGAGCTTCTCACTATTCAGTTTTAGCCCTCCAGTTGCTTAATGCGCCCTTCTTCCTTGATTTTAGGGAGCAACTCGCCCTCCTTCACCTACCATTCAGTTACACTCAGTTACATTGAGTTACACTCAGTTACACTCAGTTACACTCAGTTACACTCAGTTACATTGAGTTACACTCAGTTACATTGATTTACACTCAGTTACACTCAGTTACACTTAGTTACATTCAGTTACACTCAGTTACACTCAGTTACATTGAGTTACACTCAGTTACACCTACCAGAGTTAGTTTGACTGATGGTTGACAGTTACTTGAGCATTGATGACTCCACTGATGATGATGAAGACTTCCAGTTGCGCTCCGATAATCATGAGGACACCTAGTTGTGCTCCGATGACACTCCAGTGATCCTTTGATCACTCCATGAAGGCTAATTCGAATTGCCACCTTAGGCATTCGAATTCCTCATGCATTGTATTATTTATATGTCCATTTGTGATTAATAATCTAGTATGACCGAAGTATTATTGCTTCTATCTGAGTTCTACTGTACCATATTATTCTGTTGCTCATTATACTGCATGTATCACTCTTCTTCTATTTTCTTGCTTAATCATAATTATTCTCTTGTGAGATACATCATCTCTTAGATCTGCTGTAAGGATTTTCACATGGTATCAGAGCATGTTGAGAGTATTGTTTATCTCCATTCTTGAGAGTTTTTTGCAGGTTATTACCAAGATTTCGAGTTCAGCAGTTGCAGCAGTTTCTGCATTTTTGCAGCAGTAGCAGTTGCAGTTATTCTATATTGTTTTTGCAGGTCTTCTACAACTTCAATGAATTTAGAAGAAATTACTCCTCTTTCTCCATTCAACTATGATGAATGGAAACCAAGAATGATAGCATATTTGAAGAGCCATGATCTCTTTGATTGCTATTTTGAAAGAGAGTTCGAATCCTCTACAAAGAAGATTAAATGGTTGAATAAAGGTGACATGCACATTGGAAGAATGAAGCTTACTATGACTGATTACATATTGTACCCGTCCATCTTTGATATTGAAACTCCAAAAGAGTTATGGGCTCATCTGGATGAAAGATTCGGAAAAAAAGAATGATGGATTTGGTCCAAATCCCTTCAAAAGCAATCAAGTTGATGCATTCGCTCCACTTGATGGTCTCTCAGATCATGATGCATTCGCTCTTCCTGATGGTCTCTTAGATCATGTTGCATTCGCTCCCCTTGATGATCTCTCAGATCATGAACCAGTATCATCTCATATTGAAGTTGTTGACAAAGAACTTGCAGATTCTCTGCTCATGCTCAAACTTTCTTCTCTTTCTGTGCCAGCTCACACTCTAGATATTGCAGAAGGTCCTAAATCCTCTCTTGCACCAGAGTTTGTTGGTTTGCATCATGATCACATGATTATTTCGGAGGTAACATCAGCTATTGGAGGTAATGCATTCGCTCCTCTTCAGCAAACATCTCTTATTTACTACTATATGATCATTAGCACATGCTTTCAAAAGGTTATTGAAGAATATGGCCATTGCCACTCGCTTGAGATAATTTCTCATGCATCATATGATAGTTTTGATCTCACCCCTGCTGGTTCAAAGGAGATCTCAAGAAACTGTTTTGAAAGTCTTAAATCTGATTTTGATTTCAAGCAAACATGTAATAGTTCTTTTTGGCATAATCTCACCCATGGTGGTTCGAAGGAGAAGACAAAGGACTATATGCACATTCAAAAATTTGATCCTACCTCAGCTGATTCGAATCACAGGTTCAAGGATCATTCTAATACTGTTGGATTTGTTCTCATCACATTCGATTTGAAGAGCAAGTACAAGCACATGCTTTTTGAGCATGATCCACTTCTTCCCAAGAAGAAGATACCTCCAGACATATGACCAAGCATCACACATGCTTGAGTTTGGAGCTTTTATTTTTTATGTGTGTCTTACAATCTATTTTTTGAGGAGGGGGTATGTTTCCCATGAAATTTTCCCACTTCCTTGGTTTATTGATTGTTATTATTCATTGTATTGGGTGACCTTTGGTCTTAGTTACCAGGGCCCAGGATGGATTAAGGGGGGGTGTTAGGATATTCCTATACTCCATCCTAGTCCCACCAGTATTTTGATCATTTACATTTTCAGTCATGCATGCACCTTTTAGGGTTTGCATGCATCCCAGTCATCAGTCCAGCACCTAGTCCTCAGTTAGCCAGCCCCCAGGAGCTTCTCACTATTCAGTTTTAGCCCTCCAGTTGCTTAATGCGCCCTTCTTCCTTGATTTTAGGGAGCAACTCGCCCTCCTTCACCTACCATTCAGTTACACTCAGTTACATTGAGTTACACTCAGTTACACTCAGTTACACTCAGTTACACTCAGTTACATTGAGTTACACTCAGTTACATTGATTTACACTCAGTTACACTCAGTTACACTTAGTTACATTCAGTTACACTCAGTTACACTCAGTTACATTGAGTTACACTCAGTTACACCTACCAGAGTTAGTTTGACTGATGGTTGACAGTTACTTGAGCATTGATGACTCCACTGATGATGATGAAGACTTCCAGTTGCGCTCCGATAATCATGAGGACACCTAGTTGTGCTCCGATGACACTCCAGTGATCCTTTGATCACTCCATGAAGGCTAATTCGAATTGCCACCTTAGGCATTCGAATTCCTCATGCATTGTATTATTTATATGTCCATTTGTGATTAATAATCTAGTATGACCGAAGTATTATTGCTTCTATCTGAGTTCTACTGTACCATATTATTCTGTTGCTCATTATACTGCATGTATCACTCTTCTTCTATTTTCTTGCTTAATCATAATTATTCTCTTGTGAGATACATCATCTCTTAGATCTGCTGTGAGGATTTTCACACTTGTCGACTGAAGATTAGTACTTTCCGATTGATATTGTTATCCCAGTACTTACTGAATGGTGATATGATTCCAGTCCTTGCCGACTGAAGATCAGTACTTGTCGACTGGTGATATGATTCCAGTACTTGTCGACTGAATATTAGTACTTTCCGACTTATAGTGTTATCCCAGTACTTTTTGATTGGTAATATGATTCCAGTCCTTTCCGACTGAAGATCAGTACTTGTCGACTGATAGTGTTATCCCAGTACTTTCCGACTGGTGATATGATTCCAGTACTTTCCGACTGATAGTGTTATCCCAATACTTTTTGATTGGTGTTATGATTCCAGTCCTTGCCAACTGAAGATCAGTACTTGCTGATTGATAGTGTTATCCCAATACTTTCTGACTTGTGATATGATTCCAGTAATTGCCGACTAAAGATCAGTACTTGTTGACTGATAGTGTTATCCCAGTACTTGCCTACTGGTGATGTTATCTCAGTACTTGCCGACTGATGATGTTATTGTTCTAGTACTTTTTTTACTGATGATTGATGTTGTTGTTGTTCTAGTATTTACTTACTGATGATTGTTGTTCCAGTACTTGTTTACTGATGATTGATGTTGTTGTTATTTAGTATTTATTTACTGATGATTGTTGTTCCAATACTTGTTTACTGATGATTGATGTTGTTGTTGTTCCAGTATTTACTTACTAATGATTTTTGTTCCAGTACTTGCCGACTGATGATTGATGTTGTTCCAGTGTTCATACATTGATGATGATGCTGATGTTGATATTCCATGAGACGACGATGATGATGGTGATGGTGATATTCCAACAGATGATGTTGATGATGTTGATGGTGATATTCCAATAGACGACGATGATGATGTTGATGGTGATATTCTAGCAAATGATGATGATGATGATGATGGTGATATTCCAGCAGATGATGATGATGATGATGATGTTGATGGTGTTGATGGTGATATTCCAACAGACGATGATAATGATGTTCTAGTAGATGATGTTGATGATACCCCAAACATATGATGATGTTCCAAAAAATTCCTACGACATATAGAGATTCACAAGTCAGTTGGACAATTGTTGATGCTGTTGATGTTGCCCGTATAATACCTTCCTAGTTAAGAGGGAGTGTTAAAAGAAATGTAACCGTGGAAGATATTCTAAATGTATTTTTCTATTGTATTATTGTATTCCTCCTTCGGGAGATGTCATTGATGTAATTGATAATGTAAGAGTCATTGACAGAGTCAATGTAAACCCTAACTATTAGGTCGGCCTGGAAATAACTAGAAAATAATATTTTATTGTAAAGTGTACAGGTCGGCCCAGTTGGGTGAGTCAAGCCGAACTAATTAGTAAAAAGTTCAAGTCACTTGTTAAGTATAAATAGGAGTTTAAGTTGCTCATTTGGAACACTCACCTCACTCACTCAAGTTCGCAAAGGAGAGAGAGAAGTTCACACAAGTGAAGGAGAGAAGCTGATTTTTTCTTGGGGTTTTATTTTGTACTTGTGAATTCTATATTGAGGAAGTTTTGCCGGGGTTTTCTCCCTTGTGGTTTCCCCGAGAGAAATATTATGTTCTCTGTGTTTGTTATGCTTGTGTTTCTTTCAGTGATTAGATTGTTTAATGTTATTATGCTAAACAAGTGAAAAACTAACAGAAATTGCATTATCATGAAGAATGGTTTAACCAATGAAACTTAATAATTTCCCATAATGTAATTTGTTGGGTCATGATGGAATAAATTATGTCAAATTCCATGTGCACTATCTTTCCCTATGAAATTTTGGATTTTACCTTATGAAATTACATAGATAGCTTTTAGAACCAAGAAAGAAACACTTTGATTTACATTATGAAATTGCATTTTGACTTCTTCAAAATAGTATTCAAAAAATGAAAAACAAGCTTTGAGTCATCACAAGTTTTTTTATTATGATGATAACTCTATTCAATCCAAATTTGGAAATAGATGGATTTTTGTGTCATTTGGTGCGCCCATATCCCCACTTTCTCCAATCTTCATGGTTGTTTTAATTTTTGAGGCATTGTATGCTCTTTGTAATCATCAATGCCTATAATTGCATTGATCATTTCTTTAAAATTTAACTATTATTCTATATAGTAAAATTAATCAATAGTAAATTTGGATAAAATTTAAATTTCTCCATTAAAACGTAATGTTCTTTTAATCAATTTAATAGTTGGTTTTATCGATTTTTTAATAATTAATTAACATTAATCAGGAGGTAAATTTCTATGTATTTACCTTCCTACATGCATTTTGTAGGGATCTATCACATAACATGGACTTTTGGATTAGTCAATTAGGTAATAGGGGATTAGAAACAATGGTGGTTTGTAAAAACATGTCGACAATATTATTGTTGAATCAAAGATGCAATGAACTCGAAGAATAAGCATACAAGTGCATTAAAGGATTCAATATGTGGATTAAGACAACCCACTTGTCTATACTTCATTACACGACGATGAAGATTGATTCCTCACTAATGACAACCTGCCCTTCAAGCAGGAAATTTTTTAAGGATCCATACTTATTTAAAAGTGTATAAACGTTGGTGAATCTTACCAATTCTTAAAATGTCAACTATAAAATATTTGGCGATATTTTTCTAAAAATATTTTAATTTCTAAGGATTTTATATAATATTTTCGCGATTTTTAGAGTGAAAAATTTTTACCCTGTCAAAATTGGGTGAAATAGGGCTTCAAAAAACGTAAATTGGCGAATCGTTTTTTGGAAAAAAAACCATGGAAAAATATCCCATGGGCTAAATTTCGCCCCTACATTTTTCCTTGACTTCAAGCTTTAGTTTTGGAATAAAAAAAGGTTTGCACCTTCAAGGATTTTTTCCCTTTGGGAACATGATAAAGATGGATCTACACTAGTAGATAGCCAATTTGGAATAGATCGAGGTTGAACGATGAATTATCTCCAATGTATTTTCACCTCTCCTCTTATAGATTGATGTGTAATGAACGATAGTTGAATTGTTGGAATGCAAAATTTTTAGTTTCCCTTTGCGTTAGCTAATTATTTCTTTTTCTTCTACAAAGTGGCAACAAGGGCCTTTTTTTTATTTAGTTGGACCTCACTATTTTATTGTAACAAATTGTACGACGAATGCATAAATGGTTTGTTGTTTCTTTATACCATGCATGTGCTTATTATAGATCTTAAATTCAAATTGATGGTTTTGTTTTCATAAATTTTTTTTGTAGTATTGTTGTGATATTGTCTATCAAACCTTAAGAAAGATAGGATTACCGAGTTTTCTTTATAATTTTATTTTCATGCTTGAAAATATTTAAGAGAAGGATTCCTAAATCACGATAGTTTTGATGAGTCAAAAGGTTAGGAAGGTTAGTATCGGAACAAATATTTTGAAATTGTGATTCAATGTGGGTATACATGGGAAATATTAAGAGAAAATTCTTTTCATCTTCAACCCTCTTATTGTCACAAAGATGACAATTTTTTTCAACCTGTGATGTTTTAGGAATTGTCTAACACTCTATTTCATGATGGAACTCATGAGAATTTGTTCTTATTTTAGCAATGCTGATTTTCTTCTTTACGCTAGCTACAATAGAGAGATAGTTTTGATCTTATATATTAGGGTCGAACACCTCCTTATAATATCCTAATTTCGCAAAGTGATATCTTCCTCGATTTCACAATGATTTAGCCAAGACTTGGCATCTTTATGCCAACTCTGCTTCAGCCATAGGTGGTTTTGACTAGAGTTTGAAGCAACCTTGGGAAGCCTCTTGTCTTCCATGTTATTTATCTTGTTCCTGTACATTAGGTAACTATTCATAGACACACTCTCAATAGGTGAGAGAATCGCTTCTATGAGGAGGATAGGATAGGGTGTATTATCTTTAATCTTGAGATTTTTTTTAAAGAAGGAACTTTATATTATATCCACATAACCAAAAAGAAGTACATATGCAGTTAAGAGACCTCTAGATCAAGCCTCCTGGACCATGAGAAAAACTAAAACCTGCACCGCCCAAGGACTATATGGACAACCAACATAGCTGAGGACATATTACATAGCATAATGGGGACCCGTTCAATAACTTATCTGGAAAAAAAAAAGACCCTGCAAATATAACCAATTTCTGATTAACATGAACAAAAACGAAAAACATGGCCTACCTAGCCTACGGACCAGAATTTCCCTCAGGCTCCTCATTTCACGTGACCAAGAGAATTTGGAGAGGCATACCCAACACGACCGCATCTAGTGGAGAGGTGGAGCATAATTTTTTTAACATATTAGGACTGGCCATGGAAAAAATAATCATGTCCAGACAATAATTGAGCTGTTCCATTTTGAAATCCATATCTTGGACAACACAATGATCTTCAAAAATGAGTTCCCATTATGCTGCAATAATACCTTCCTTCAGCTCCATGCAATGTTCATTTTCCATGCCTAAAGTTGTCAACCAGACCGTGTCATTCTATGCTACCTACTGAACACCCTTGTTAGCTTCATCTACATTACCATAGGCTGGTGATAGAGGTGTCGTGGGTTGGAATCCCAAGGAATTTCCATGCCCATCAAACAATTCAACTTGGAAACTCCAAACACTGGTGCCCAAGCAATCCATCCCTGAGTCCTTAGAGCTATAGGTTGAGGCTAAGGAGAGGGACGAAGATTCCATTGAGGATGATGAAGAAATCACCCCTTCTACCCAGGTACCGATCCTAACAAGGCAAGATCCAACAACACAACGAGAGTGCCCATGGACACGTAGACGAGTCATGAGGAGAGGATAGACAGTCGGAATGACATTCACATAGATATTGCTAGATACATAGTCCCCATTTAAATCCCAACTAATAAAATCATAAATGTCACACGCGAGAGGAACCTGCCAATAAAGAACGAAACTAGCCTTCCAACCCATTTCACCATTACCACCATTCAAGAGCCCCAATATTGCAAAAGACGGAGGATAAGTTTGAGTCTAATCGAGGAGCAAAAGATCTGAGAGAGGAAGCATGGGATGGCTAATTGAATTAAATAAGACATTTAACTTCATGCATGATTGGGATGGGTGAAACGTATGTAAATTGTCTCCTCTTTCCCTCTCGCACTTTCACCATGCGTCTCATTACCATCAATAGATGTCACCCCACCCGGGGATTAATCTTGATATTATAAGTTATAAAATGATTTTGGATTTTCTCTATCTTTATCCATGATTCTCCAGAGATGTTGTAGCCGCACATTTCACAATTGTATAAGATAATGAGAGTGATGCGATTCTTAAAGATGATCTTCTTCTTATCCCGAAGCCAAAGATCCACTGATTTACAACTATTTTCAAGTACATAATAAGCTTTCAACCCTCCATTTATTCTTTTCTCAATGCTATAGTTTTAATTAAGCTCGTATTATATATATATATTGTATTATTATATTTAATATATTATTAAGCTTTCTACCATGTGTACTTAATAACCCAAGAATGTTAATGTTAAGCATGCTTTTTGGGCAAGGCACTTTTAAACAATCCCTTCCACCTTGGATGATTAGTGTTGGTTGTGGCTCACTAAGAGCATTTTCCTTTTTGAGTCTAGTATCATGCAAAATTGGTAGCATTAGCTATTGTTAAGTCTCTTGTGTTGGTTCAAATGACTAAAACGTACTATTTCATAAACTCCTTTGCTAATGGAAGTGTGATTTCATGCGAATAGTGGGATGGTAAATGAGTAGTTTGTTAGGTCTACCTGAAAATAGGCTATGGGTGTGGTAATGTTGGCGACGTTCATCATTAGAGGCACTTTTAAACAAACCATTATCTAATCTACTTGGAGTCTTAGGATATGTTGTGGCTCCCCAAGAGGGATCACCTTTTCAATGTGATCTCGACTTGTGATCCAACCATAACACACCCCCACCCCTTATTTAAAAAAGTGTCATTCCCGTATTGGTACTAGTAACGAGGTACAAATACTTGTACTTGTACCATGGGTGTTAATTTTTGCAAGTTCTATTTCTAGTTCCTAATTTAGTTTAGACTCCACTTCATTCAAGAATGTTATTTTTACTAAATCAAGACCTGGTAATCATATCAATTATATTTGTTGCTACCTTGATTCAATCTAAGATGATCCAAATGGAGCTAGCTCAACTCACAAGTCTTAAGCCTTATTGAGGCAACACCCTACCTATAAATTTGGTCCACTTAATCCATTTTATTTTAGGAGACTAAATAGTAAGGGCATGCCCAATACTACTGAAGAATGTGTAACTTTGGAAGATATTCTTATTGTATTATTGTTGTATTGTTATCATATTTTGTTGTACCATTGTTATACCTCCTTCAGGAGATGTCATTGATGTATTTGATTATGTAAAAGTCATTAAAAGAATCGGTGTAACCATTGCTTGTAAAGTCGGGTCAATAGTATTCTAAGAAACATGATGTAAATGTTAATTTGAATTCCCCTAGGAGAGGCCGGCCCAGTTAGGGTCATAGGTCGGCCCAGTAAGGGAAAAGGTCACCCACTTGATGTGTATAAATAGGAGGGTCAAATCCCTCATTTGGATACACACTCACTTGAGCAAGTTCGCTAGTGAAAGAGAGAAGATCAAGCATACTAGGGAAGAATAAGAAGCTGTTGAAGACATATTATCTTTTGGGTTCTTATATTTGTATGACATTGTTCTTGTTGACAGAATCTATATAGAAGAAGTTGTTGGGTTTTCCCCTTTAGAGGGTTTTCCTAGGATAAATCTTGGTCTCTTTTATGATGTACTTGTCTATATTTCAATGATCCTATTGCATAATATTGTGTTTGATTAAAGATCTAACATAATCTATATTTTTGTAAAAATACTAATAAAGACAAGATACAAGAACTCTTACCCATTCACCGCCCTCCAAAGTCTAATAATTTTCCTTGTTGTTGTCTCAACATTTCACCATATAGAAGAATAATAAAAAAATAATGATTAATTGATATTCCATTGATATCGATGATATTGCACCAATAAGTTTATATAGAGGGAATAACCATCATAAGGTGGATAGGTACAATCATGAGTTTTTGTGGAAGATGTTGCAAAACTGTTGCCAATTTCTACCAAACCATCACAAGGTTTCTTAGGGGAACTCAAAATAACATTTACATAATGTTTCTTAGGGTACTATTGACCTGAATTTAGCAAGACATAAAAGAGACACAAAGACACTTGGGTTCAGTAGGTAGCATTTTTCCAATTGCTAACCAAAATTGGCACTTCTCCGTCCATGATGACACTTACATCTTTTGGTCGCATGAAGACATTTCATGAGATTACTGTGAGTCACACAAAAGGACATTTGTGGATGGAAGAGCCATATTTTGGACTTTAGAAGGATGAAATTACATAATTCATGGCCCATTTGATAGATAGGAACCTTAGGAACAATTTTGGAGACCAAAACTTCTCCAGAAAACCCCTAGAAAAGTTTTTTTTTTACCATTTTTCCACAAAAACGTAGGTGGAAGGTTCTTCACCCATGGGATTGCCAAAACACTGCATGTTGCACATGGTAAATTCATGGGTCACCCACTTTTTTTCATTGAAAAGTCGTGGGTACCTCACGAAAAATGGTTGGTTTGGGTGGTTTTGGAACCTCATATTTGGTTGTAACTACTTCCTCCCTGACCCTATATTCTCCATTTTCTATATAAGAGAGCGAGAGGGACCTTGAAAAATATCAAGCCTATTATAATGTTATGCTGGAGGAATTGGGACTCACATCCCCCTCACTTGTGCCCTAGTTTCTTATAAACCCTAGCACATCTGATCAGAGGATGGGATCCTTGGAGAAGAGGAGCAGGAGACCTTGAATCTTGGTTTCATGAAGTGCCATGCTTGAAGGAAGGTATAATTTGATGTACTTTCTTCATTCATTAATAAATATTGGACATTCTTCCCTTTCCAAATATATTTGTTCATGTATGTTCCAGATCTGATTACAATTTGATGTTTTATTCTCTTATAAATATCAATCTTGTATTTGTAGTCAAATTGGTTTGAGGAAGGTTTTGTTGAATGCTTTTGCAGATTGTTGCATTGGAGAGAAAGAAGAGAGGCTTGGATCAACCTTTTGAATAAGGTACATATCCTCCTAAACCCTAATCTCTTTGCTTAATAATTGTACTTGCAGAACCTTGTATGTCTATCTTTTACCCCAGTACGTTGGTAGTCTCACCCCTGCTATAGGAAGTTTTCCCTAACAACAAAGATGGCTACATCCAATATGAAAAAGGACTGGCACTGTAGAGATGCATCCAGTATGAAAAAGGACTGGCGCTACTGATATGGCTACTTCTAGTATGAAAAAGCACCTGCATTGTAGAGGTTTACATCCAACATGAAAAATGGATGTCATTGTAGAGGTTTACATCCAGCATGAAAAAGGGTTGGCACTGTAGAAGTTTGCATCTAGCATGAAAAAGGGCTGGCACTGCAAAGACGGGTACATCCAACATGAAAAAGGACTAGCTCTGTAGAAATTCTTATGATGTATAGATTTGAGAGACGTCACAAGTCAATGGTTAGAGTTGCAGCAACAATGATGATGAAGATGTCCAGTGATGATGACCAGTATGATGATCGTGTCTAGTGACTAGTGGTGATGACCATGTCGTAAGAATACCCTCCTTATTAAGATGGATTATTGAAGAATGTGTAACTTCGAAAGATATTCTTATTGTATTTTGTTGTGCCATTGTTATACCTCGTTTAGAGATGTCATTGATGTATTTGATTATGTAAAAGTCATTGAAAGAATCGATGTAACCATTGCTTGTAAAGTCGGGTTAATCGTACCCTAAGAAACATTATGTAAATGTTATTTTGAGTTCCCCTAGGAGAGATCGGCCGAGTTAGGGTCATAGGTCGGCCCAGTAAGGGAAAATGTCACCCACTTGATGTGTATAAATAGGAGGGTCAAATCCCTCATTTGGATACACACTCACTTGAGCAAGTTCGCTAGTGAGAGAGAGAGAGAAGATCAAGCATACTAGGGAAGAAGAAGAAGACGTTGAATACATCTTATATTTTGGGTTTTTTTTATCTTTGTATGAAATTGTTCTTGTTGACAGAACCTATATAGAAGAAGTTGTTGGGTTTTTCCCTTTAGAGGGTTTTCCCAGGATAAATCTTTGTGTCTCTTTTATGTCATGCTTGTCTATATTTTAGTGATGCTATTGCATGATATTGTGTTTGATTAAATATCTAACATAATCTATATTTAAGTAAAAATACTAACAAAGACAAGATACAAGAACTCTTATCCATTCACCCCCCTCCAAAGTCTAATAATTTTCCTTGTTGTTGTCTCAACATTTCACCATATAGAAGAATAATAAAAAAATAATGATTAATTGATATTCCATTGATATCAACGATATTGCACCAATAATTTTATAAATATGGAATATAAATCATAAGGTGGATAGGTACAATCATGAGTTGTTGTGGAAGATGTTGCAAAATTGTTGCCAATTGCTACCAAACTGTCACAAGGTGGATAAGTACAAGCTCGAGTGGTTGTGGAATATGTTGCAAAACTGTTTCCATTTGCTACTAACCTTCATAAAATTGAATAATACTTGAGAAGTGAATACTATTGGGACATAGTGGCAATGAATCTAAAGTCAACATTTGATGGATTCATGTGGCATATGTTTCTACAAAACCTTGATTCATAAGCAATTTATATCATTTTTTCTTCCTAACAAGATAGAGGCAAATCCTTTTAAGGTTGCTTGTGGTTATAGGATGATCATAGTTATTCATGAATTTATAGACAATAGGTGTTGACCCTATTGATGACTCACCTTCAATGTTCCTATATGGATAAGACTACCTTAGTTTACCTCAATTTTTTTGACCTCAAAGCATGAAGCAACTAGTGACCAATGAAAGGGGTAAACATTAAGGGTTTTACATACTATGCTTACTCGAAAGGAGCTTCTCTTTGTTTTTAGAATAATTTACTCTCTACTAAACAAGGCCAACCAAGTGAAGGTGGAATCTCACTTGGCCCCTCCATCACTCCCTCCCACATCACTCTCAATTATCCATATGATATATAGCTTTTGGAAAATAAATGACATTAACATTATATTATACAACATAGAAAATGACATGAAATGTAGAAAAACATAAATCATTGTAAAAAATAATAAAGAATAAATAATAGTGAAAAATAGAATCACCTTGACCTATGTTTCAAAAGTTCAATATCATTAGTATTCTTCTTCATCCAAGGATTGGCCATAGTAACATCATAATCACTATCATAGTGGATAACATCATCGAAAATATAATTATTTATGTCTTCAACTTCTTCATTGGACACATATACCTAGTCCTTTACATCTTCTTGTCAATCTTCTTCATCATCATCTTCTTTTGGTACAACAAACTATACAGGCCTTCCACTTGGCTCATATCTAAAAACATATGACCAACCTAATTTACGTAGAACCTATGAATAAATAACTTTCTTGCACTGAATTAGAAGGATATAGGGATTTATACCTGACTCTAATAACCTTGTATTAATCATGTAAATCCATTATCATGCTCAATAACAGTTCTATCGAGATCTTATTCATCCATTGATAACTTGTACCAACTGACCTTGAAGAGAGCTACTTTGAGGGTTTTCAAGTTTAACTCAATTATATCTTTTAAAAATACATAATATCAATTTTCAAGTACTTATGGATGCCTATTGGTACTAGAAAAAATGTTAGTCATCTAAAAAGTTGTAATTATCCCGCAATCATAAGTTTTCTTCTTATCATCTAATTGTTTGATGCGAAATTTATGACCATTTTACCACATATCATTGTGGTGTTTCACATGTGATATAATCAACATGTTAATATCCATTGTCTATTTATACCTATATTTAGGCCGATTTAATAGTTTGAGGAACAAAAACACAACACATAATATTTGAAGTTGACTAAAAATTGTGGGTAATGCTTGCTTGCCTATATTTTGCAATGTTGCATCCTATGCTAAATCACTTTCCCTTTGCATAATATTGATATGTTGAGAATGATGAACTATTGTAATCAACTCCACCACCCCATTCCATGATAACTTACCATAATATTTTGTACATTGCTCTATCCATAATTTCATCCAATCAAAATTCTTTGCAATGTATAAATGTAGTGCATCCCACTCTTAATCATTTATATGAAGAAAAAAATGAATATTTAGGGACCATCAAAGTTTAAGAAATGATAGATGAACAATAATTAAATTATAATTACACTAATAAAATAATATATTGAACTATGACGTCCCTCTATTATCTCACATTTCACTTTCATCTTTCTAAGTTTACACAACATAATCCCCCTTTCAAATTTGTTGATAGAATTGACATCTCAAATGTGAGGCCATTGATGTCTACTGCTACTTCAAGAAGGTACTCACTAATATACACCAAGGACTGTCGACATACCATATAGCCCTCATGATATGATCTTTGTCTGATGAAATATTTCAATGCCTTCACAGGCCTATCCACCATCCACATTGATGTTGTGTATATAGGTCCACATATTTCAATCCTCTCAACTTGGTGTATGAGGTAGTGCTTATGTGCAATGAAAAAGGTTGGAGGTAGATATTTTCATATTTCACACATTAGCTGGGGAATTTCTCTCTTCTAGTATTTTTTTTTATCTTATTTATGGATTTATTTATATGGAAACCACCTACACATAATGCAAGGAAATCACAAGATTAAAATAATAATAATTATATGATGGAATTAAATCACATGTCAACAAGTTCTATGACTAACATTTCGAATATAAGTGGTTCCTTACCTCATGTACTTGTCGAGATCATATATAACTCGTTTTATTTTAATATCAAACTAAGTTTTCTAGGAGAGATAGAGGTTGAACATATCATAACACAAAAATAATCACTATCTTTTTTCCAATTAAAACAAAAAAACAAATTACTAAAAAATATATATACCAATATGACAATATACCAAATTACCTTAATAAAGGTATGGCAATTGTGAGTTTTCACCCTACCAAATTCAGTTTTTTTCTTACGATGTTCTTTATGTTTGAAGAAAATCCAATGGTAAATTTAATTTTTAGAATGAATTCTTTTAGAACACTACTTTTCTTCTCTGTAAATAACCATGGAATATTGTTCGGTTATCCATCACTAAAATAATGAATCAAATTTTGCATTACATGATTGGATTTTTGAATGTCACTACAAACTTTGACGATTCTATCTTTGTTACTCTTTCCTTCTAAGATTTTTCAAATTGATTCTAATTTTTTTTTTGATATGGGTTGTATTAAACAAATGATTCACTTGTAGGTGATTAGAGTAGGACAATTTACTAAATTGGATGGCGTATCTTTTCATTCCTTACAATGCATTGCCAACCTTTATGAAATAGAAATGAAACAACAATAATTGTTAGATACCGTAAAAATAATTTAATATAAATACAAAATGTATAACTTACATATGATATGGAGACCAATTCTTACCTTGATGATTCTTATTATTTCTAATTTCCATAATTGAGGTGTTATTATTCATGGTTTTATTCTAGTCTATTACTTCCCATTAAAATGGTGTTTTTTCTTAGTTCTATGACTATGTTTCTTAGGGAGGAAGTGCCTTTACTCATCAAACACCTCCTTTCCTAAACTTCTTGAATATCTATATATCATTCTAGAACCACAAACTAGACATGCAAATTTACTCTTTGTTTAAAGCCTTGGAAGATATGGAATAATCCCAATACTAGTATACCAAGCAATTATTTAAAAAAATGCATGATATTTTGATAAATATACATTGAAAGTGAATTACTTTAAATATCACAAGAAAGTGTTCGCCCTTTGGAATCATCTTGAATTGTCCATGTAAATATTATATGGAATTGAAATTATTTTTTTCCTTGCTAGTTTGGAGATGATGTACATAGTGTTGCCATAGCATAAGTTTAGAAGTTTGCTAATAAGAGGCTCAATCTATGCATCCATATATTTAAATTGGAACCTGCCAAATTATTTGAAAATACACATATTTATTAGTTTGTACACAACATAAATTATGTAACAAACATACAAATGAAAAATACATGGAACAATCATTGGCAACATTATGTGCTCCCTCTCTATTGACATCGAAGGAGGAAAGTTATTGCTTATACAAAAAATAGGCTGCATTAAGTAAGGAAATATGAGCTCTCCAAATGGATTGACACCATTGGTTTCCAATGAAAGCTTAACATTACAAGGTTCTTCTTTGAAAACTGACCATATTTCCTCAATGTCCCTAAATGCAACACCATCTATAGGAATCCATAGAACACCATATTCACTTCTCTTTTGTTCATGGTAATCCATAAATTGTGCTATGTCTTTGCACCTAAACAATCATTGGAAATTTGAAATTATGAGAATATAGCTATCCACACATTTCACCAGCATAGATCTTCCATGGAAATGAAATTTTGCCACTATTCTTGTTGTCGTTCTGAGTGTAAAATTCTCTAATCACTATTCTCTAACATGCATGAAAGGGCTTAGTTCATATTATAGTTTCAAGGCTTGGTTTATAATTCCAAGACCAATGTTCCATGGAGTAGAGTTTTTTTTGCAATTATTAATATGTATGTAGGGGTGGATTCATGTAGGGTCACAAGTTATACCAATATCACATACCACCACATTATGGCCTTTGGATATGCTCCAGACAGAACCACCTATGCTTACATTTCAATTTCCATATGAATGACATACACACTCCAAAATTTATTTGTGCAAAATGTATCAAGCACTCTAATCCAATTTCCCCATATGTAATATATGGATATGTAATCTCCTCAAGTAATATGTATGCTATAAATTACGCCCATTCACAAATTGAGAATTTATTAAGTGCTTTTCATTTCACTTAGACACATTTCCCATGCATATAAATGATTTATATACCTCTGATTTAAGTCAATACTCATTCTCAATGCTTAACCAATTAGAATGTTCTCATACACATTACACCCAAAAAATAGGATGCTAATGCTTGCTATTTTCCTTACTGATAGATAACCACGATAAATTGAAGTAACACTTGCACATAAACTTATCTCCTCACATACTTGGGTCCGTGTTATGAAATACACACTGGATTGAGACATAGGGCATAGTTATGTGTTGGAGCTTTGAATCAATGGCCCAACACTTAGAATTTATGGATAAAGGGAATTGATTGGGTGTACAAAGAGTGAGAATTGTTATATGAATCAATTGAATGGTTTAAAAATTCAAAGGTATAACAATTCAATTGAGTGGGAATTGTTGTATGAATAATTTGATCACTAGTAAGAGATATTTGTTTTCTATTGTGAATCCATAATTAATTGAACTATCCAATGTATAGAATGCAACCAATGAATTAACATAGATAATATGGATTAATTCCAATGATTTTTATAGTGAATCATGTATGCGTTTGACTTGGTGATCAAGAATTGGGAATTTTGATGGGTGTGAAGGTGTACAGTCTCTTACTAGTAGGGCTAATGTCGAGGGAAGAAGAAACATCAATTTTCAACCAATCAAAATAAAAATTTCTACTAGAAAATGAAACAATAGACCAAAAACTATACAAATTCCACCTTTGATTTTCCCACACACTTTAATGAGCAATGTAGAGTGACCCATTCATAGTGACCATCGAAACACATTTGTTAAATGGTAAAAACACAAGAATTTTACCCAACAAATTGGTTAAAGGATGAATAAAGTTGTAGGTAATCGCTGCCAGTAAAATAACATATTGCAAATGGATTTATTTTCAGTGGAAACCCATTCAATGGTTGTAGCCTAATATGCACGAAATTCAACAACTATTACATGACACTAATGATTCAACCAATGAGTTACAATGTTGCATGGGTATTTAATCTAAAGGGATTCCATACATTATCTTAGAACTAAAGCAAGTATTAGGAAAACAAAACACAATGAGAGAACTAAAAGAGAGAGAAATGGTTCTTCTATATATTGAAATGAAGAGAACAACATTCTCTTTATAATAATGAGATGACATAAACCCTAATTACTCAAACCTGAATTGGACAAGCCCTAAAATAACTTAGGTGTACTTTAATACAACAATTAAACATAAAGTACCTAAAGTCACACCAAGTGACTTTATTAATATGCCTAATTCTATAGCCTAGATGAACTTTATATTCTAATACCCTCCCTTAATGGTTAATCTAGAAAATACACCATGTTTGTCCCTGACTCGTTTACAATTTTTTTGGACCCAAAGACTTGGTGAGAATGTCTACAATTTGATCCTCTATAGGACATTATTGCAGCTTAATTGCTCCATATTTAACAACGTGTTGAATTGAGTGACAATGAACATAAAAAATGTTTGTTATGCTCATGGAAAACTAAACACTTTTCTAGATTAAGAACTCTTTGATTATCACATAGAATAGGGTGGGTTCATTTTGTTGGATCTTCATATTTTCTAGCATGTGTATGATCCAAATGACCTCACATACTCCTTTTACTATTGTTTGATATTTTTCTCTGGTTGAAGAAAGGGATACAACATATTGGTTCATGTTGGTCCATGTAATTTCTACAGTACTAAGGCTAAAAACATAACATAGCCTAATGTAGATTTCTTTCCATCCATTAGTCCTATATAATCTAAATCTATATAACCACATAGATTAAATTCGTTGTCTCTTCCAAATAGAATGCCGAAATCTAATTTTCCTTTCACATAGCATAACACTCTTTTGCTACTGTCCAATGTTCTATACCTATGGAGAAAGAGATATAATACTATATTATGAAAATTGAACACAAAGGAACCAATAAAACTAAGATAGAACTAAAAGAGAGAGAAAAGGTTCTTCTATATAGTGAATGAAGAGAACAACCTTCTCTTTATAATAATGAGATGACAAAGACCCTTATTTCTAAAACTGTAATTGCACAAACCCTAAAAGGACTTATGTTTACTTTAATACAACAATTAAACATAAATTAACCTAAATACACCAAGTGACTTGATTCACATACCTAAGTATATAGTTTATATGACATTTATATTCTAGCAACAAGCAACAAAACTCAAACACACAAGAATTTAAATAGACCATAAGACAAAGATTTTACCTTGGAAACCTAAATGAGAAAACCAATTTTGAATGGTGATGTTTAGTCTTTATTTTAACAATTGTAGGGTTATAATGCAGTGCCACTTCTCTTCCGTCCATTAAACAAGCTACATTACCAATATCCTCTTATGCATCCTCTCATCTCTACCAAAATACCATTTATGAGTCGATTTACATGAGGATATAGGCATCACTAGGGTATTTGGATCTCCTCACTACCAAAAGGTAATTTAGGAGTCAATTTAGAAGAGGATATAGGCATCACTATGGTATCTAGAAGGCTAGGCACCCCTATCCCTTCATTTCCCATTCTACAACTCTCTCTCTCTCTCTCTTTCTCTCTTTCTTTGTGCGTCTCTCTCTCTCTCCCCCATTTTATCCTTTTGTTGGAAGCGTTCCATTCATTCTTGTGTTTTGGCACTTGCATTGTATTTTTTCTAACCCTTAATTTTTCTTGACTGCTTGGCTATACTACATTTTATTCCATTCATTGTTCTTTTAAATATTTCAAATCCAATTTGGACCAACCTAACATTAGGAGGTTTTTCTTTAAATTGATAATATTTCTTTAATGTCCCTAAATGTTGTACCATATATAGTCATTTGCACAACACCATATTGATTTCTCTAATGTGGATTGCAATCCATAAATTGTGTTATTTTTTTTGCACATGACCACTCATTGGAAATGTGGAATTACGGGAATATGATGAAGAAACTTGCAAGGAACCTTATTTGTTAATTGATCAGTTCGATATATACTTTGTCATGTGTTGTTCATTATATATATGACCATTAGGACATGCAACAATGGGTTCATACACCATTCCTATATCTCTCATAACGAGATAACATTTTCAATATATGCAAAGTAAAGTATTCGATGGTGGTAGGATGAATCACCTAACAATAAAAAATAATTTATTATAATGAATCTTTTTCAATAATGATTCTTTTATACAACTAACACTAAAAAAAAATTATTCATGCATTAAGAATTATATTGCATACTTTAGTATTTTTGTGAGGCAAACATTTGACAATTTAATGTGCCCAGGGAGGATAATATGGGGTACCTAGGGGGGTAACCAAGGGGATAATGTATGTAATGTGGCCATAATCATGGAATAGGAACACTAGGTAGTAATAGGAAATAATATAATAATAAGGGGTAGTTGGCATAGACCCCTAGGAATACTGATGATAAAGTAAAAATACACGATTATCATTACATTTAGACATGTTGGATTTATTATATTGTAGAAAACATGGCTAGTGTAGTGATTCTTCCATAATAATTAATTTATGGTGTTACCCTACCTTAAGGGTAATTTATTTGGCCTAAGATTAACCCATAAATTGAATCACAAATGATTTAGAACCCTTAAACTTCATAAATAGCTAAAATTCATCCACAACAAGATTAAGACCAATCCCTAATGGTTAGCTCAAGTGATCATGAGCCATATGTGAGATCTATCCCTCAAAAGTTGGGGATGTCATGGGTTTGATTCTCTTGATCCCCTCGAGGTTAGGAATCATAATCAAGATTGATGGTTTACCCTGTTTACTATCCATGAATCGTGTAGAAATACTTGAAGGGTTTTCCACAAGGTACATTCCATCGAAAAAAACCAAGAATAATACCAAGATATGGAGAAAGACCCTTAAGATAGGGAAACACCATTAATTACTCTTTATAGAAGACATCACTCCAAAAACCATGCTTGCTACAATACAATATATCCAACATGTCTCAATGCAATGATACTCACGTGTATTTATACTTTCTCATGAGTATTCCTAGGGATATTGTTTAAAGTTATCCTTGGATGGACTAAATTGGTACAATCAATATTAATATGAAAAATAGGTTTATGAAGATTGGTATAAGAAAAAGAAAATTGCATTGCATGATATTTTTCTTAGTAAACAAGAAGGGCTCAAGGGGGCAAATGAATAAGTCCTTGCGGGTAAATAGTTAAAGTAACTAGAGACACAACTAATGAAGAGTCCAATCTTGAATCAAAAGAAGGGGCTACAAAAGAACATGAAGAAAATCCGCAGGAAGGGCATAAAAAGGAAGAAGAATATAAGGAGATATATGAATCAAAGGAACCACATTTTGAAGAGTCAAATACCAAAGCACCAATAGACAAGGTTCTTATATATTGCCATGCACAAGTTCGTATATATTGCCATGCACACTACTTGGAGAGACAAAAGTAATTAAGACAAGGTCACGAGAATAAAAAAATTACTATGAACAACCATGGAACCAAAAAGGCAAGAAATATGGAGGCACATAGAGGACTAAAAACAATGCACAGAGATATAATAGTAGCACAATGACAACATGGAATCAAAGGAGTAACAAGAATCAATATCAAGTTGGTAAGTAAGTAGTTGGATCCCTTGTCCACATTTCAATCAGATGGATGGGATGCTCACGCTTGCTATTGGTTGACTACATTGCGTAGTAGATCATATTATATGGATTTCTCCCATGTTTAGAAGGTGAACCATGCATAGGGGGATAAAATGTAATGTAGCTAGATACGTATCCAAGGGGATAAAATATGCAATGTGACCATAATCATGGAATAGGCCCATTAGGTAGTTATAGGAAATAATAAAATAATAGGGGATAATTAGCATAGACCCCTAAGAATACCCATGATAAATTATAAATACACATAGGTATCATTGTATTGAAACATGTTCATTGTATTGTATTGTATTGTAACAAGCATGGATTTTGGAGTGATTCATTTCATAAGGAGTTTCATTGATAGTGTCACCCTATCTCAAGGGTCTTTCTCTATATCTTGCTGTTATTCTTGTTGTGGATGAATTTTAGTTATTTTTGGAGTTTAAGGGTTTTATATAATTTGTGATTTAATTTATGGGTTAATGATCACTACAAACAAATGATTCAATACATTCAAGTTTATAAATAGAAAATCACAAAGAGAATATTTGTACTTGAGCCTTCATATAAGGGTTTTCCTGCCTTATTAATCATATGCACGTCAAGAATATTATTGAAATCATCATCCATTGAAGAAAAGGTCTCACCGATCAATCTATTTATCCCATCATTCTCAATCATAGATCAATATCATTTTCCTCTATAGGATTAAATTTATCTCCATCTCCATCTCTATCAAATTGTTAATCAATATTTCTACTATAATTTAATTTTGGCACATCCTTGGGCAATTCAATCCTAGGACACTCTGCCTTTATAATTACAAACAATAAATTATTTTTAGATTGTATATATCAAATATTCAAATGATAGAAAGTTTTATGGCAATTATAAAAACATGTGATGAATAGTTCAGCAATGGGCAATATTTATTTCCCCTTCAATGTCCATAAAATCCCAATTTAATTGTGCGTTAGTGCAGGGTATGAGGGTCTTAACATGATTAAACAATTTTTATTTATTTATTAGATTGTATACCTCGATCTAAGATAGTGCAATGTATAATTTGTTTTCAAAATGGGTAAGAAAATAAAAGGTTATAGCAAGAACAAGAGATGCCTGTATTTTAAGATTTTGATATATGTCAAGAAAAATATGAATTAAAAATAGTAAATATTATTATTTTTTTTAATTTATATATTTGGGGTCTAGATTATCATATATATATGCATGTGTTATTTCATTGATAGGTTTCTGTATCCTATTTAAAAATAACATGAAAAACAAAGATATTTAGAGGAATTTAGAAAAATGGAAGTTTTGTTGGTTTTACACTCCAAACCATCAAGATCATCACACTGAACCTAAATACGAAGCAACCATGTTAGCAAAGACATGGTGAGTAGAAACACTCCCACTGAAAAATATTGAATTTCATATAACACGTATGTGCTTTAAAAATGCACATGCATTAGTAACAGGCATGTGTTCCAAAATGCACACGCTTTATTTTTAATATAAAAAATATTTTAGTAATTTTGCCTAAATTTATACCCCCACATTAGTTTTTGGATTCCTCTAGCTTGTTGGAAAAATCTTGAAGAGATATATATGATTATGTTATGATAATTTTATGTTTCTACATATATAATTTCTTATTTTCAAAAGAATATAAAATAAATGTTTGGGTCGTGATCAATACCTCAAACCACCACATAGTCTCTTTAACAAGGATATTTGATTTTCATTGGTAATATGGGTGCTCTTAAGAGCCTTTTAACATGAGGGATGGGTTTCAAGGGCTTGACTATTGTAAGGGGAGGAAAACATGGGAATTAGACTCTAACTAAATCTTCTAAGGTTTCAAACCACCACACGATCCCTCTAAAGTGCATACTCATCCTCCAAGTGAAATATGGCCGCTCCTATAATGCCTTGGATAGCAACGATGGGTCCCAATTAAGGCCACAAACCATAAAACATGCCCTATATAGGAGATCATGATCTTTAGAGTAGGATATGAATGCCAACATGAGTTTTTATGCATTAAGATGAGTCTCAAACCATGGTTTAGAGAGGAATTGATGGAAATAGGCCCTAAATTAAGGTTCTTGAGCTAGTAGGCTGTGATCAAGGCCATAGTCCAAAAAATAGACCATTAAAAGTGGATCTTTGGCATACAAGTGGGATATGGATGGATTCGGGGTTTTTATGTAGTAAGGATGGGTATGAAGGCCTTGCCCATAGTCAAGGGAGGAAAATAAGGGTCTTACACCATAAATTGATCTTTAGGGTTCATTGGCCATCAACGTGACCTCAAATCACAACACAACATCTTTAGAGGTGATCTTTGGACCCCAAGTGGAATATTGGTACCATTATGAGGTCTTATGTAGTAGGAGTGGGTGTTAAAATAGTTATGATGGTCAAGGGAGGAAAATAAGGACCTTTGGCCCTAACTGAAGCCTTTAGGAATAATGTGCCATAAATAATGCTATAATTCACATAATATGTCCTTTATAGGGGATCATTATCCTTCAAGTGAGATATGGCTACGATTATGATGTTTTTGTGTATCATGGATGGATCTCAAGGCCTTATCCATGGTTGGGGAGAAATCTAGGTAATTAGACACTAAATGAAGATCATTGTAATAATGGGAAATAAACAAGGCCTTGAACTACAACACACATCCTCTAAAATGTATCTTTTCCATATGAGTAGGATATGGACACCATTAGGAGTTTGTTTATGATAGGGATGGGTCTAATAAGGCCTTGACCACGATTAAAAGGGGGAAATAAGGCCCTGAATCCCAAAATGAATATTATAGGTCTTATGGGACATAAAATATTTCTCAAACCACCACAAACCCTCTAGAAGGTACCTTTGTCCCTAAGTGGGATATGGATACTATTAGGAGGTTTTGCACACAAGAGATGACTCTTGGGCCTTTGGCCCAAAATGAAGTTTCTACAACCCTAGTCCTTAAAATAGGCCTCAAACCACCACATAGACCTAGATCATTTGCCTCTCGATAGGATATGGGAATCATTAAGAGATTTTGCATATTGGCATGGGTTTTTGAGGTTTAGCCATGGTTAATGAAGGAAACCAAGGGTTTTATGATCTAAATTAATCGTCTAGGCTTCATAATCCATTAATGACACCTTGACCCATCACATATACCCTCTAGATGTAATATTTGAACTCTGGATGAGATATGGGAACAATTAGAAAGTGTTAGATGTAATGGATGGGTCTAGAGACCTTGACCATGGATGTGGGAGAAAATAAAGGGTCTTAGGACCTAAATGAAGCTTTTAAGGCTCATTATCCACAAACAAGTCCTTGAACCACTATAGAGGTCATTTAGAGGGTATTTTTGGCCTTCAATTAGGATATGGGTGCCATTAGGAGGTTTTGTATAACCAAGGATCATTATTAGGGTCTTGATAATGGCAAGATGAGGAAATAAAGGGCCTTAAGTACACACACACACACACACACACACACACACACTCTATCTCTACACACACACACACACACACACACACACACATATCTCGGTGTGTGTGTGTGTGTGTACACACACACACACACACACACATTTGTTAATGAAATTGGCCTCAAGGAACCACATAGGCCATCTAAAAGGGATCTTTAACCTCTAAGTGAGATATGAGCGCCTATAAGAGATTTTACATACTAGTGATTGATCTTGGGATAATGACTATGGTTGAGTGAGGAGAAAAAGGGGCCACATGACCTAAATTAAGATTATAGGGTTCATGGGACAAAAGGAGGTATTGAACCATTATATATTCCATTTCAAGGGGATACTTATCGACCAATTGGGATACATATGCCATTATGATATTTTATTCACCAAGTATGGTTCTCAAGGACTTAACCATGGTCATATGGCCATTACAAGGTCTTCCACACTAGATGGTTCTTGAGACATAACCAATGGTCCAAGGAAAAAAGTCAATGTCATAGGTTCTAAAAGATGCTTTTATGGTCCATGGACCATGCATAGGGTCTTAAGCCACCACAAAAGCCTTATAAATGGAATCATTACTCCCCAAGTATAATATGTATATTCCATTAAGAGGTTTGGCACACTATGGATTGGTATTGGGGCCCTAACCATGGTGTAAGGACAACTAATAGAGCATAATTAAAAGATTATTTTCAGGTTCATGGTCATATGTCCCACCTTTAGATTTCATGTTATCATTCCAAGCAATGACAATGTTGTTAGAAATCCATTGAGAATTATGAAAGGCCTATTTGCAAGAATCTTCACCTTGTCCTCACATATCAATAGGTAGATTAAGAGATGAAGACTTTATTTTTTAGGTGTAAAAGCATCCTATCTCCACATAGTTTAACCCTTTAAGTATTATATTATATTCATATATTAAGAATACATTATGTGGTTGTCCCTAAGATACTAGTGGTTTTCCTTGGACCATGGTTAGGGTCCTAATACCATGGTTTTAGTTTCCAATTCCATAAATTTCTCCCCCCAACCATGGTTAAGTCCTCGAGATCCATCCCTAATGCACAAAACATCATAATGGTACCCATATCTCACTTGAAGGACAATTATGCCCTATAGAGGACATCTTAGGTGGCTTATGGAATTATTTGTGGCCTTTGATCCTTAAAGGATTCATCAAGTACCCAAGGGCCTTATTTTACTTCCTTGACCATGATTAATGCCTTAAGACACACATCCCTAGTGCACAAGACTTCATAATGGTATCCATATTCCACCTAGAGGGTAAACATCACCTCTAAAGGGACTATGATGTGGTTTTAGGTCATGCTCACAGTTAATGAATCTTAAACATCCAATTATGGTGTAAGGCCCTTGATTTCCTCCCATGACTTTAGTTAAGGTCTTGAGACCCATCCCATTATGCAAAAACTCTTGATAGTGCCCATATCCACTTTAAAGGGTGTATGTTATGGTTCATGGCCTTGATCACGGCAATACTCTTATTTTAGGGTATAATTCCCTATCCCCAACCATGCTCCGAGATCCATCTTGTGCACAAACTCTCATATTTCCACCCATATCCCACTTTAATTATAATAATCTCTTATACAAAGCATCTTTTGTGATTTGATGCCTTGTTCATGGTCCTTGGTCCCTAGACACTTGATATAGGGCCTTATTTTCTCCCCATGCCCATTGTCAAGGCCTTGAGATCCATCCTTACTATCCAAGACATTATAGGAGAAACCATACTCTAGTTGGAGGCAAAGCATCCCCTTTAGAGGGTCCATTCGATGGTTTGAAGCCTTGTTCATGGCCCATGAGCCCTAGATGCTTCATTTGGAGCCTAATTACCTTGTTTTCCTCCCCTTCCAATGGTTAAGTCCCCAAAACCTATCCCTAATGTAAAAAACCTCCCAATAGCATCCAAGTTACCATTTAAAACCAGATATCCTCATCAAAAGGACTATGTGACGATTTTAATGAACATATGCAAATTTTCAAGAATGAGCATGTGTTCTCAAATTCTCAATTCTCAATTTTTCTATTATCAACTTTGTGTAAGCACCTAAAAAATATTTAAAATATCCATAATTCATAATGTAACAAAAATAAATCTTTTAAAAAATAATATAATATAATCTTTGAAAAAAAACTAATAATATAAGCTTAAATAAAAGATATTTAAAATATCACTTGGTGTACATATGCAAATTGCTAGTGCATATGCAAATCTTATTGCTTGTATACATAAGCAAATCTCACTTGTCTACATATGCAAATTGTGCATATGATAAAAGATATTTAAAATGAACTTATTCAAATTTTATTTCACATGTTTTATTTATAAATTCTTTTGGTTGTTAAAGTGGAGGGAAATTTCAGTAATTCTTTATTTAATTTTATTGAATAAAATAAAAATAATAATAAATTAAGTAATTTTTTTTTTTAATTTTAATTTTTATTTAAATAAATTTATAAATTTTATAAAAGTGATAAATTTTGTTTAAATGTTTTAAAATTTATTTATATTTTTATTAAAATAATTTTTAATTTTTTTTTATTAAAAAATAATATATAGAGAAAGTTTTTTTTAAAAAAGACTCAATCGATAAAAAGAGTTCTTTATCTCTATATAATGAACAAAACTAAATCAAAACCATATTTAACCAATCAAATAAATAAATCCATTACTATCAAACAATTTACCACTACACTTGAGCTCTAAACTAACAACTCATTATCAAAATTGAAAAAGAGAAGCCATGGTAAATGAAGTTTTTATTACAAGCACGCAAAACATTTAACTAGAAACAAAATTATTTATAAAGTATTGATTATGTATGATTACATCACCGGATACTATAATTCATAATTCTGAATTAAGTTGGTGCATCAGGGTTGTTAAAATTGTCTCATATCTATATATAGTTTGAATAGGTTTAATTGTTTAAAACATGAATTAAGTTTGTGCATCAAGGTTGTTAAAATTGTCTCATATCTATATATATAGTTTGAATAGGTTTAATGTTTAAAACACGTACTTATGGTGGGTAATATTAATAATTCATAATTATGATTTTTGTTGGTGCATCAAGGTTGTTAAAATTGTTTCATATTTATATATAATTTGAGTAGGTTTAATTTTAAAAACAAATGTTTCTTTTTAATTCAAATCTTAAGAAAATAAAATATATATACTTTTGTTACCTTTGATCAAACTAAATCAAAATCATATTTAACCAACCAAATAAATAAAAATAAAAACCATTACAAATGAAGTATTTAATATATATATTTTTGTTCTAAATAAATAAAAAATAAAAACCATCACAAATGAAATGTTTAAAGTATATATACTTTTGTTTCCTCTAATTAATAATTAAAACTAAATCAAAATAATATTTATCTAACCAAATAAATAAAAATTAAAAAATAAAAACCATGACAAATGAAATTAACCAAATAAATAAAAAATAAAAACCATCACAAATGAAATATTTAAAGTATATATACTTTTGTTTTCTCTAATTAATAATCAAAACTAAATCAAAATAATATTTAACTAACCAAATAAATAAAAATTAAAAAATAAAAACCATCACAAATGAAGTTAATTACAATAGAAGTTATTTATAAAGTATTGATTATACACGATTACATCACCGCATACGGGAATAATGAATTGTCTGCTGCATAAGGTTTATCAAAATTGTCAAGATTTCGTTGTTTTATGCATTGGAGTCTGGCCATGCGATAAGGATTCTATCAAACTCACTCTTTCGATGTGACGAAGGCCTATCGACCACCAGTTTTATTATTCAAGTTGCAAATTATTTATAAAGTAATTATTATATCAATATATGTTTTTAGTTTTAAATTTGGGGTGGATTAACATTTATGTTTTTTTAGATTACAAATAAGGATGAGATAAATGTATTATTTTGATTGATTTTATGGTAGTCCTTTCAAATTTAAAATAAACAATTATAAAAAAAATATAAAAAATAACAACTAGAAAAAGATTAAACAAGAGGCTTGTAGCCTATCAGTTTTGGTCCTTTTTGGAAAGAATGTAATGCCTTAGGCTGATTAAGTAAGACTATGTGAACAGAAAGTCTTTAATGGATTCACACCATGAATCAAGTCGATCATTGTACTATTTGATTCTCCTTAAATAACAATAGTAGATTTTTTTAGCTGAAGAAAAGTAAGTGGCACTTAACTTGTGGTCTATAGGTGTTCACCATCCAGAAGTTAAGTGGCTGTCCTAGTCATTATGATAATCCTATCTAAGAGTAATACGCATCCAAAAGTGCAATATTGAAAGCTACAGCATGGATTTTGTACGTGGTTGAATCTCAAGTTACTTGACATCCAATAATCAACAAAACAACCACATCAAGACATTCAATACTGCACTGCTAAGTGCTTATTATTTCCCATCATATCTATATTAGTTTTGTGCTTTAGTAAAACAATTCTGTAAAAATAAATTTGTTATGAATACGGAACCCTAAATTCCTAGTTGTACAAAAAAATAAGAAACCATGGATTCCAATAATTAACAAAACTACATCACGACATTCAATACTGCATGACTGCTAAGTGGTTATTGTTTCCCATCATATCTATATTACTTTTGTACTCTGCTAAAACAATTGTGTAAAAATAAATTTATTAGGGTACGGAACCATGGATTCCTAGTTGTAAAAAAAATAATAGGGGACCATGGATGTCCACATAAATTTGATCGTTCTCAACGCAAATTCCGTCTGGTTTCAACTAGGGCAGCATGGAGCCTTCAGACGCGCTGAAGCAACCTCTGCTATCAGTCTCTTGCACTTCTTCTTCATCCTTGGATGGGCACCGATGCTTGACACAGGATGGCCGCCATGATCAGCAAGCGAAGGAAATTGAGGAAGCTGGTGACGATCCAGAGATCAGTCTTTCTGTGGATCAAATTCTGGATCAGCATGTGGGGGGTTTCGGCCGGGCTCAGCTGGTCCATGTCCTCATGGTTTCTCTGGCATGGGCTTTTGACTGCATGCACACTCTCATTCCTATATTCACTGATGCTCAACCTTCATGGCGATGCACGGACTCTACAACGCCAGATTTGGCAGAGAATGTGACGCTGCAGGTATCAGTACCGATGAATACGCAGATGTGGTGTACCCCAAAGTCTTCTTTGTGTGAGATGGATAGGAGCCTTTGGGAGTGGGTTGATGGCAGAGGATCGTCTGTGGTTTCAGAATGGAATCTCATATGCCATGACAAGTTCAAGGCTGGTATTCCTGCCTCGCTCTTCTTCTTCGGATGTATTTTAGGTATATACCGTTTTCTCCAACCCAATCGCCCCTTGATTCTGCTACTGTTTAAGATACCAAATGATGATTTTGTCTTTCAGAATGCTTATTGAATGATAGTTTAGCATATAGATCTATCTTTTACACATATCTTAAGCATCCAGACAGAGATCATGAGAAGATCAGATGGCTAGGACCTGCTCTGGTTTGTTTTTCCTTAGGGTTTTTGAGTTTTATTCCAGTGGTTGTCATGTTAATAGCATGTATATGTGGGTTGTCCTGGATTGGTAATATAGTAGGATCTTTAGTCTGTGGTTATTGGGATGGTGAAAGTTTTTTTTAAATTAAATATTAACTTTTGATTTATTATGTAGTGAGGGAATCAAATCTATGAAGTTGCAAATCTTTTTTAAAAGGTAAATTTTGAGAAGAGGTTTGTCCATGATTTTTATGATCCATGATAAATTTGGAATTTAGTAAATATTAAATTAAACTCAATATACTTCATATTTATTGGATATTCAAAAACTAATATTTCATAACTAAGATAAAATTTGAGATTTGGAGTGTGTAAAATCTATTTGTGAAATTATAAAACTTACAATAAATAAATCCATTTTAAATTAAATTACAAATCAATATTAAATTAAATTGCAAATGGTAGATGATCATTATTATAAAAGACTATAATAAATAAATCTATATTAAATTAATTTAGAAAGGGTGGATGATCATGATTACTTATATTTATATTTAGTATGTCGATAGCTAGATATTATTGGACTTTATTGAGTGGATCAACAAGATTAACCCCATTGTAACAAGTGTACAATTGAATTCATTTCATCTTAGATTTATCTTGTTATGCTTAAATGCATCTTGATTAAGATTTAAATAAGTTTTCAATTAAACGATAGTTAAAAAAGGCTATGTTTATTAAATAGTATTTGTTTTATATGTTTATATTAATTAGTTTAATGTTTATGTAATGTTTATAGTATTTGTTTAATGTTTATATTAATTAGTTGAATGTTTATGTAATGTTTATATTAATCACTTTAATGTTTAGTCTTTGTTTAACAACTAATCATCTCTACAAAACTAAGTGGTTGTGAGCTTATCTCCGTTGACCTGCCACTTTACTTGTAGATGTGCTAGTGTCTTTTAGATGAATGAGATTCTTTAAATTTAATTAAGTAGCATCTATAATATATATTTAGATTAAAAACAAAACAAAACATAATAACATTTATAAGATTAGGGAGCTTAATAAAAACAAAACAACAATATTTATTGGTGAATTAGTTAAAAACAGCAAAAAAAATCTTTCTAAAAAAACCCTTATTTATGTGACAAGAGACCTCCTCATATATATATACATACTAATTATGAAAATACAAATTAAACACATTAAATATATTTTAATTATAAAAATATTCATTTTAAAATTTTTATATCATAATTATAAAAAATAAAATAATAATAATAAATATATATATATATATATATATATATATATAACAAATTTAAAATATCTAAAAAGTTATATTATATTTTATATATGTATTAATTTAAAATATCTAAAAATTAGATTATATTATATTTTATATATGTGTTAATTGATTGTTTTTTAAAGTGGTTGTAAGGTAAAATGTGACTCTCCAATCCAAATCCTATTTTGTAATATTTATTTGAAGTTAGATAAGATGTCTTTGTATCTTGATTTTGAATGGTATCTAACTTTTCAAGGCGTTACTAATAAAATATTTGTTTTTAAAATCTTATACTTTTGGAGTGAGGTGCTTGTTGATATGATTAAATTTAAAGTTGTAAGATAAGTGGGTCTTGGGACCCACATCAATTAAAAATAAAAAATAATATATAATGAAAAAATAAAAAAAATATAACTTTGTTATTTTTAAACTAAAAGTTAAAAAAATAAAATATAAAAAAACAAAAAACTCAAAACCTGTATTAGTATTTAGAATGACAAAAATAACTATCTATCCTCACTCATCCTTAGGAATCTATTTAACAAGTTATAAAAATGGGGAATGGAAAAGAATTCATTAAGAAGTTATGAAAATGGAAATACATTAATGATAGTGATAATTAAGCTTCCGAATTTATTTAACAAGTTATGGAAATGGGAATAGAGAAGAATTTATTATCTTGTACATCATGCAGCTAAAATATAATATGGTTTATAGAAAATTCATATTAAAATTTTTATTTATAGAAAATATATTAAAATTAAAATTTATTGGTACTAGCTCTTATTTATTAGCTAAGAGTTATTATGCATCAATTATCTCTTATTTTATATATATTTTTTTTCAATTATTTATTTTGAATTTGAAACATTTGCACAAATTCAATTGGATAGTACACTTATCTCATTCTTGTGCAATTTAGAAAGGTGAAAAACAGCATGGGATAACTGGCACTCAAATCGCCCAGCTTTTCCGGCAATTTGTTCCCTAAATAACCGGTAGAATTGTAGTTCCACCCCATTTACTGTAGAACTATGCCATGGAACTGTGCCCCTAAAGATTTTGGCCCATTTTAAAATGATATCATCGAAATTCCAAATAAATAACAAAAAGGAGTGGAACTGTGCCTCGCCGGAACTTGGAAAAGGTGAAAATTAACAGGGAACTTTCAATTATGGTCTTTCTTTAATTTAATAAAAAAACAAGAATAGGTGATTATTAACGAAATTTTCATTGGATCCATTGAATGGCAGGTTCAGGATTGTTGGGACCTCTGGCCGATAGATCGCTCGGTCGAAAAAGAACGCTAATGCTCTCCTGTTTTATGGTCTCAGTCTCTGGATTTCTAACAGCTCTGTCTATTAATATCTGGATATACTCCTCTCTGAGATTAGTCAGCGGCATTGGCCGAGCAGGCATTGGGATCTGCAGCATAGTGCTCTCGACCGAAATAACGGGGAGTAAGTGGAGAGGACAAGTTGGGCTGTATGGATTTCTTTTCTTTACAGCGGGCTTCCTCTCGCTTCCCGGCATTGCATACCTTACCAGATCTTCCTGGCGAATGGCCTACGTCTCAATATCTGCATTGTCCATGGCCTATTGCTGCCTCGTTCTTCCTTTTGTCTGGGAGTCTCCCAGATGGCTGGTCATCAGAAAAAGAGAAGCCGAAGCTCTGGACATTCTTAAAAGGATGGCTACCCGGAACGCCAATTATCTGCCCGAAAACGTTCGGATAAGTTCGGCATCTGCAGAGGGAGCCAACAATTCGAGCCCTGCGATGATGAGTCTGTTAAGAGTGCCATGGGCGCGAAGGAGAATTGCGGTCGTAACGGCCGCTGCAGCCGGGGTCGGAATGATCTACTACGGAATGCCGCTTAATGTGAGAAATATGAAGGTGAATCCGTATATAAACACCGCGCTCAATGCTCTCATTGAAATCCCGGCCATAGGCGTCGGAGCTCTTCTGCTTCCCAGAGTTGATCGACGGATCCTTATATCGATTTCTTCTGTAACCTGCAGTTTCTGTTGCTTTGCTTCTGCCTTGTTTTCTGCAAGGGATGGCTGGATGCAGATGGTGGTGGAAACAATAGGGTTCTCGGCCGTGTGCGTGGCGTTTGATGTATTTTATATATTCTGCCTCGAGTTGTTTCCTACGAATGTAAGGAGCGCTGCAGTGGCAACGATGAGGCAGGCGATAATGGCGGGTGCTGCCATTGCTCCTGTGGTTGTTGTTATGGGGAGAATACATTCGTGGGTTTCCTTCATTGTATTTGGAGGGTTCGCTATTCTGAGTGGACTGCTTGTTCCACTTCTCCCCGAGACCAGAAATCGTCCTCTCCTTGAAACTCTCGAAGAGGAAGAGAAGGTGGAAGAAGTTAATGAAGTAAAGTAGAATAATCAGATGTACGAGTTATCTAATATATTACAGTAAGAACGATACAACCATTTTCTGGAGGATTGGCCGAGAAAAAGAGGTGATGTGATGAGAATTGATACCTTGTTTTTCCGAGGGACGGTATGACTGGCATTCCGTTTCAGTGTATTACTCATTGTCGTCATTATTGTCACGATGCTGCTGCTTCTTCCAAAGAAATTGCTACTTACATTTCAATATTTGTGTGTGCAATATTCATTAGTGTGTCAATTTCAATGTATTCAATGTAGTCACGGAAGTGAAATCTCAATTGTCGTTTGTCGTCTTCTTATTGGAACTGCAAGAAAACAATGAAGTACCATCCTCTGTTGATTGGTGCATATTCACCGGCCGAGCACTGATTTGATTAATGAAAATCACAAACCCTTAAACTTACTCGGAACCATTCTGACTGCAATGCAAGGAATCTTCTTTAATGAGCAACTCCAAGCACTAAGTTGATACGGGACAGAATCCCATTAAAGTAAACTTGGAACCAATTGAGGAATCTTTTTTGTGAGTCTGATACATGGAATTAGGTCAATGGTTAATGTGAATAACTCGAAGATTCAGAACGCTTCCAAGCTGATGCTTCAGGAATGAAACTGGAAAAAATGGAAAACATATTATTGTAAACTTGCATATATCTACGGTGTTCATGGGGATTTCTCTCATGCTCGGATTCTTACAGAGATTCCTAGCAATACTTGCAAGGTGTTCTATGAATATGTAATGAAAACTAAGGTGTGTATATGTAGAGTTGCTTTTAAGCCTAATGGCTCTACATAGGGCCTATGGACCACTCTTATAAAGATAATTTTGGGTTTATAAGTGGGATATGGACACTATTTTAATATCTAAGTGTTAAATATCTAATATAACAATTCTATCATTTGGAATGAAAACTAGGGTGTATATATGGAGAGTTGTTTTAGGTTTTATGCCTTATATAGTGCCACCTTTATATATATAATTTTGGGTTGTGATCTTGGGATATAAATAGACTTTTTTTACAGGGTATACATATCTCTCTCATTTCTCCATCCCCTTTAGACTTGTAATGATGAATTCCTTGAATTTATAATCAAATGTTTTTCTTTTCCAATCAAAGTGAATCTCAAAAGTTTCATTTGATATTTCATTTTTACATTGCATTAAAAATCTTTTATAACTATATTGACTATGAGAACCCTAGTTCTAGTTTATTAGGATTATTTTTACCTATGCTTCAAAAAGTGGTGTTATTAGTCACACCCTTTTTTTCTAGATAGATTAACATTTCTAATCTTCATAAGGTATCACCAATATTTCATTTTTTTATGAAATACCTAAATTTTTATGGTGTTTTTTTTGGTTATTTGTCCATTTTTTTTTAATTGTAAAATTGTTTTTTTTTTAAATTTTATTAAAATGACATATATCATTTATATTTTCAAAATTTTAGTCTTTATCTAATTTTAGGATGCCATGCATTTTAAATAAATTTAAAATATTGTTTTAACCATTTTTAGAGTGATTCTACATAGTTACCATTCTTCATCCCATCATAAAAAAACATTATTTTAATTTATTACTTTAATGCACTATTGAGAGTTGTAGCTATTTTAATTTATTACTTTAATGCACTATTGAGAGTTGTAGCTACATAACATTATTTTGAAATATTTAGAAAAAAACATACATTTTAAAATTAGTTATAGTTAATAAATAACTTTTAAATGTTTGTTGACTTAAAATGTTATGTCAAATATAAAACATTTTTATGGTCAAAATTGAAGGAAAAAATAGACTATAAAAACAAAAACATTTTTTTATGCATGATGAAGCTCAACTTTTAAAGATCCTAGAACTAGCTTCATGCGAGGTTATGCTATGATTTTTTTATCTTGAATATATCTATGACTGAAACATTATGAACTGGCTGTAAACAAATAACATCATCTCAGAGGAATTTTGCAGAGTATTACAATGTTTAGAATATGAATGGATATGAATTTAGCAGATGGAAACAAATGAAAATACTAGGACAAATCTCTAATATTTAATGATAGAATAACATACTGAGCTTTATATAAAGATTTTAATAGCTATGACAAAATGTAAACATCTCACAAGTTTGTGTGAATTTCTTGATAGAATCACATGTACAGGAACCAATGAAAAATTCAAATACAACTAGTTCACATACACATCTTGAAAATGAACCAGAGGTCATAAAAACATGAAATCTCTGCTAACAATTCCAACATTCAACACTAATTGTATTGACAACATAAGTAGGGATGAAACTACACCTCGAAGCTTTGTAGTATCTCATGAAAAATTACATACACTGGAATAGGTGTGGCCAGCATGAAGAAAGACAAATTACAGAGGAAGAAACATTTATGCAAATACTCTACAATCTTAATCTCACAAAATTATATTACACATGTAGGATTTCATCGACTCAATAATCCCCTAGAGAACCTATACATATAATTTCCAACCTTTGTTAATGAGTTCGATGTGCCTTTTATAGCTTTCATCTTGCAAGTTATAGAATTTTGTTTCACCTCAACTGATTTGTAACAATCTTCTAGATCTGTCGATTTCATTTCAAATTTTACCCCTGTCTACCAGCCTTTTTACTTGTTAACTTCTCTTGCTCGAACTTTTCTTCTTTCCTTTAGCTGGATATGTTTGTCCCCTCATGTACACATTTGGTTGTGTACATGGCTTCCAAATTGATTGATTTGTTGTTTGGATTACTGGAGGTATGCCTACCTTCCCCATCATCTAATGCAACATTTGAATATTGACCTGGCTTCTAGGTGGCATAAAAACTAAAGGAGTGGGATGATTTGAAAACTTACCAGGAACTTGTGATGAGGGTTTCCTCGATGTTTGACTTGATGATTTCCATGTTGTTTGCACTTGAGGTGGCAACACTGCTTTATGTATTGGACCACAAAATACCATTCTTTACCTATGGAGAATTTATGGGATTTCAAAGCCTCCAATGCTATCTCTACATTAGTGGTATTCTCATAAGAGATAGGCCCCAAGCTCTTAAAAATATTCTTCAATGCTATCCAAATCTCAAACTCATTTTTGAGCCTATCAACATCTTTCTCTCCACTGATTTCCCCTTCCAAAAGATTAGCTTGAATTATCTCATTCCTCTTTTGAGTAAATTGATTTATGTACTCTTCTTTTGGATATACCTCCCCATTTCCATCCCATGGAGAGGTTAATCCAAGGTTCATTACCTCCTTGAAAAGTCCTTTGAAAGTACTAATTTCCATAGTTAGAGACTTGAAATTTTCTTGCATTCTTCTCAAATATGTTTGCTTTATCACCATCTTCCTATCTATTTTAATCAGCTGAGTTTTGTTATCAATTTGAAGATCTGTCAACAGTCTCTTGGTCCTACTATTTATATACTAAATGTTTTGAGTGGCATGCTTTGGAATTTCTCCCAATTGATTTGCAACTGATCTGGCCTCTTCCATAGCTAATGTGTCCATTTCTAGTTCATCTTGTATAACCTCACAATAGTCCCATTTGCTTAGAAATAAATGTGCTATCATATCCCAAAGTGTTTGAGTTTCCCTTCTTAGGAGTTCTTCTCCCTGAACATCCAATTGTAACTTAGTAATCTGGCTCTTGAGTTCATTTATCTTGGTCTCTAAGTCCGTGATATTATCTCCATGCTTACTGACTTGACCTTCCATCTCTAAAATTATTTCATCCTTTTAGTTCACTTTAGTCTCCAGTTCTTTATTCTTGCTATCTCTATCATCTGGTTCTTGAGTTGGCTGTTGAACTAGCTTTTGAACTATTGTACCCTCATCCATTAAATCAATCACCTCTTGATCGATAGCTTGCTTCTTAGGACTTGTTCAACTGATGCTACCTATGCAATCAGGATTCCTTTAATCTGATACTTTTGGAGATGAGGTTAGGACATTTGGATTATGGCTCAAAGATGTCTTTTGCAACTTCATGGATGATATTTGCATTTGCATCTTGTTTATCTGTGTTTCCCTCTCCTTTGCCATATTTTTATACTACACCATGCTTGCATAAATTTTTTCCTTTTCTGCTTGAACTTGCCTTAGTTTAGAAGTATGAACTGACTCTGCGGTGGGAATCTTAAACTGATTTCTCAGGTGGGCTATTTCATTATCCTTTTTGTATATTAATGATTTAACTTGGTTTTCATCAGCTAGATTAGTACCTAGGGATATGATTTTGTCCTCTAGCTCATTAATTGTAACATATTTTGCCCTAGTAGTCCACTTTTCAGCCTTCTAGAGTTGCTCGAACTTTTCCCAGGTTTCCTTTAAATTTATATGTTCTTTAGTTGATTTCACCACCTTAGTGCAAATCATGTCACTAGCTTGTTTATAAAAGTCCAGCTTGTCAAGTTTTCCAAATTGCTTAAAATCCATTGTATGTTCATCTTCCCTCCACTCACTAAGATTTGAAGGATTTGCCACTTTGGGCTCTATGATGGGAAATATGAAAGTGTCTTCATTATGGTATGCCATTGTAAGGAGTCTTTTGTCTGCTACTAGTACCTTCTCGTTGGTATCATTTATTAACTTCATACTCCTCTCCCTAATTCCCATGTACCTTGAATGCAAATCTATTTTTGTTGGTATAGGGCTTCTTGAAGGGGATGCTTGTAAATCTTAGAGTATTATAAACTAAAAAGAGGGGTAGTGAGTATATCTAATTGGTTGTCCTCTTGGGTTGATTGATCTGGGTCGTGGTCCAGGAAGCACGAGGGGGACAACAGTTCGACTAAATTAGTCGGCTCTGTTATGGCAGAAGCAATTAAGAATAGTAGAATGAGCAAAGCTGGATTACACTACACAGATAAACCCAAATATGCACAGACAATATGCAAGAATGCGAACTAAACTTCTAATAGATCCTTTGTTGTATGTTAGAATATTATACATGCTTATATAGATTTCTGAGATGCTTGGGTGCCTACCCGTTACGCTCAGTTACAAAGAAGTTAGAACGGTTCAACAGTTCAATTGTTATAGTCGACTGGAAGATAGAGAGACAGTTTGTCGAAGTTCGATAGTCACTGGTTGCATGTCGACATTTCTTATCGATGTTGCGAACTGCAAGGCTGTTGAACATGTCGAAGGTGCGAATGTGTCGAGGTGTGTCGAAGTCAAGACTCGTCAGAGTTGTGTCGAGTTCGGAACCTGTTGGAGATAACGTGTCGAGTCGAAGTCGTGTCGAAGTTGAAACTTGTAGAAGTTGCATCAACGTCAATGACTTGCCAACTACGATGCAGATCAGACCTCCTTCCTTAAGAAACAATGGACCCCATTTTTTTCTCATGAAGGTGAGGAAACTTGCCGGTTAATTCAGTAATAGAGTACCACTTTCCTTGAGATGGGATCTGGCCAGCCTTGGAAACTTGAAACAAGGGAATTGTGTTCATCCTTGTATGGCGTACTCGTTGTCCCGCAATGGTGTCACAATGAAGAGGCTCTTGAACATCTGGATGGATGTCTTTGGGTTCTGTTTTCTGCAAGTTGTTCTGTTCCAACAAGGGTGCATGATATAGTCGAAGTATATCAACATTGAATACTGGATGCAAACCCAAGAATGCAGGAATGTCAAGCTGAAAAGCGTTTTCGCCAATCTGTCAAAGAATATTGTACGGACCATATCGCAAAGGCTTGAGATTTTTGAATGGGCCTGTAAAGCGCTCCTTCTTGATATGTAACCAGACCTTATCCCCAATTTGGTATGAATGAGGAATACAATGCTTGTCGTTTCGGGCCTTAGCTTTCTCGCTTTCTCTGTGCAACATTTCTTGTGCTTGCTTCTGAATGTCATATCTGATCTCTAAACTTGAATTCTTTATCAACTTCTTGCTGGCTATAGTCGGTGTCACTCGGCTGTGTCGAGGAGCTGATCAAGTTGATAGGCGCTAAGGGCTGAAATCCTTAACAAACTTCAAATGGACTCTTTCATGTAGAGCTATGTTGAGCTCGATTGTAGCTGTGTTGGATGTATGGAAGGATTTCATCCCATGTGTGTCGATGTTGGTTATTGTACATGCGAAGCAATTGTACTACCAAGCGATTCACAACTTCCGTCTGTCTTTTGGTCTGAGGATGGAAAGCTTTCGACAATGAGAGTCGTGTGTCTAGCAATTTCCAGAGGGTCTTCCAAAAGATGCTGATGAATCTAGAATCTTGGTCAGAAATAATGGTTGTGGGTAAACCATAGTGTTTCCAAACATGTATAAAGAAGAGCTGAGCGGTCTGCTGTGATGTTGTGGTCTTCTTACATGGTATGAGAATGGCCATCTTGGAAAATCGGTCGACTACTACTAATATCGTGTCATGCTGATGTTTGGTAGTAGGATAACCCATCAGGTATTCCATAGAAGTAGATTCCCATGGTCGACTAGGAACTGGTAGAGGTGTCTACAATCCTTGTCATCGATTAGGAGGTTTAGCAATGGCACAAACCATGCATGATCGAATGTACTTGTTGACGTCGGATTTAAGTGTAGGCCAGAAGAAATGCTTCTGTAGAATAACAAGTGTTTTTGCTACTCCAAAGTGTTCTGTAGTCTTGCTGTAGTGTGCATCCCAAATGAGTTCTTGTCGGTGCTCACCGGTCGGTACACAAAGTTGTCAAAGCTTGTATAGCAAGGTGTCAGCTTTCAGGAAATAGTCGGAGTCTGAGGTTGACGACTTGTTAGTCTGTAACTGTCGGTAGACTGCTGAGAAGTCACTGTCATCCTCATACAACTGTGGCCAAGTGGTTGTGTCGTATCCTTGCATACTCATCATTGTTAAAAGGAGAGTAATGGGTGGTCGACTGAGGAAATTGGTGGCGGTGTTAGCTTTACCTTTCTGATACTTAATCAACTGGAATTGTTGTAGGAAATTGATCCACTTGAGTTGTTAGTTTGTCGGCAACTTTGATTGTGTCGGAGCGAATTGTAGAGAGTTATGATCAGTTAGAATGATTGTTTCCTTGCCAAGGATGTAATGCCTCCATTGCTTGAGAGCTTGAACAATGGCGTACATTTCTTTTTCGTACGTCGAGTATCTTCTAACTGTGTCCTTAAAAGTATCAGAATGAAAAGTGACTGGGTGACCAGACTGAGTGATCACTGCGCCCAAGGCATAGTCCGATGCGTCCGTCTCAATTTCAAAGGGCTAATGCAAATCAGGTAACACAAGTACTAGTGCAGTGCAAAGCTTGTGTTTGAGTTGTTCAAAAGCGACTTGTTGTGTTGATGTCCACTGGAAGACAATTTTCCTATTTCCCTTCATCAACTGATTCAAGGGACAGGCTATGTGACTGAAGTCGAGTATGAATCATCGATAGAAATTCTCCAAACCAAGAAAACTTCTTAGTTCTTGAATGCTTATAGGAATGGGCCAATATTTGAGGATCTATACTTTTTCTGGGTTGACGTGAATTCCTGCAAAGTCAATTACATACCCCAAATATTTGATGCTGGTCATCGCAAAAGAGCACTTGTCCATATTTAGATAAAGTCGATGTTGCTGGAGAGTGTCGAGGACTTGTCGAAGATGTCCGACATGTTCTTCCCATGATTGAATGAAAATTAGTATATCGTCGAGATAGACAATAACCCATTTGTCGATGAAAGGTCGAAGAATGTTATCCATATGTTGCATGAAGGTCACAGGTGCATTGGTTAAGCCGAAAGGCATGACCAACCATTCAAACAATCATTCCTTTGTCTTGAAAGTAGTTTTCCACACATCTAGGGGCTCGATTGGAATCTGATGGTATCTCGACTTGAGGTCGAGCTTAGTAAATAATTTAGCACCTTTCAAATAGTTGATGAGCTCGTCTATCCACGGCATAGGGTAGCGATTTTTTACCAAAATTTTGTTGAGACCTCTGTAGTCGATGCACATGTTCCAAGTCCCATATTTCTTCGGAACTAGGACGACTGGACTTCCACAAGGAGAGGAGATGGGTCGGATATGATTTTTGTCAATTAATTCTTGGATTTATTTGCGAATCTCTTCATTTTTGAGAATGGATCTTCTGTAAACAAATGCGTTAGGCAAAGAAGAACCAGGAACAAGTTCAATAGAGTGGTTTTACCTGACAATTTTGAGGTACTCCGTCTGGAGCTTGAAAGAGGTTCTGGTACTCATCAAGAATATGATCGACTTGCTGCTTCTATTGAGAGATGCATTGGTCGGTGACTCGACTCGTTGATGTAGTCTTCTTAGAATGTTGCGGCTTGATCATGATTAATGCGAACTTATGAGCATGATTGGTGAGCTTCTTTGTATGTTTGGCAGATATCAGTGCAACCGTTGGTGTAGGTTGACGCTCTCGTATGTTGAACCATCGATTTTGGATTCTGACAATCACCTTATGAGGCCGTGACTGATAACTTCCATGACTATCCCAGAGGTAAGGTTTCCCAAACAAGGCGTCGGCTACGGAGAGTGGTGCAACGCCACAGAGTACTTCATCTTCAAAAGGATTTATGAAGTAGGCGAGTTTGCATTGTTGAGTGATCTAGAGTTATTTTCCATCCTTCATCCAACCGATGTTGTAAGGCTGAGAATGCAGAGTGGTAACAAGACCTAGTTTCTTCACAAGTTCTTCATAAACGAAGTTTTTTTTGGCTCTCGTTGTCCACAATCAGATGCAATTGGTTGCTCTAGACCCATATCCTTGTATGGAATAGGCATTCTCGTTCCACCTCATCGACGATAGTCGAGGCTGTTGGAGTGGTCGAGGTCAAAAGGGTCGTTGCATCTGGATCAGATTCTTCCACCGTCTTGTCGAACGCGTCGAAGGTCGACACTTTTTCCAAAAATGTCTTCCGAGCTTTGCATTCAGACGTATCATGCCAAGATGAGTGGTGGTAATTGCACCATTTTTCAGTCGACGATTGTTTGCTACGTTCCCTCTTGTGACAAGGCTTCTTACCGTGGTCTGGATTTGGCATTGTTGGCTGAGAAGATTTCGACTTGTCAAGGTCGGCTGCTGCCTTCTTGTCAGTGGTCGTTCTAATGTTGGCTTTGTCACAAAATGTGCTTTTCCTTTCTGCTTGGTTTCTAGTTTGTTGGCGTAGTGGAAAGCATCTGCAAGAATATTGATAGTTAGAAACTCCATCTCCTGCTGAATGTATTGGGACAATCCACTAACGTACTTCAGAACAAGCAATTTCTCTTCTTCTTGGACGCTAATTCTAGCCATGAGTCGGTAGAACTCGTCGGTGTAACTCTCTACTGATTGGTCTTTCCATTGCCTTAGCTGCTGCCACTTCTTATACTATTGCTCAAGGTATTTAGGCAGGTAAAATTCCTTTCGGATATGTTCGATGAATTTATCCCATGTGTCGATGGCTTCTCTGCTTTTCTCCATCTTTATTGAGAGGTTGTTCCACCAACAATGCATTGAGGTTGACATCTTTAAGGATGAAATGGTGATCTTTTCAGCTTCGGAGAGTTGATTCACAACATAATAGGATTCTAATTGTAGTACCCAATTGTCGACGGATTCTGCGTCAATATTACCTTCAAGATTCAGTATGTCCAGATTCATTTGCACTTTGAAGGGGTTGATTTTATCGGAGTGAGTTTTCATCGAAGATCCTCCGAATGTTGAAGCGAATCGCATGAGAATCTCGTTGAATGGGACAAACATTTCAGTCTGTTTTCGAGCCAGCGCTTGTTCAATAAGTTGTGTTGTCTTGTCGGCTGCATGTCTATCGTTTGTTTCTTCTGCCATCTTTCGAGGTAGCGTCTACTTGGATTGCTGAGATTGCGAGTGAGTTTGAACCAGCATAAGTCAGGTAACTTTGAGAGAAGTGTATATGTAGAACTTAAGCACAAAAACTGAATGATTTGATTTGAGTCTACTCTGATACCAATGATCTGGGTTGTGGTCCAGGAATCACGAGGGGGACAACAGTTCGAATGAATGAGTCGTCTTTGTTATGGTGGAAGTAATTAAGAATAGCAGAATAAGCGGAGCAGGATTACATTACACAAATAAACCCAAATACGCACAGACAATATGCAGGAATGCAAACTGAACTTCTATTAGATGTAAGCAGGTAAATCCTTTGTTTTATGTTACAATATTATACATGCTTATATAGATTTCTAATATGCTTGGGTTCCTTCCCGTTATATTCAGTTACAAAGAAGAAGTTAGAATGGTTCAACAGTTCAACCGTTACAGTCAACTGGAAGATAGAGAGACAGTATGTCGAAGTTCGACAGTCGCTGGTCGCATGTCGACGCTGCTTGTCAATGTTGCAAACTGCGAGGTTACTGAACATGTCTAAGGTGCGAATGTGTCGAGGTGTGTCGTATTTGAGACTCGTCGAAGTTGTGTTGAGTTCGGAACCTGTTGGAGATAACTTGTCGATTCGAAGTCGTGTCGAAGTTGAAACTTGTCGAAGTTGCATCAACGTCGATGACTTTCCAACTGCGATGCGTATCATTGATTGATCTTTGTATTATCAACTCTTCCATCTCTCTTGGGAGCTCTTCAGTTTCACTCCCCTCTACTACTACTTGATTTTTATGTTCAACTTGTGTTGTAGATTTATTTGACTAAGGACCTTTCTTGGGATCATCCACCTCCATATCTGTTTGGAGATCCTCTTCTCCTCTTTTCTGCCCTTCTAACTTCTTTGTAACATCCTGCTCCTCCAAAATATTTTGAATCTCCAGGACCTCCTCCTAGATTTCTTTGTTAGCAATATTCTCCCATTGTGGTTTAGGTGCACATACATAGGCATAATTTTTATTGGCTAATCTTTGATATGATATAACCTAATGAGGGTCACAGGCCCCTTTCTCTACTTTCTCCATATTCAATTGGCTTAAGAAACCCTCCATGTATTGCAATGCATTTAAACCTCTTATCTAGAAGGGTCCTACTTCTTTGGGAAAGAGAAAGGTCATGTGCTACTTGAAATATCTGAAATGCATTTCATCTGAAATAACCTTTTCCTGACATATTCCATTACAAAAATTCTAGGAGTTAGAAACACTTAGAGCTTATATGGTTCCTCTTCAAATCCATACACCCTTATCACTGAGTATTTTTCATATAAAAACCAGTCTCCAAACCTCGTGCCTGGAGATAATTGTAAATGGTTTTTGTTCTTAGGGAACATCCTGGGAAGTGTGCACCAAAAATCAGGCTATGTGTAATGCTCATCACCTTGTTTGTGAATTCTGCATAATTGGAGTTGTTTGTTCTTATCATGACTAAATTAGTCCACTCATACATAGGTGTTTGAGTACCATGCTCCTATCATATTCTCAAACTTAGATGCTTGTATTGCTCATAGTTCCGGTACAGGAACATGTAAAAGAGGAAGGAAGGGTATATGAACAATTCTATGGCTGGGAGCTCTTCAAGTTTTTCATGAATGGCTTCTGCTAGGAAGCTGCACAAGTTAAATTTTGGAGGATTGATGCCTGGTGTAGGGGTCATACTAAGGAGAATTCCTCAGACGACGTCGTCCGGTATGCTACCATTCTCCAGACCTACTATGGTGCATATTACATAGATTTATTTCCTGGTATTTTCAGAGAAAATTGATGTATTGTAAGGGGGTTGAATTGTAGGGATAGCCATGCCCTTATCAAGGTGATGGAACAAAAATTGGTGTCTATCAAAGGGTTACAGTGCTGGATAGGAACTAGCAAGGGGTTTTTCATTCAAGGCCTGAAGGGCTAAAAAGTGTGGGATGCATAACATTTTCTATATGGTATCAGTGTTGATGAAACAAAATGTTTTGGACAAATCAGAGGACATGATAATTCTTTTTCTTGGGGAATAGTGAGTCAAACACCATGTCATTAACTCAGGGAAGTATACAATTCTAGGGAAAATAGTTTTGGCAAGTTTTGAATTTGGCTAAGGATTTGGATTCTCTGATTGTGGAATTCATGTCTGAATTTATGATGATAGTACCAAAATATATGCTTGGTGGTCATAGACATGCTCATCTCTAGAGAATCTGGGGTTAGGTAACTTGGATTTGGATTTAGACACCATTTTGGAGAGAATTACTCAGTTGGTAGGTTAAAAGATTGTGGAGGGTAAATTAGGGCATGAAATCAATTGCTTTATATGACGGTACAAAAAGAAATCACTGAGATTTAGAAATAGTGAAATACCAGGTAAATAGTTGGATGTTGAACATGGATTGTTGGTTGCTTGAAATCAACTAGATAGGTATGTTAGAAAAACAGGATCGTAGAGCAATAACAATAAACAAGATGCAAATATAAATCACATAAAACACATTACAAGAGAGACACCAATATAATGTGGTTCACCCAAGATGGGCTACGTCCACACCGAAATTTCCACTCCTTATTATTATACCATCCAACAAATGAAGGGATACAACCTACAACACATCTATTGCAACTTCTCTTCACTCTCTCACAATCTCTCTTACAAAATCATAGAGATATTTACAATGCTACAATACACAACTATATTACAATGCCTTCCTTTTAAAGAAGGATTACCATGGGAAAATACTATGGGACACCCAATACCCTAGGCCTGTAAATCACCCATTATTGACCAAGTAATGGCTATGAAATTACAACATTTTAGAAGGCATTTTTTCTGAAATTTTCGCTACGGGGGCGCTGCCCCTGAACCCCCACCAGGGGGGCTCCTAGAAATAGTTGTTGCCCCCCCTTGGACCCCCCATGGAAACTATTTTGGGGGGGGAATCCCCCCGTAAACCCCCTATCATGGACTGGGATCTAGACACGACTGAAACACGACCTCTGAATAAGGAATATCAGGATCCACAACCAAAAATCTCCCACTTGGAGACTGATCACAACAAATCCACCACTGCTGTACTTGTTGGACTATGCTTTAAACCTTGGATCTGGAATTTTTTTTATCTTCACCTTCATGCTTTAAGGCCAACTGAAACTGAGTAGGATCTCAGTTTTTCTTTGATTACCACCTTTGTCAACATGTATGTAGGATTCTATCTAGTGTGTATCTTTTCCATCTTCAACAAGTCATCTTCTAGAACCGACTGTATGAAATTGTACTTGAGATGTATATGTTTAGTCTTATAATGGAAGGTTGAATTCTTTGCAAGATGAATGGCACTCTGGCTATCACTGTACAACTTGCTATTCTCCTGCTTCTTACCCAATTCCTCCATGAACTTATGTAACCAAATCATATATTTACTAGCCTCTGTAGCAACAACATACTCTATTTTCATTGTTGAAAGTGAGAACTTCGGGGCATGGAAATATAGAGTCATGCTCATTCTTGAAGAACATGACCTAGAAGTTTTTATAAAAGAGGGACTTACAAAACTATAAGGAGATGATGCCAAAGCAAGACACAAGAAGAATATGATCAAGGATAAGAGGATCATAGTTGACTCTATCAAAGATCACTTGACTCCTGAAGTACCCTCAAAGACCTCTTCTCAATTGAATGTTACTCTTGTCACAAGACATGACACATTGCAAGAAATTGTCCATTCAAATCTGGACAACCTAAGAAGCAAAAGAAAAGGTTTCATGCTCATGTAGCTGAAGATAGTGAATATGATAACGAAGTCAAAACCAAAGAAGACGAAGATTCCAGTGAAGAATATGCACTAATCTCAACCCTCACTGGTTCAGTATCTCATGGAAGTGATACTTGGCTAGTGGATAGTGGAGCCTCAAAACACATGACGAGATACAAGGACTCTCTTTCGCATCTCATGCAAAAAGATTCTCCACACAAAGTAAAGCTTGGATATGACTACCAATATCCTATCAAAGGAATGGGAGAGGCTAATTACAAATTGGACTCTGGAAATTCCATGAACATGAATGAAGTACTATATGTCCCAGGTTTGAAAAAGAACCTTCTTTCCATTTCAACATTAGACAAGAAAGGTCTTATAAGTGCATTTATAGATGGTGAATTTCTTATGTGGCCAAAGGGGAAGACTATCAATGATGCTATCGTCATTGGGGTAGAAGAAGGAGGACTTTATAAACTTAAGGGTCATGCAGATTCAACACTGATGACTAGTACCATGATCCCTTTTGAACTATGGCATATAATACTAGCTCATGTACACTACAAAGCCTTACCAATAGTAAGTAAGGTGGTAACTGGATTACTAGAAATATAGGTTGATCATGAAGGAGTGTGAAAAGAATGTGCACAAGGAAAAAGTACGAAGAATCTATTTCCAAGCAGTGATAGCAAAGCTAAAGGAATATTGGACATTGTTCATTCCAAAATTTGTGGACCTATGCCACCACTTCATTAAGTGGGTATGTTTACGAAGCTTCTTTTATTGATGATTACTCCCGCAAAACATCAATTTATTTTCTAAAGAATAAAAATGAAGTTTTTTAAAAGTTTAAAGAGTTTAAGGGTCTTGTGAAAAACCTCTCTGAAAAGAGGATCATGATACTAAGGATAGATAATGGAGGGGAATACACTTCAGGTGATTTCAAATATTTATGTAAACAAGCAGGGATTAAGAGGGAGCTTACTATTCCCTATAATCCACAACGGAATGGTGTATATGAAAGAAAGAACACAACTATCATGGAAGCAGTGAAGGCCATGATCCATGATCAAGACCTACCCATGCATCTATGGGCTGAAGCATCTAGAGCCACAATCTATGTACATAATAGAATCTCTCATAGTGCTCTTGGCAACAAGACCCCAAAAGAGATGTTTACCAGTGCGCCTGAAGTCAGTCATCTAAAGATATTTGGATATCCAGTATTTATTCACATTCCAAAAGAGAAGAGATCGAAGTTGGAACCTTCAGGAAAGAAGGGAATATTTGTGGGTTACAGTGAGAAATCAAAGGCTTACCGTATCTACATCCCAGGATACTGCCAGATTCAGCTTAGCAGGGATGTTACATTTGATGAAGACACAACTTTCAACAAGTCTAAGAAGACTCATGACGATGAATAGGAGCATGAAGCTCCTAGAGTTACAAAAACTAATGATGTACCAGACATAAATATTGAAGAGGAACCTATTCCATAGGATAATTACATGACAAAACCTCAGAGACCTGAGGAGACACCTCATGAGGAAAATCCATAGAAGAGAAGACCAGCTTGGGCACGAGAAATACTACAGAATGCAGGAAGATATGGTTCCCCAGAAGGAACCAGTAGAGAAAGCAAGATACCAAGGCCATATTCTAGTTATATAGCCTTGATGTGTAAACTTGTTGAAGAATAACCCACATTTTTCAAAGATGCGGCAAAGAAGAAAGAAACAAGTCCTCAGAATCAGATGATGGAGTAGAGCACACTGTTTGAGACTCCTGCAAGGAGACTAGGATCAAGAGAGATCCTACCAAACAAACAAAGATAAGTATTTGAATTTTCATTTTCTGTATTGTCTTGTTATTCACATATTTATGTTCCTAGATTTAGGATGTGTATTATGCATGTTAGAATGTTTGCATTGATGAACATGATACTACTAATATGCATGTGATGGGTAAGTGGCCTATGGTGCTGTACAACATTCCATTGCTACTTATCTAGAATGAAACCTCTTTGCCGACATATTGGGAGTAGTGGATGCTCTTAATAATGTTTTGGTAGAGATGGAAGGCATCTAGAAAGTTACCGTATGAATACGGGATACTGATGAATGTTGTGTTGAAGCAATGGCTAAGATAGTTGCATGACAATGTGACATATGTTTTTATGCATAAGAATTTGTCATTATTAATATGTTTTGGGAACTATGAAATGTTTCTAACCATGCAATTGAATTTTCCTTGTAGGAAATATCATGAACGATCACCTACAAACGAAGAATGATGAGACTTGTTCCATAGAACAAGTGACGATGGTTCAACTATAACATTCAACAGAATTATGAAATCAAGTATACTACAGAAGTAAAAAGCAAGGTTTCTCTCAGAAAGAGGGAGTCAACTATGACGAGATGTTTCTCTAGTGTCCATACACACTTCCTTAGTGGTGAATATTACATTAGATAAATTGTGTAATCGAAGTAGAAGAAGATATCGAGCAATCTCCAGGACTCATGACTCTCTACAGAGAACCACATGTGTGCATATTGAAGAAGAATTTGTACGGGATTAGAAGGCACCCATGGGATAGGATGATCACCTAGAGTGATGAGATATCAACCTTTGCTACAAGATTGAAGATGAGGAGCTCATGGATGGGTGCAAGAGAGAACTTACAATCATAGTTTTATCAAGATGTCAGAGAATCCAGTGTTCCATGATAGATCGAAGCATATCGAGATCAAGTTTCACTATATCCGGGATATGGTGCAGAAGGGAGCTATAAAGCTCAAGTATGTTCCTACAAAGGAACAAGTTGTTGATGTGTTGAATAAGCCTTTGTCTCGAATAAAGTTTGAATACTTTCAAGACAAGATTGGTGTGGTCCGAAAGGACCTCCCTCAAAAGAGGGAGTGATGATGATATGATTCTAGTCCTTGCCGACTGAAGATCAATACTTACCGACTGATAGTGTTATCCCAACACTTGCTGACTGGTGATATGATTCCAGAACTTGTCGACTGAAGATTAGTACTTTCCGACTGATAGTGTTATCCCAGTACTTTCCTACTGGTGATATGATTTCAATCCTTGCCGAATGAAGATCGATACTTTCCAACTAAAGATCGGTACTTGCTGAATGATAGTGTTATCCCAGTACTTTCTGACTAGTGATATGATTCTAGTACTTGCAGACTGAATATCAGTACTTTCCGACTGATAGTGTTATCTCAGTACTTGTCGACTAGTGATATGATTCGAGTCCTTGCCGACTGAATATTAGTACTTGCCAAATGAGTGTTATCCTAGTACTTGCCGATTGGTGATATGATTCCAATACTTGCCGAATGAAGATCAGTACTTGCCGAATGATAGTGTTATCCGAGTAATTTCTGACGGGTGATATGATTCCAGTACTTGCCGACTGATAGTGTTATCCTATTACTTGTCGACAGGTGATATGATTCCAGTCCTTGCCGACTGAAGATCAGTACTTTCCGATTGATATTGTTATCCCAGTACTTACTGAATGGTGATATGATTCCAGTCCTTGCTGACTGAAGATCAGTAATTGTCGACTGGTGATATGATTCTAGTACTTGCCGACTGAATATTAGTACTTTCCGACTTATAGTGTTATCCCAGTACTTGTTGATTGGTAATATGATTCTAGTCCTTGTCGACTGAAGATCAGTACTTGTCGACTGATAGTGTTATCCCAGTACTTTCCGACTGGTGATATGATTCCAGTACTTTCCGACTAATAGTGTTATCCCAATACTTTCTGACTGGTGTTATGATTCTAGTCCTTGCCGACTGAAGATCAGTACTTGCTGACTGATAGTTTTATCCCAATACTTTATGACTTGTGATATGATTTCAATAATTTTCGACTAAATATTAGTACTTGTTGATTGATAGTGTTATCCCAGTACTTGCCTACTGGTGATGTTATCTCAGTACTTGCCGACTGATGATGTTATTGTTCCAGTAATTTTTTTACTGATGATTGATGTTGTTGTTGTTCCAGTATTTACTTACTGATGATTGTTGTTCTAGTACTTATTTACTGATGATTGATGTTGTTGTTGTTCCAGTATTTATTTACTGATGATTGTTGTTCCAGTACTTGTTTACTGATGATTGATGTTGTTGTTGTTCCAGTATTTACTTATTGATGATTTTTGTTCCAGTACTTGCCGACTAATGATTGATTTTGTTCCAGTGTTCATACATTGATGATGATGCTGATGTTGATATTCCATAAGACGATGATGATGATGGTGATGGTGATATTCCAACAGATGATGTTGATGGTGATATTCCAGTAGATGATGATGATGATGTTGATGGTGATATTCCAGCAAACGATGATGATGATGATGATGGTGATATTCTAGCAGATGATGATGATGATGATGATGCTGATGGTGTTGATGGTGATATTCCAATAGACGATGATAATGATGTTGATGATGATGTTCTAGCATATGATGTTGATGATACCCCAAACATATGATGATGTTCCAAAAAATTCCTACGACATATAGAGATTCACAAGTCAGTTGGACAACTGTTGATGCTGTTGATGTTGCCCGTATAATACCTTCCTAGTTAAGAGGGAGTGTTAAAAGAAATGTAACCGTGGAAGATATTCTAAATGTATTTTTCTATTGTATTATTGTATTGCTCCTTCGGGAGATGTCATTGATGTAATTGATAATGTAAGAGTCATTGACAGAGTCAATGTAAACCCTAACTATTAGGTCGGCCTGGAAATAACTAGAAAAGAATATTTTATTGTAAAGTGTACAGGTCGGCCCGGTTGGGTGAGTCAAGCCGAACTAATTAGTAAAAAGTTCAAGTCACTTGTTAAGTATAAATAGGAGTTTAAGTTGCTCATTTGGAACACTCACCTCACTCACTCAAGTTCGCATAGGAGAGAGAGAAGTTCGCACAAGTGAAGGAGAGAAGCTGATTCTTTCTTGGGGTTTTATTTTGTACTTGTGAATTCTATATTGAGGAAGTTTTTCTGGGGTTTTCTCCCTTGTGGTTTCCCCAAGAGAAATATTATGTTCTATGTGTTTGTTATGCTTGTCTTTCTTTCAGTGATTAGATTGTTTAATGTTATTATGCTAAACAAGTGAAAAACTAACATAAATTGCATTATGATGAAGAATGGTTTAACCAATGAAACTTAATAATTTCCCATAATGTAATTTGTTGGGTCATGATGGAATAAATTATGTCAAATTCCATGTGCACTATCTTTCCCTATGAAATTTTGGATTTTACCTTATGAAACTACATAGATAGCTTTTAGAACCAAGAAAGAAACACTTTGATTTACATTATGAAATTGCATTTTGTTTTCTTCAAAATGGTATTCAAAAAATGAAAAACAAGCTTTGAGTCATCACATGTTTTTTTATTATGATGATAATTCTATTCAATCCAAATTTGGAAATAGATGGATTTTTGTGTCATTTGGTGCGCCCATATCCCCACTTTCTCCAATCTTCATGGTTGTTTTAATTTTTGAGGCATTCTATGCTCTTTGTAATCATCAATGCCTATAATTGCATTGATCATTTCTTTAAAATTTAACTATTATTCTATATAGTAAAATTAATCAATAGTAAATTTGGATAAAATTTAAAATTCTCCATTAAAGCGTAATGTTCTTTTAATCAATTTAATAGTTGGTTTTATCGATTTTTTTAATAATTAATTAACATTAATCACGAGGTAAATTTCTATGTATTTACCTTCCGACATGCATTTTGTAGGGATCTATCACATAACATGGACTTTTGGATTAGTCAATTAGGTAATAGGGGATTAGAAACAATGGTGGTTTGTAAAAACATATCGACAATATTATTGTTGAATCAAAGATGCAACGAACTCAAAGAATAAGCATAAAAGTGCATTAAAGGATTCAATATGTGGATTAAGACAACCCACTTGTCTATACTTCATTACATGACGATGAAGATTGATTCCTCATTAATGACAACCTGCCCTTCAAGCAGTAAATTTTTTAAGGATCCATACTTATTTAAAAGTGTATAAACGTTGGCGAATCTTACCAATTCTTAAAATGTCAACTATAAAATATTTGATGATATTTTTCTAAAAATATTTTAATTTCTAAGGATTTTATATATTTTATATAATATTTTAGCGATTTTTAGAGTGAAAATTTTTTACCCTGTCAAAATTGGGTGAAATAGGGCTTCAAAAAACGCAAATTGGCGAATCATTTTTTGGAAAAAAAAAACATGGAAAAATAGCCCATGGGCTAAATTTCGCCCCTACATTTTTCCTTGAATTCAAGCTTTAGTTTTGGAATCAAAAAAAGGTTTGCACCTTCAGGGATTTTTTCCCTTTAGGAACATGATAAAGATGGATCTACACTAGTAGATAGCCAATTTGGAATAGATCGAGGTTGAACGATGAATTATCTCCAATGTATTTTCACCTCTCCTCTTATAGATTGATGTGTAATGAATGATAGTTGAATTGTTGGAATGCAAAGTTTTTAGTTTCCCTTTGCATTAGCTAATTATTTCTTTTTCTTCTACAAAGTGGCGACAATGATGTTTTTTTTATTTAGTTGGACCTCACTATTTTATTGTAACAAATTGTACGACAAATGCATAAATGGTTTGTTGTTTCTTTTTACAATGCATGTGCTTATTATAGATCTTAAATTCAAATTGATGGTTTTGTTTTCATAATGTTTTTTTGTAGTATTGTTGTGATAAAGTATTTTGTGATATTGTCTATCAAACCTTAAGAAAGTTAGGATTACCTGGTTTTTTACATAATTTTATTTTCATGCTTGAAAATATTTAAGAGAAGGATTCCTAAATCACGATAGTTTTGATGAGTCAAAAGGTTAGGAAGGTTAGTATCGTAACAAATATTTTGAAATTGTGATTCAATGTGGGTATACATGGGAAATATTAAGAGAAAATTCTTTTCATCTTCAACCCTCTTATTGTCACAAAGATGACAATTTTTTTCAACCTGTGATGTTTTAGGAATTGTCTAACACTCTATTTCATGATGGAACTCATGAGAATTTGTTCTTATTTTAGCAATGCTGAATTTCTTCTTTATGCTAGCTACAATAGAGAGATAATTTTGATCTTATAGATTAGGGTCGAACACCTCCTTATAATATCCTAATTTCGCAAAGTGATATCTTCCTCGATTTCACAGTGATTTAGCCAAGACTTGGAATCTTTATGCCAACTCTGCTTCAGCCATAGGTGGTTTTGACTAGAGTTTGAAGCAACCTTGGGAAGCCTCTTTTCTTCCATGTTATTTATCTTGTTCCTGTACATTAGGTAACTATTCACAGACACACTCTCAATAGGTGAGAGACTCGCTTCTATGAGGAGGATAGGATAGGGTGTATTATCTTTAATCTTGAGATTTTTTTTTAAGAATGAACTTTATATTATATCCACATAACCAAAAAGAAGTACATAAGCAGTTAAGAGACCCCTAGATCAAGCCTCCTGGACCATGAGAAAAACTAAAACTTGCACCGCCCAAGGACTATATGGACAACCAACATAGCTGAGGACATATTACATAGCATAATGGGGACCCATTCGATAACTTATCCGGAAAAAAATAACATAAAGACCCTGCAAATATAACCAATTTCTGATTAACATGAACAAAAACAAAAAACATGGCCTACCTAGCCTACGAACCAGAATTTCCCTCAGGCTCCTCATTTCACATGACCAGGAGAAGTTGGAGAGGCATACCCAACACGACCGCGTCTAGTGGAGAGGTGGAGCATATTTTTTTTAACATATTAGGACTGGCCATGGAAAAAATAATCGTGTCCAGATGATAATTGAGCTATTCCATTTTGAAATCCATATCTTGGACAACACAATGATCTTAAAAAATGAGTTCCCATTGTGCTGCAATAATACCTTCCTTCGGCTCCATGCAATGTTCATTTTCCATGCCTAAAGGTGTCACCCAGACCATGTCATTCTATGCTACCTACTGAACACCCTTGTTAGCTTCATCTACATTACCATAGGATGGTGACAGAGGTGTCGTGGGTTGGAATCCCAAGGAATTACCATGCCCATCAAACAATTCAACTTGGAAACTCCACACACTGGTGCCCAAGCAATCCATCCCCAAGTCCTTAGAGCTATAGGTTGAGGCTGAGGAGAGGGACGAAGATTCCATTAAGGATGATGAAGAAATCACCCCTTCTACCCAGGTAATGATCCTAACAAGGTGAGATCCAACAACACAACGAGAGCACCCATGGACACTTAGACGATTCATGAGGAGAGGACAGACAGTCGGAATGACATTCACATAGATATTGCTCGATACATAGTCCCCATTTAAATCCCAACTAATAACCTCATAAATGTCACATGCGAGAGGAACTTGCCAATAAAGAACGAAACTAGCCTTCCAACCCATTTCACCATTACCACCATTCAAGAGCCCCATTATTGCAAAAGACGGAGGCTAAGTTTGAGTCTAATCGAGGAGCAAAAGATCTGAGAGAGGAAGCATGGGATGGATAATCGAATTAAATAAGACATTTAACTTCATGCACGACTGGGATGGGTGAAACGTATGTAAATTGTCGCCTCTTTCCCTCTCGCACTTTCACCATGCGTCTCATTACCATCAATAGATGTCACCCCACCCGGGGATTAATCTTGATATTATAAGTTATAAAATGATTTTGGATTTTCTCTATCTTTATCCATGATTCTCCAGAGATGTTGTAGCCGCACATTTCACAATTGTGTAAGATAATGAGAGTGATGCGATTCTTAAAGATGATCTTCTTCTTATCCTGAAGCCAAAGATCCACTGATTTACAACTATTTTCAAGTACATAATAAGCTTTCAACCCTCCATTTATTCTTTTCTCAATGCTATAGTTTTAATTAAGCTCGTATTATATATATAATGTATTATTATATTAAATATATTATTAAGATTTCTACCATGTGTACTTAGTAACCCAAGAATGCTAATGTTAAGCATGTTTTTTGGGCAAGGAACTTTTAAACAATCCCTTCCACCTTGGATGATTAGTGTTGGTTGTGGCTCACTAAGAGGATTTTCCTTTTTGAGTCTAGTATCATGCAAAATTGGTAGCATTAGCTATTGTTAAGTCTCGTGTGTTGGTTCAAATGACTAAAATGTACTATTTCATAAACTTCTTTGCTAATGGAAGTGTGATTTCATGCGAACAGTGGGATGGTAAATGAGTAGTTTGTTAGGTCTACCTGAAAATAGGCTATGGGTGTGGTAATGTTGGCGACGTTCATCATTAGAGGCACTTTTAAACAAACTATTATCTAATCTACTTGGAGTCTTAGGATATGTTGTGGCTCCCCAAGAGGGATCACCTTTTCAACGTGATCCCGACTTGCAGGCCAACCATAACACACCCCCACCCCTTATTTAAAAAAGTGTCATGCCCGTATTGGTACTAGTAACGAGGTACAAATACTTGTACTTGTACCATGGGTGTTAATTTTTGCAAGTTCTATTTCTAGTTCCTAATTTAGTTTAGACTCCACTTCATTCAAGAATGTTATTTTTACTAAATCAAGACCTGGTAATCATATCAATTATATTTGTTGCTACCTCGATTCAATCTAAGATGATCCAAATGGAGCTAGCTCAACTCACAAGTCTTAAGCCTTATTGAGGCAACACCCTACCTATAAATTTGGTCCACTTAATCCATTTTATTCTAGGAGACTAAATAGTAAGGGCATGCCCAATACTGCTAAAGAATGTGTAACTTTGGAAGATATTCTTATTGTATTATTGTTGTATTGTTATCATATTTTGTTGTACCATTGTTATACCTGCTTCAGGAGATGTCATTGATGTATTTGATTATGTAAAAGTCATTGAAAGAATCGGTGTAACCATTGCTTGTAAAGTGGGGTAAATAGTACTCTAAGAAACATGATGTAAATGTTATTTTGAATTCCCCTAGGAGAGGTCGGCCTAGTTAGGGTCATAGGTCGGCCCAGTAAGGGAAAAGGTCACCCACTTGATGTGTATAAATAGGAGGGTCAAATCCCTCATTTGGATACACACTCACTTGAGCAAGTTCGCTAGTGAGAGAGAGAAGATTAAGCATACTAGGGAAGAATAAGAAGCTGTTGAAGACATATTATCTTTTGGGTTCTTATATTTGTATGACATTGTTCTTGTTGACAGAATCTATATAGAAGAAGTTGTTGGGTTTTCCCCTTTAGAGGGTTTTCCTAGGATAAATCTTGGTCTCTTTTATGATGTGCTTGTCTATATTTCAATGATCCTATTGCATAATATTGTGTTTGATTAAAGATCTAACATAATCTATATTTTTGTAAAAATACTAACAAAGACAAGATACAAGAACTCTTACCCATTCACCCCCCTCCAAAGTCTAATAATTTTCCTTGTTGTTGTCTCAACATTTCACCATATAGAAGAATAATTAAAAAAAATTATTAATTGATATTCCATTGATATCGATGATATTGCACCAATAAGTTTATATAGAGGGAATAACCATCATAAGGTGGATAGGTACAATCATGAGTTGTTGTGGAAGATGTTGCAAAACTATTGCCAATTGCTACCAAACCGTCACAAGGTTTCTTAGGGGAACTCAAAATAACATTTACATAATGTTTCTTAGGGTACTATTGAATCGAATTTAGCAAGACATAAAAGAGACACAAAGACACCTGGGTTCAGTAGGTAGCATTTTTCCAATTACTAACCAAAATTGGCACTTCTCCATCCATGACGACACTTACGTCTTTTGGTTGCATGATGACACTTCATGAGATTACTGTGAGTCACAAAAAAGGACATTTGTGGATGGAAGAGCCATATTTTGGACTTTAGAAGGATGGAATTACATAATTCATGGCCCATTTGATAGATAGGAACCTTAGGAACAATTTTGGAGACCAAAACTTCTCCAGAAAACCCCTAGAAAAGGTTTTTTTTTGACCATTTTTCCACAAAAACGTAGGTGGAAGTTCTTCACCCGTGGGATTTCCAAAACATCGCATGTTGCACATGGTAAATTCACGGGTCACCCACTTTTTTTCCATTGAAAAGTCGCGGGTACCTCACAAAAAATGGTTGGTTTGGGCGGTTTTGGAACCTCATATTTGGTTGTAACTACTTCCTCCTTGACCCTATCTTCTCCATTTTCTATATAAGAGAGGGAGAGGGACCATGAAAAATATCAACCCTATTATAATGTTATGCTGGAGGAATTGGGACTCACATCCCCCTCACTTGTGCCCTAGTTTCTTATAAACCCTAGCACATCTGATTAGAGGATGGGATCCTTGGAGAAGAGGAGCAGGAGACCTTGAATCTTGGTTTCATGAAGTGCCATGCTTGAAGGAAGGTATAATTTGATGTACTTTCTTCATTCATTAATAAATATTGGACATTCTTCCCTTTCCAAATATATTTGTTCATGTATGTTCCAGATCTGATTACAATTTGTTGTTTTATTCTCTTATAAATATCAATCTTGTATTTGTAGTCAAATTGGTTTGAGGAAGGTTTTGTTGAATGCTTCTGCAGATTGTTGCATTGGAGAGAAAGAAGGGAAGCTTGGATCAACCTTCTGAATAAGGTACATATCCTCCTAAACCCTAATATCTTTGCTCATTAATTGTACTTGCAGAACCTTGTATGTCTATCTTTTACCCCAGTACGTTGGTAGTCTCACCCCTGCTATAGGAAGTTTTCCCTAACAACAAAGATGGCTACATCCAATATGAAAAAGGACTGGCACTGTAGAGATGCATCCAGTATGAAAAAGGACTGGCGCTACTGAGATGGCTACTTCTAGTATGAAAAGGACCTGCACTGTAGAGGTTTACATCCAACATGAAAAATGGATGTCACTGTAGAGGTTTACATCCATCATGAAAAACTGTTGGCACTGTAGAAGTTTGCATCTAGCATGAAAAAGGGCTGGCACTACAAAGACAGGTACATCCAACATGAAAAAGGACTGGCTCTGTAGAAATTCTTATGATGTATAGATTTGAGAGATGTCACAAGTCAATGGTTAGAGTTGCAGCAACAATGATGATGAAGATGTCCAGTGATGATGACCATTATGATGATCGTGTCCAGTGACCAGTGGTGATGACCATGTCATAAGAATACCCTCCTTGTTAAGATGGAGTATTGAAGAATGTGTATCTTTGAAAGATATTCTTATTGTATTTTGTTGTGCCATTGTTATACCTCGTTCAGAGATGTCATTGATGTATTTGATTATGTAAAAGTCATTGAAAGAATCGATGTAACCATTGCTTGTAAAGTCGGGTTAATAGTACCCTAAGAAACATTATGTAAATGTTATTTTGAGTTCCCCTAGGAGAGATTGGCCGAGTTAGGGTAATAGGTCGGCCCAGTACGGGAAAATGTCACCCACTTGATGTGTATAAATAGGAGGGTCAAATCCCTCATTTGGATACACACTCACTTGAGCAAGTTCGCTAGTGAGAGAGAGAGAGAAGATCAAGCATACTAGGGAAGAAGAAGAAGCTGCTGAATACATCTTATATTTTGGGTTTTTATCTTTGTATGAAATTGTTCTTGTTGACAGAACCTATATAGAAGAAGTTGTTGGGTTTTTCCCTTTAGAGGGTTTTCCTAGGATAAATCTTTGTGTCTCTTTTATGTCATGCTTGTCTATATTTTAGTGATGCTATTGCATAATATTTTGTTTGATTAAATATCTAACATAATCTATATTTAAGTAAAAATACTAACAAAGACAAGATACAAGAACTCTTACCCATTCACCCCCCTCCAAAGTCTAATAATTTTCCTTGTTGTTGTCTCAACATTTCACCATATAGAAGAATAATAAAAAAATAATGATTAATTGATATTCGATTGATATCAACGATATTGCACCAATAATTTTATAAATATGGAATATAATTCATAAGGTGGATAGGTACAATCATGAGTTGTGGAAGATGTTGCAAAATTGTTGCCAATTGCTACCAAACCGTCATAAGGTGGATAAGTACAAGCTCGAGTGGTTGTGGAATATGTTGCAAAACTGTTTCCATTTGCTACTAAACTTCATAAAATTGAATAATACTTGAGAAGTGAATACTATTGGGACATAGTGGCAACGAATCTAATGTCAACATTTGATGGATTCAGGTGGCATATGTTTCTACAAAACCTTGATTCATAAGCAATTTATATCATTTTTTCTTCCTAACAAGATAGAGGCAAATCCTTTTAAGGTTGCTTGTGGTTATAGGATGATCATAGTTATTCATGAATTTCTAGAAAATAGGTATTGACCCTATTGATGACTCACCTTCAATGTTCCTATATGGATAAGACTACCTTAGTTTACCTCAATTTTTTTGACCTCAAAGCATGAAGCAACTAGTGACCAATGAAAGGGGTAAACATTAAGGGTTTTGCATACTATGCTTACTCGAAAGGAGCTTCTCTTTGTTTTTAGAATAATTTACTCTCTACTAAACAAGGCCAACCAAGTGAAGGTGGAATCTCACTTGGCCCCTCCATCACTCCCTCCCACATCACTCTCAATTATCCATATGATATATAGCTTTTGGAAAATAAATGACACTAACATTATATCATACAACATAGAAAATGACATGAAATATAGAAAAACATAAATCATTGTAAAAAATAATAAAGAATAAATAATAGTGAAAAATAGAATCACCTTGACCTATGTTTCAAAAGTTCAATATCATTAGTATTCTTCTTCATCCAAGGATTGGCCATAGTAACATCATAATCACTATCATAGTGGATAACATCATCGAAAATATAATTATTTATGTCTTCAACTTCTTCATTGGACACATATACCTAGTCCTTTACATCTTCTTGTCAATCTTCTTCATCATCATCTTCTTTTGGTACAACAAACTATACAGGCCTTCCACTTGGCTCATATCTAAAAACATATGACCAACCTAATTTACGTAGAACCTATGAATAAATAACTTTCTTGCACTGAATTAGAAGGATATAGGGATTTATACCTGACTCTAATAACCTTGTATTAATCATGTAAATCCATTATCATGCTCAATAACAGTTCTATCGAGATCTTATTCATCCATTGATAACTTGTACCAACTGACCTTGAAGAGAGCTACTTTGAGGGTTTTCAAGTTTAACTCAATTATATCTTTTAAAAATACATAATATCAATTTTCAAGTACTTATGGATGCCTATTGGTACTAGAAAAAATGTTAGTCATCTAAAAAGTTGTAATTATCCCGCAATCATAAGTTTTCTTCTTATCATCTAATTGTTTGATGCGAAATTTATGACCATTGCACCACATATCATTGTGGTGTTTCACATGTGATATAATCAACATGTTAAATATCCATTGTCTATTTATACCTATATTTAGGCCGATTTAATAGTTTGAGGAACAAAAACACAACACATAATATTTGAAGTTGACTAAAAATTGTGGGTAATGCTTACTTGCCTATATTTTGCAATGTTGCATCCTATGCTAAATCACTTTCCCTTTGCATAATATTGATATCTTGAGAATGATGAACTATTGTAATCAACTCCACCACCCCATTCCATGATAACTTACCATAATATTTTGTACTTCGCTCTATCCATAATTTCATCCAATCAAAATTCTTTGCAATGTATAAATGTAGTGCGTCCCACTCTTAATCATTTATATGAAGAAAAAAATGAATATTTAGGGACCATCAAAGTTTAAGAAATGATAGATGAACAATAATTAAATTATAATTACGCTAATAAAATAATATATTGAACTGTGACATCCCTCTATTATCTCACATTTCACTTTCATCTTTCTAAGTTTACCCAACATAATCCCCCTTTCAAATTTGTTGATAGAATTGACATCTCAAATGTGAGGCCATTGATGTCTACTGCTACTTCAGGAAGGTACTCACTAATATACACCAAGGACTGTCGACATACCATATAGCCCCCATGATATGATCTTTGTCTGATGAAATATTTCAATGCCTTCACAGGCCTATCCACAATCCACATTGATGTTGTGTATATAGGTCCACATATTTCAATCCTCTCAACTTGGTGTATGAGGTAGTGTTTATGTGCAATGAAAAAGGTTGGAGGTAGATATTTTCATATTTCACACATTAGCTGGGGAATTTCTCTCTTCTAGTATTTTTTTTTATCTTATTTATGGATTTATTTATATGGAAACCACATACACATAATGCAAGGAAATCAAAAGATTAAAATAATAATAATTATATGATGGAATTAAATCACATGTCAAGAAGTTCTATGACTAACATTTCGAATATAAATGGTTCCTTACCTCATGTACTTGTCGAGATCATATATAACTCGTTTTATTTTAATATCAAACCAAGTTGTCTAGGAGAGATAGAGGTTGAACATATCGTAACACAAAAATAATCACTATCTTTTTTCCAATTAAAACAAAAAAAAAACAAATTACTAAAAATATATATATACCAATATGACAATATACCAAATTACCTTAATAAAGGTATGGCAATTGTGAGTTTTCACCCTACCAAATTTAGTTTTTTTCTTAAGATGTTCTTTATGTTTGAAGCAAATCCAATGGTAAATTTAATTTTTAGAATGAATTCTTTTAGAACACTACTTTCCTTCTCTGTAAATAACCATGGAATATTGTTCGGTTATCCATCACTAAAATAATGAATCAAATTTTGCATTAAATGATTGGATTGTTGAATGTCACTACAAACTTTGACGATTCTATCTTTGTTACTCTTTCCTTCTAATATTTTTCAAATTGATTCTAAATTTTTTCTTGATATGGGTTGTATCAAACAAATGAGTCACTTGTAGGTGATTAGAGTAGGACAATTTACTAAATTGGATGGCGTATCTTTTCATTCCTTACAATGCATTGCCAACCTTTATGAAACAGAAATGAAACAACAATAATTGTTAGATACCGTAAAAATAATTTAATATAAATACAAAATGTATAACGTACATATGATATGGAGACCAATTTCTTACGTTGCTGATTCTTATTATTTATAATTTCCATAATTGAGGTGTTATTATTCATGGTTTTATTCTAGTCTATTACTTCCCATTAAAATGGTGTTTTTTCTTAGTTCTATGACTATGTTTCTTAGGGAGGAAGTGCCTATACTCATCAAACACCTCCTTTCCTAAACTTCTTGAATATCTATATATCATTCTAGAACCACAAACTAGACATGCAAATTTACTCTTTGTTTAAAGACTTGCAAGATATGGAATAATCCCAATACTAGTATACCAAGCAATTATTTAAAAAAATGCATGATATTTTGATAAATATACATTGAAAGTGAATTACTTTAAATATCACAAGAAAGTGTTCGCCCTTTGGAATCATCCTGAATTGTCCATGTAAATATTCTATGGAATTGAATTTTTTTTTTCCTTGCTAGTGTGGAGATGATGTACATAGTGTTGCCATAGCATAAGTTTAGAAGTTTGCTAATAAGAGGCTCAATCTATGCACACATATATTTAACTTGGAACTTGCCAAATTATTTGAAAATACACATATTTATTAGTTTGTACATAACATAAATTATGTAACAAACATACAAATGAAAAATACATGGAACAATCATTGGAAACACTATGTGCTCCCTCTCTATTGACATTGAAGGAGGAAAGTTATTGCTTATACAAAAAATAGGCTGCATTAAGTAAGGAAATATGAGCTCTCCAAATGGATTGACACCATTGGCTTCCAATGAAAGCTTAACATTACAAGGTTCTTCTTTGAAAACTGACCATATTTCCTCAATGTCCCTAAATGCAACGCCATCTATAGGCATCCATAGAACACCATATTCACTTCTCTTTTGTTCATGGTAATCCATAAATTGTGCTATGTCTTTGCACCTAAACAATCATTGGAAATTTGAAATTATGAGAATATAGCAATCCACACATTTCACCAACATAGATCTTCCATGGAAATGAAATTTTGCCACTATTCTTGTTGTCGTTCTGAGTGTAAAATTCTCTAATCACTATTCTCTAACATGCATGAAAGGGATTAGTTCATATTCTAGTTTCAAGGCTTGGTTTATAATTCCAAGACCAATGTTCCATGGAGTAGAGTTTTTTTTGCAATTCTTAATATGTATGTAGGGGTGGATTCATGTAGGGTCACAAGTTACACCAATATCACATACCATCACATTATGGCCTTTGGATATGCTCCAGACAGAACCACCTATGCTCACATTTCAATTTCCATATGAATGACATACACACTCCAAAATTTATTTGTGCAAAATCTATCAAGCACTCTAATCCAGTTTCCCCATATGTAATATATGGATATGTAATCTCCTCAAGTAATGTGTATGCTAGAAATTATGCCCATTCATAAATTGAGAATTTATTAAGTGCTTTTCATTTCACTTAGACACATTTCCCATGCATATAAATGATTTATACACCTCTGATTTAAGTCAATACTCATTCTCAATGCTTAACCAATTAGAATGTTCTCATACACAATACACCAAAAAAACAGGATGCTAATGCTTGCTCTTTTCCTTATTGATAGATAACCACGATAAATTGAAGTAACACTTGCACATAAACTTATCTCCTCACATACTTGGGTCCGTGTTATCAAATACACACTGGATTGAGACACAAGGCATAGTTATGTGTTAGAGCTTTGAATCAATGGCCCAACACTTAGAATTTATGGATAAAGGGAATTGATTGGGTGTACAAAGAGTGGGAATTGCTATCTGAATCAATTGAATGGTTTAAAAATTCAAAGGTATAACAATTCAATTGAGTGGGAATTGTTGTATGAATAATTTGATCACTAGTAAGAGATAGTTGGTTTCTATTGTGAATCCATAATTAATTGAACCAGCCAATGTATAGAATGGAATCAATGAATTAACATAGATAATATGGATTAATTCCAATGATTTTTATAGTGAATCATGTATGTGTTTGACCTAGTGATCAAGAATTGGGAATTTTGATGGGTGTGAAGGCGTACAATCTCTTACTAGTAGGGCTAATGTCAAGGGAAGGAGAAACATCAATTTTCAACCAATCAAAATAAAAATTTCTACTAGAAAATGAAACAATAGACCAAAAAATCTACAAATTCCACCTTTGATTTTCCCACACACTTATATGAGCAATGTAGAGTGACCCATTCATAGTGACCATCGAAACACATTCGTTAAATGGTAAAAACACAAGAATTTTACCCAACAAATTGGTTAAAGGATGAATAAAGTTGTAGGTAATCGCTGCCAGTAAAATAACATATTGCAAATGGATTTATTTTCAGTGGAAACCCATTCAATGGTTGTAGCCTAATATGCACGACATTCAACAACTATTGCATGACACTAACGATTCAACCAATGAGTTACAATGTTGCATGGGTATTTAATCTAAAGGGATTCCATACATTATCTTAGAACTAAAGCAAGTATTAGGAAAACAAAACACAATGAGAGAACTAAAAGAGAGAGAAATCGTTCTTCTATATATTGAAATGAAGAGAACAACATTCTCTTTATAATAATGAGATGACATAAACCCTAATTACTCAAACCTGAATTGGACAAACCCTAAAATAACTTAGGTGTACTTTAATACAACAATTAAACATAAAGTAACCTAAAGTCACACCAAGTGACTTTATTAATATGCCTAATTCTATAGCCTAGATGAACTTTATATTCTAATACCCTCCCTTAATGGTTAATCTAGAAAATACACCATGTTTGTCCCTGACTCGTTTACAATTTTTTTGGACCCAAAGACTTGGTGAGAATGTCTACAATTTGATCCTCTATAGGACATTATTGCAGCTTAATTGTTCCATATTTAACAACGTGTTGAATTGAGTGACAATGAACATAAAAAATGTTTGTTATGCTCATGGAAGACTAAACTCTTTTCTAGAATAAGAACTCTTTTATTATCACATAGAATAGGGTGGGTTCATTTTGTTGGATCTTCATATTTTCTAGCATATGTATGATCCAAATGACCTCACATGCTCCTTTACTATTGTTTGATATTTTTCTCTGGTTGAAGAAAGGGATACAACATATTGGTTCATGTTGGTCCATGTAATTGCTACAGTACTAAGGCTAAAAACATAACATATCCTAATGTAGATTTCTTTCCATCCATTATTCCTATATAATCTAAATCTATATAACCACATAAATTAAATTCGTTGTGTCTTCCAAATAGAATGCAGAAATCTAATTTTCCTTTCACATATCATAACACTCTTTTGCTACTGTCCAATGTTCTACACCTATGGAGAAAGAGATATAATACTATATTATGAAAATTGAACACAAAGAAACAAATAACACTAAGAGAGAACTAAAAGAGAGAGAAAAGTTTCTTCTATATAGTGAATGAAGAGAACAACTTTCTCTTTATAATAATGAGATGACATAGACCCATATTTCTAAAACTGTAATTGCACAAACCCTAAAAGGACTTATGTTTACTTTGATACAACAATTAAACATAAATTAACCTAAATCCACCAAGTGAATTTATTCACATACCTAAGTATATAGTTTATATGACATTTATATTCTAGCAACAAGCAACAAAACTCAAACACACAACAATTTAAATAGACCATAAGACAAAGATTTTACCTTGGAAACCTAAATGAGAAAACTAATTTTGAATGGTGATGTTTAGTCTTTATTTTAACAATTGTAGGGTTATAATGCAGTGCCATTTCTCTTCCGTCCATTAAGCAAGCTACATTGCCAATATCCTCTTATGCATCCTCTCATCTCTACCAAAATACCATTTATGAGTCGATTTACATCAGGATATAGGCATCACTAGGGTATTTGGATCTCCTCACTACCAAAAGGTAATTTAGGAGTCAATTTAGAAGAGGATATCGACATCACTATGGTAGCTAGAAGGCTAGGCATCTCTATCCCTTCATTTCCCATTCTACAACTCTGTGTGTGTGTGTGTGTGTGTGTGTGTGTGTGTGTGTGTGTGTCTCTCTCTCTCTCTCTCTCTCTCTCTCTCTCCCATTTTATCCTTTTGTTGGAAGCGTTCCATTCATTCTTGTCTTTTTGTGTTTTGGCACTTGCATTGTATTTTTTCTAGCCCTCAATTTTTCTTGACTGCTTGGCTATACTACATTTTATTCCATTCATTGTTCTTTTAAATATTTCAAATCCAATTTGGAGCAACCTAACATTAGGAGTTTCTTCTTTAAAGTGATAATATTTCTTTAATGTCCCTAAATGTTGTACCATATATAGTCATTTGCACAACACAATATTGATTTCTCTAATGTGGATTGCAATCCATAAATTGTGTTATTTTTTTTGCAAATGACCACTCATTGGAAATGTGGAATTACAGGAATATGACGAAGAAACTTGCAAGGAACCTTATTTGTTACTTGATCAGTTCGATATATACTTTGTCATGTGTTGTTCATTATATATATGACCATTAGGACATGCAACAATGGGTTCATACTCCATTCCTATATCTCTCATAACGAGATAACATTTTCAATATATGCAAAGTAAAGTATTCAATGGTGGTAGGATGAATCACCTAACAATAAAAAATAATTTATTATAATGAATATTTTTCAATAATGAATCTTTTATACAACTAACACTAAAAAAATAATTAATCATGCATTAAGAATTATATTGCATACCTTAGTATTTTTGTGAGGCAAACATTTGACAATTTAATGTGCCCAGGGAGGATAATATGGGGTACCTAAGGTGGTAACCAAGGGGATAACGTATGTAATGTGGCCATAATCATGGAATAGGAACACTAGGTAGTAATAGGAAATAATATAATAATAAGGGGTAGTTGGCATAGACCCCTAGGAATACTAATGATAAAGTAAAAATACATGATTATCATTACATTTAGACATGTTGGATTTATTATATTGTAGAAAACATGGCTAGTGTAGTGATTCTTCCATAATAATTAATTTATGGTGTTACCCTACCTTAAGGGTCATTTTTTTGGCCCAAGATTAACCCATAAATTGAATCACAAATAATTTAGAACCCTTAAACTTCATAAATAGCTAAAATTCATCCACAACAAGATTAACACCAAGCCCTAACGGTTAGCTCAAGTGATCATGAGCCATATGTGATATCTATCCCTCAAAAGTTGGGGATGTCATGGGTTTGATTCTCTTGATTCCCTCGAGGTTAGGATTCATAATCAAGATTGATGGTTTACCCTGTTTACTATCCATGAATCATGTAGAAATACTCGAAGGGTTTTCCACAAGGTACATTCCATCGAAAAAAACCAAGAATAATACCAAGATATGGAGAAAGACCCTTAAGATAGGGAAACACCATTAATTACTCTTTATAGAAGACATCACTCCAAAAGCCATGCTTGCTACAATACAATACATCCAACATGTCTCAATGCAATGATACTAACGTGTATTTATACTTTCTCATGAGTATTCCTAGGGATATTGTTTAGAGTTATCCTTGGATGGACTAAATTGGTACAATCAATATTAATATGAAAAATAGGTTTATGAAGATTGGTATAAGAAAAAGAAAATTGCATTGCATGATATTTTTCTTAGTAAACAAGAAGGGCTCAAGGGGGCAAATGAATAAGTCCTTGCGGGTAAATAGTTAAAGTAACTAGAGACACAACTAATGAAGAGTCCAATCTTGAATCAAAAGAAGGGGCTACACAAGAACATGAAGAAAATCCCCAGGAAGGGCATAAAAAGGAAGAAGAATATAAGGAGATATATGAATCAAAGGAACCACATTTTGAAGAGTCAAATACCAAAGCACCAATAGACAAGGTTCTTATATATTGCCATGCACAAGGTTTGTATATATTGCCACTCACACTACTTGGAGAGACAAAAGTAATTAAGACAAGGTCATGAGAATAAAAAAAATTACTATGAACAACTATGGAACCAAAAAGGAAAGAAATATGGAGGCACATAGAGGACTAAAAACAATGCACAGAGATATAAGAGTAGCACAGTGACAACATGGAATCAAAAGAGTAACAAGAATCAATATCAAGTTGGTAAGTAAGTAGTTGGATCCCTTGTCCACATTTCAATCAGATGGACGGGATGCTCACGCTTGCTATTGGTTGACTACATTGCGTAGTAGATCATATTATATGGATTTCTCCCATGTTTAGAAGGTGAACCATGCATAGGGGGATAAAATGTAATGTAGCTAGATACGTATCCAAGGGGATAAAATATGCAATGTGACCATAATCGTGGAATAGGCCCATTAGGTAGTTAGATGAAATAATAAAATAATAGGGGATAATTAGCATAGACCCCTAAGAATACCAATGATAAATTATAAATACACATAGGTATCATTGTATTGAAACATGTTCATTGTATTTTATTGTAACAAGCATGGATTTTGGAGTGATTCATTTCATAAGGAGTCTCATTGAAAGTGTCACATGATTAAACAATTTTTATTTATTTATTAGATTGTCTACCTCGATCTAAGATAGTGCAATGTAAAATTTGTTTTCAAAATGGGTAAGAAAATAAAAGGTTATAGCAAGAACAAGAGATGCCTGTATTTTAAGATTTTGATATATGTCAAGAAAAATATGAATTAAAAATAGTATATATATATATATATATATATATATATATATATATATTTTTTAATGTATATATTTGGGGTCTAGATTATCATATATATATGCATGTGTTATTTCATTGACCGGTTTCTGTATCCTATTTAAAAATAACATGAAAAACAAAGATATTTAGAGGAATTTAGAAAAATGGAAGTTTTGCTGGTTTTACACTCCAAACCATCAAGATCATCACACTGAACCTAAATACGAAGCAACCATGTTAGCAAAGACATGGTGAGTAGAAACACTCCCACTGAAAAATATTGAATTTCATATAACACGTATGTGCATTAAAAATGCACATGCATTAGTAACAGGCATGTGTTCCAAAATGCACACGCTTTATTCTTAATATAAAAAATATTTTAGTAATTTTGCCTAAATTTATACCCCCACATTAGTTTTTGGATTCCTCTAGCTTGTTGGAAAAATCGTGAAGAGATATATATGATTATGTTATGATAATTTTATGTTTCTACATATATAATTTCTTATTTTCAAAAGAATATAGAATAAATGTTTGGGTAGTGATCAATACCTCAAACCACCACATAGTCTCTTTAACAAGGATATTTGATTTTCATTGGTAATATGGATGCTCTTAAGAGCCTTTTAACATGAGGGATGGGTTTCAAGGGCTTGACTATTGTAAGGGGAGAAAAACATGGGAATTAGACTCTAACTGAATCTTCTAAGGTTTCAAACCACCACATGATCCCTCTAAAGTGCATACTCATCCTCCAAGTGAAATATGGCCACTCCTATAATGCCTTGGATAGCAACGATGGGTCCCAATTAAGGCCACAAACCATAAAACATGCCCTATATAGGAGATCATGATCTTTAGAGTAGGATATGAATGCCAACATGAGTTTTTATGCACTAAGATGAGTCTCAAACCATGGTTTGGAGAGGAATTGATGGAAATAGGCCCTAAATTAAGGTTCTTGAGCTAGTAGGCCGTGATCAAGGCCATAGTCCAAAAAATAGACCATTAAAAGTGGATCTTTGGCATACAAGTGGTATATGGATGGATTCGGGGTTTTTATGTAGTAAGGATGGGTATGAAGGCCTTGCCCATAGTCAAGGGAGGAAAATAAGGGCCTTACACCATAAATTGATCTTTAGGGTTCATTGGCCATCAACGTGACCTCAAATCACAACACAACATCTTTAGAGGTGATCTTTGGACCCCAAGTGGAATATTGGTACCATTATGAGGTCTTATGTAGTAGGAGTGGGTGTTAAAATAGTTATGATGGTCATGGGAGGAAAATAAGGACCTTTGGCCCTAACTGAAGCCTTTAGGAATAATGTGCCATAAATAATGCTATAATTCACATAATATATCCTTTATAGGGGATCATTATCCTTCAAGTGAGATATGGCTACGATTATGATGTTTTTGTGTATCATGGATGGATCTCAAGGCCTTATCCATGGTTGGGGAGAAATCTAGGTAATTAGACACTAAATGAAGATCATTGTAATAATGGGAAATAAACAAGGCCTTGAACTACAACACACATCCTCTAAAATGTATCTTTTCCATATGAGTAGGATATGGACACCATTAGGAGTTTGTTTATGATAGGGATGGGTCTAATAGGGCCTTGACCACGATTAAAAGGGGGAAATAAGGCCCTTAATCCCAAAAGGAATATTATAGGTCTTATGGGACATAAAATATTTCTCAAACCACCACAAACCCTCTAGAAGGTACCTTTGTCCCTAAGTGGGATATGGATACTATTAGGAGGTTTTGCACACAAGAGATGACTCTTGGGCCTTTGGCCCAAAATGAAGTTTCTACAACCCTAGTCCTTAAAATTGGCCTCAAACCACCACATAGACTTAGATCATTTGCCTCTCGATAGGATATGGGAATCATTAAGATATTTTGCATATTGGCATGGGTTTTTGAGGTTTAGCCATGGTTAATGAAGGAAACCAAGGGTTTTATGATCTAAATTAATCGTCTAGGCCTCATAATCCATTAATGACACCTAGACCCATCACATATACCCTCTAGATGGAATATTTGAACTCTGGATGAGATATGGGAACAATTAGAAAGTGTTAGATGTAATGGATGGGTCTAGAGACCTTGACCATGGATGTGGGAGAAAATAAAGGGTCTTAGGACCTAAATGAAGCTTTTAAGGCTCATGATCCACAAACAAGTCCCTGAACCACTATAGAGGTCCTTTAGAGGGGATTTTTGGCCTTCAATTAGGATATGGGTGCCATTAGGAGGTTTTGTATAACCAAGGATCGTTATTAGGGTCTTGATAATGGCAAGATGAGGAAATAAAGGGCCTTAAGTACACACACACACACTCTATCTCTCTACACACACACACACACACACATTTGTTAATGAAATTGGCCTCAAGGAACCACATAGGCCATCTAAAAGGGATCTTTAACCTCTAAGTGAGATATGAGCGCCTATAAGAGATTTTACATACTAGTGATTGATCTTGGGATAATGACTATAGTTGAGTGAGGAGAAAAAGGGGCCACATGACCTAAATTAAGATTATAGGGTTCATGGGACAAAAGGAGGTATTGAACCATTATACATTCCATTTCAAGGAGATACTTATCGACCAATTGGGATACATATGCCATTATGATATTTTATTCACCAAGTATGGTTCTCAAGGACTTAACCATGGTCATATGGACATTACAAGGTCTTCCACACTAGATGGTTCTTGAGACATAACCAATGGTCCAAGGAAAAAAGTCAATCTCATAGGTTCTAAAAGATGCTTTTATGGTCCATGGACCATGCATAGGGTCTTAAGCCACCAAAAAATCCTTATAAATGGAATCCTTACTCCCCAAGTATAATATGTATATGCCATTAAGAGGTTTGGCACACTATGGATTGGTATTGGGGCCCTAACCATGGTCTAAGGACAACTAATAGAGCATAATTAAAAGATTATTTTCAGGTTCATGGTCATATGTCCCACCTTTAGATTTCATGTTATCATTCCAAGCAATGACAATGTTGTTAGAAAGCCATTGAGAATTATGAATGGGCTATTTGCAAGAATCTTCACCTTGTCCTCACATATCAATAGGTAGATTAAGAGATGAAGACTTTATTTTTTAGGTGTAAAAGCATCCTATCTCCACATAGTTTAACCCTTTAAGTATTATATTATATTCATATATTAAGAATACATTATGTGGTTGTCCCTAAGATACTAGTGGTTTTCCTTGGACCATGGTTAGGGCCCTAATACCATGGTTTTAGTTTCCAATTCCATAAATTTCTCCCCCCAACCATGGTTAATTCCTCGAGATCCATCCCTAATGCACAAAACATCATAATGGTACCCATATCTCACTTGAAGGACAATTATGCCCTATAGAGGACATCTTAGGTGGCTTATGAATTATTTGTGGCCTTTGATCCTTAAAGGATTCATCAAGTACCCAAGGGCCTTATTTTACTTCCTTGACCATGATTAATGCCTTAAGATACACATCCCTAGTGCACAAGACTTCATAATGGTATCCATATTCCACCTAGAGGGTAAACATCACCTCTAAAGGGACTATGATGTGGTTTTAGGTCATGCTCACAGTTAATGAATCTTAAACATCCAATTATAGTGTAAGGCCCTTGATTTCCTCCCATGACTTTAGCTAAGGTCTTGAGACCCATCCAACTATGCAAAAACTCTTGATAGTGCCCATATCCACTTTAAAGGGTGTATGTTATGGTTCATGGCCTTGATCATGGCAATAATCTTATTTTAGGGCATAATTCCCTATCCCCAACCATGCTCCAAGATCCATCTTGTGCACAAACTCTCATATTTCCACCCATATCCCACTTTAATGATAATAATCTCTTATACAAAGCATCTTTTGTGATTTGATGCCTTGTTCATGGTCCTTGGTCCCAAGACATTTGATATAGGACCTTATTTTGTCCCCATGCCCATTGTCAAGGCCTTGAGATCCATCCTTACTATCCAAGACATTATAGGATCAACCATAGTCTAGTTGGAGGAAAAACATCCCCTTTAGAGGGTCCATTTGATGGTTTGAAGCCTTGTTCATGGCCCATGAGCCCTAGATGCTTCATTTGAAGCCTAATTACCTTGTTTTCCTCCCCTTCCAATGGTTAAGTCCCCAAAACCTATCCCTAATGTAAAAAACCTCCCAATAGCATCCAAGTTACCATTTAAAACCAAATATCCTCGTCAAAAGGACCGTGTGACGATTTTTATGACAGTTTTTATTGTAAAATGAACATATGCAAATTTTCAAGAATGAGCATGTGTTCTCAAATTCTCAATTCTCAATTTTTCTATTATCAACTTTGTGTAATCACCTAAAAAATATTTAAAATATCCATAATTCATAATGTAACAAAATAAATCTTATAAAAAATAATATAATATAATCTTTGAAAAAAAACTAATAATATAAGCTTAAATAAAAGATATTTAAAATATCACTTGGTGTACATATGCAAATCTTATTGCTTGTATACATAAGCAAATCTCACTTGTCTACATATGCAAATTGTGGATATGATAAAAGATATTTAAAATGAACTTATTCAAATTTTATTTCACATGTTTTATTTATAAATTCTTTTGGTTGTTAAAGTGGAGGGAAATTTTAGTAATTCTTTATTTAATTTTATTGAATAAAATAAAAATAATAATAAATTAAGTAATTTTTTGTTTAAATTTTAAATTTTATTTAAATATATTTATAAATTTTATAAAAGTGATAAATTTTGTATGAATGTTTTAAAATTTATTTATATTTTTATTAAAATAATTTTTAAAATATATAGAAAGTTTTTTTTAAGAAAAATTCAATCGATAAAAAGAGTTCTTTATCTCTATATAATGAACCAAACTAAATCAAAACCATATTTAACCAATCAAATAACTAAATCCATTACTATCAAACAATTTACCACTACACTTGAGCTCTAAACTAACAACTCATTATCAAAATTGGAAAAGAGAAGCCATGGTAAATGAAGTGTTTATTACAAGCACGCAAAACATTTAACTAGAAACAAATTATTTATAAAGTATTGATTATGTATGATTACATCACCAATACTATAATGCATAATTATGAATTAAGTTGGTGCATCAAGGTTGTTAAAATTGTCTCATATCTATATATATAGTTTGAATAGGTTTAATTGTTTAAAACACGAATTAAGTTTGTGCATCAAGGTTGTTAAAATTATCTCATATCTATATATAGTTTGAATAGGTTTAATGTTTAAAACACGTACTTATGGTGGGTAAGATTAAAATAATTCATAATTATGATTTTTGTTGATGCATCAAGGTTGTTAAAATTATTTCATATTTATATATAATTTAAGTAGGTCTAATTTTAAAAACAAATGTTTCTTTTTAATTCAAATCTTAAGAAAATAAAGTATATATATTTTGTTATCTCTAATCAAAACTAAATCAAAATCATATTTAACCAACCAAATAAATTAAAATAAAAACCATTACAAATGAAATATTTAAAATATATATATATATTTTTTCCAAATAAATAAAAAATTAAAACCATCACAAATGAAATGTTTAAAGTATATATACTTTTGTTTCCTCTAATTAATAATCAAAACTAAATCAAAATAATATTTATCCAACCAAATAAATAAAAATTAAAAAATAAAAACCATCACAAATAAAATTAACCAAATAAATAAAAATAAAAACCATCACAAATGAAATATTTAAAGTATATATACTTTTGTTTTCTCTAATTAATGATCAAAACTAAATCAAAATAATATTTAACTGACCAAATAAATAAAAATTAAAAAATAAAAACCATCACAAATGAAGTTAATTACAGTAGAAGTTATTTATAATGTATTGATTATACACGATTACATCACCGCATACGAGAATAATGAATTGTCTGCTACATAAAGTTTATCAAAATTGTCATGATTTTGTTCTTTTTCGTTGTTTTATGCATTGGAGTCTGGCCATGCGATAAGGATTCTATCAAACTCACTCTTTCGATGTGACGAAGAAGGCCTATCGACCACCAGTTTTATTATTCAAGTTGCAAATTATTTATAAAGTAATTATTATATTAATACATGTTTTTAGTTTCAAATTTGGGGTGGATTAACATTTATGTTTTTTTAGATTATAAATAAGGATGAGACAAATGTATTATTTTGATTGATTTTATGGTAGTCCTTTCAAATTTAAAATAAACAATTATAAAAAAAATATAAAAAAATAACAACTAGAAAAAGATTAAACAAGAGGCGTGTAGCTTATCAGTTTTGGTCCTTTTTGGGAAGAATGTAATGCCTTAGGCTGATTAAGTAAGACTATGTGAACAGAAAGTCTTTAATTGATTCAGACTATGAATCAAGTCCATCATTGTACTATTTGATTCTCCAATAGTAGATTTTTTTTGCTGAAAAAAAGTAAGTGGCACTTAACTTGTGGCCTATAGGTGTTCACCAGCCAGAAGTTAAGTGACTGTCCTAGTCATTATGATAATCCTATCTAAGAGTAATAAGCATCCAGAAGTGCAATATTGAAAGCTACAGCATAGGTTTTGTTGGTGGTTGAATCTCAAGTTACTTGACATCCAATAATCAACAAAACAACCACATCACGACATTCAATACTGCACTGCTAAATGCTTATTATTTTCCATCATATCTATATTACTTTTGTGCTTTTGCTAAAACAATTCTGTAAAAATAAATTTGTTATGAATACGGAACCCTAAATTCCTAGTTGTAAAAAAAATAAGAAACCATGGATTCCAATAATCAACAAAACCACATCACGACATTCAATACTGCATGACTGCTAAATGGTTATTGTTTCCCATCATATCTATATTACTTTTGTATTCTGCTAAAACAATTGTGTAAAAATAAATTTGTTAGGGTACGGAACCATGGATTCCTAGTTGTAAAAAAAATAACAGGGGACCATGGATGTCCACATAAATTTGATCGTTCTCAACGCAAATTCCGTCTGGTTTCAACTAGGGCAGCATGGAGCCTTCCGACGCGCTGAAGCAACCTCTGCTATCAGTCTCTTGCACTTCTTCTTCATCCTTGGATGGGCACCGATGCTTGACACAGGATGGCCGCCATGATCAGCAAGCGAAGGAAATTGAGGAAGCTGGTGACGATCCAGAGATCAGTCTTTCTGTGGATCAAATTCTGGATCAGCATGTGGGGGGTTTCGGCCGGGCTCAGCTGGTCCATGTCCTCATGGTTTCTCTGGCATGGGCTTTTGACTGCATGCACACCCTCATTCCTATATTCACTGATGCTCAACCTTCATGGCGATGCACGGACTCTACAACGCCAGATTTGGCAGAGAATTTGACGCTGCAGGTATCAGTACCGATGAATACGCAGATGTGGTGTACCCCAAAGTCTTCTTTGTGTGAGATGGATAGGAGCCTTTGGGAGTGGGTTGATGGCAGAGGATCGTCTGTGGTTTCAGAATGGAATCTCATATGCCATGACAAGTTCAAGGCTGGTATTCCTGCCTCGCTCTTCTTCTTCGGATGTATTTTAGGTATATACCGTTTTCTCCAACCGAATCGCCCCTTGATTCTGCTACTGTTCTCTGGTTTGTTTTTCCTTAGGGTTTTTGAGTTTTATTCCAGTGGTTGTCATGTTAATAGCATGTATATGTGGGTTGTTCTGGATTGGTAATATAGTAGGATCTGTAGTCTGTGGTTATTGGGATGGTGAAAGTTTTTTTTAAATTAAATCTTAACTTTTGATTTATTATGTATTGAGGGAATCAAATCTATGAAGTTGCAAATCTTTTTTAAAATGTAAATTTTGAGAAGAGGTTTGTCCATAATTTCTATGATCCATGATAAATTTGGAATTTAGTAAATATTAAATTAAACTCAATATACTTTATATTTATTGGATATTCAAAAACTAATATTTCATAACTAAGATAAAATTTGAGATTTGGAGTGTGTAAAATCCATTTGTGAAATTATAAAACTTACAATAAATAAATCCATTTTAAATTAAATTACAAATCAATATTAAATTAAATTGCAAATGGTAGATGATCATAATTATAAAAGATTATAATAAATAAATCTATATTAAATTAATTTAGAAAGGGTGGATGATCATGATTACTTATATTTATATTTAGTATGTGCCAGATATTATTTGAAATTTTGGACTTTATTGAGTGGATCAACAAGATTAACTCGAGTGTAACAAGTGTACAATTGAATTCATATCATCTTAGATTTATCTTGTTATGCTTAAATGCATCTTGATTAAGATTTAAATAAGTTTTCAATTAAAAGATAGTTAAAAAAGGCTATGTTTAAATAGTATTTGTTTTATATGTTTATATTAATTAGTTTAATGTTTATGTAATGTTTATAGTATTTGTTTGATGTTTACATTAATTAGTTGAATGTTTATGTAATGTTTATATTAATCACTTTAATGTTTAGTCTTTGTTTAACAACTAATTATCTCTACAAAACTAAGTGGTTGTGAGCTTATCTCCGTTGACCTGCCACTTTACTTGTAGATGTGCTAGTGTTTTTTAGATGAATGAGATTCTTTAAATTTAATTAAGTAGCATGTATAATATATATTTAGATTAAAAACAAAACAAAACATAATAACATTTATAAGATTAGGGAGCTTAATAAAAACAAAACAACAATATTTATTGGTGAATTAGTTAAAAACAACAAAAAAATCTTCCATAAAAAAACCCTTATTTATGTGACAAGAGACCTCCTCATATATACATACATACTAATTATGAAAAAACAAATTAAACACATTAAATATATTTTAATTATGAAAATATTCATTTTAAAATTTTTATATCATAATTATAAAAAATAAAATAATAATAATATATATATATATATAACAAATTTAAAATATCTAAAAAGTTATATTATATTTTATATATGTATTAATTTAAAATATCTAAAAATTAGATTATATTATATTTTATATATGTGTTAATTGATTGTTTTTTAAAGTAGTTGTAAGGTAAAATGTGACTCTCGAATCCAAATCCTATTTTGTAATATTTATTTGAAGTTAGATAAGATGTCTTTGTATCTTGATTTTGAATGGTATCTAACTTTTCAAGGCATTACTAATAAAATATTTGTTTTTAAAATCTTATACTTTTGGAGTGAGGTACTTGTTGATATGATTAAATTTAAAGTTGTAAGATAAGTGGGTCTTGGGATCCACATCAATTAAAAATAAAAAATAATATATAATGAAAAAATAAAAAAATATAACTTTGTTATCTTTAAACTAAAAGTTAAAAAAATAAAATATAAAAAAACAAAAAACTCAAAACCTGTATTAGTATTTAGAATGACAAAAATAACTATCTATCCTCACTCATCCTTAGGAATCTATTTAACAAACTATAAAAATGGGGAATGGAAAAGAGTTCATTAAGAAGTTATGAAAATGGAAATACATTAATGATAGTGATACTTAAGCTTAGGAATTTATTTAACAAGTTATGGAAATGGGAATGGAGAAGAATTTACTATCTTGTACATCAAGCTAAAATATAATATGGTTTATAGAAAATTCATATTAAAATTTTTATTTATAGAAAATATATTAAAATTAAAATTTATTGGTATTAGCTGTTATTTATTCGCTAAGAGTTATCATGCATCAATTTTCTCTTATTTTATATATATATTTTTTTCAATTATTTACTTTGAATTTGAAACATTTGCACAAATTCAATCCGATAGTACACTTATCTCATTCTTGTGCAATTTAGAAAAACCATGAATATTAATCCACAAAAATTTTAAGATATAAACACCTATCAATATGCTTAAGCCGGGAAAGGTGAAAAACGGCATGGGATAACTGGCACTCAAATAGCCCCGCTTTTCCGGCAATTTGTTCTCTAGATTCGGTTATAAAAACCAGCAGAATTGTAGTTCCATCCCATTTATTGTAGAACTATGCCATGGAACTGTGCCCCTAAAGATTTTGGCCCATTTTAAGATGATATCCTCAAAATTCCTGCCATGGAACTGTGCCCCTAAAGATTTTGGCCCATTTTAAGATGATATCCTCAAAATTCCAAATAGATAACGAGAAGGAGTGGAACTGTGCCTTGCTGAAAAATTTTCAGTCTTGAGTGCCAGTTATCACACGTCTCTTGATAATACACGTCTCTTGATAATGGGAACTTGGGAAAGGTGAAAATTAACAGGGAACTTTCAATTATGGTCTTTCTTTAATTTAATAAAAAAACAAGAATAGGTGATTATTAACGAAATTTTCATTGGATCCAATGAATGGCAGGTTCAGGATTGTTGGGACCTCTGGCCGATAGATCGCTCGGTCGAAAAAGAACGCTAATGCTCTCCTGTTTTATGGTCTCAGTCTCTGGATTTCTAACAGCTCTGTCTATTAATATCAGGATATACTCCTCTCTGAGATTAGTCAGCGGCATTGGCCGAGCAGGCATTGGGATCTGCAGCATAGTGCTCTCGACCGAAATAACGGGGAGTAAGTGGAGAGGACAAGTTGGGCTGTATGGATTTCTTTTCTTTGCAGCGGGCTTCCTCTCGCTTCCCGGCATTGCATACCTTACCAGATCTTCCTGGCGAATGGCCTACGTCTCAATATCTGCATTGTCCATCGCCTATTGCTGCCTCGTTCTTCCTTTTGTCTGGGAGTCTCCCAGATGGCTGGTCATCAGAAAAAGAGAAGCCGAAGCTCTGGACATTCTTAAAAGGATGGCTACCCGGAACGGCAATTATCTGCCCGAGAACGTTCGGATAAGTTCGGCATCTGCAGAGGGAACCAACAATTCGAGCCCTGCGATGATGAGTCTGTTAAGAGTGCCATGGGCGCGAAGGAGAATTGCGGTCGTAACGGCCGCTGTAGCCGGGGTCGGAATGATCTACTACGGAATGCCGCTTAATGTGAGAAATATGAAGGTGAATCCGTATATAAACACCGCGCTCAATGCTCTCATTGAAATCCCAGCCATAGGCGTCGGAGCTCTTCTGCTTCCCAGAGTTGATCGACGGATTCTTATATCGATTTCTTCTCTAACCTGCAGTTTGTGTTGCGTTGTTTCTGCCTTGTTTTCTGCAAGGGATGGCTGGATGCAGATGGTGGTGGAAACGATGGGGTTCTTAGCGGCGTGCGTGGCGTTTGATGTATTTTATATATTCTGCCTGGAGTTGTTTCCTACGAATGTAAGGAGCGCGGCAGTGGCAACGATGAGGCAGGCGATAATGGCGGGTGCTGCCATTGCTCCGGTGGTTGTTGTTATGGGGAGAATACATTCGTGGGTTTCCTTCATTGTATTTGGAGGGTTCGCTATTCTGAGTGGACTGCTTGTTTTGCTTCTCCCCGAGACCAGAAATCGTCCTCTCCTTGAAACACTCGAAGAGGAAGAGAAGGTGGAAGAAGTTAATGAAGTAAAGTAGAATAATCAGATGTACGAGTTATCTAATATATTAGAGTAAGAAAGATACAACCATTTTCTGGAGGATTGGCCGAGAAAAAGAGGTGATGTGATGAGAATTGATACCTTGTTTTTCCGAGGGACGGTATGACTGGCATTCCGTTTCAGTGTATTACTCATTGTCGTCATTATTGTCACGATGCTGCTGCTTCTTCCAAAGAAATTGCTACTTACATTTCAATATTTGTGTATGCAATATTCATTAGAAATTGCTACTTACATTTCAATATTTGTGTGTGCAATATTCATGAGTGTGTCAATTTCAATGTATTCAATGTAGTCACGGAAGTGAAATCTCACTTGTCGTTTGTCGTCTTCTTATTGGAACTGCAAGAAAACAATGAAGTACCATCCTCTGTTGATTGGTGCATATTCACCGGCCGAGCACTGATTTGATTAATGAAAATCACAAACCCTTAAACTTACTCGGAACCATTCTGACTGCAATGCAAGGAATCTTCTTTAATGAGCAACTCCAAGCACTAAGTTGATACGGGACAGAATCCCATTAAAGTAAACTTGGAACCAATTAAGGAATCTTTTTTGTGAGTCTGATACATGGAATTAGGTCAATGGTTAATGTGAATAACTCGCAGATTCAGAACGCTTCCAAGCTGATGCTTCAAGAATGAAACTGGAAAAAAAGGAAAACATATTATTGTAAACTTGCATATATCTACGGGTGTTCAGGGGGATTTCTCTCATGCTCGGATTCTTACAGAGATTCTTAGCAATACTTCCAAGGTGTTCTATGAATATGTAATGAAAACTAAGGTGTGTATATGTAGAGTTGCTTTTAAGCCTAATGGCTCTACATAGGGCCTATGGACCACTCTTATAAAGATAATTTTGGGTTTATAAGTGGGATATGGACACTATTTTAATATCTAGGTGTTAAATATCTAATATAACAATTCTATCATTTGGAATAAAAACTAGGGTGTATATATGTATAGTTGTTTTAGGTTTTATGCCTTATATAGTGCCACCTTTATATAGATAATTTTGGGTTGTGATCTTGGGATATAAATAGATTTTTTTTTACAGGGTATACATATCTCTCATTTCTCCATCCCCTTTAGACTTTTAATGATGAATTCCTTGAATTTAAAATCAAATGTTTTTCTTTTCCAATCAAAGTGAATCTCAAAAGTTTCATTTGATATTTCATTTTTACATTGCATTAAAAATCTTTTATAACTATATTCACTGACTATGAGAACCCTAGTTCTAGTTTATTAGGATTATTTTTACCTATGCTTCAAAAAGTGGTGTTATTAGTCACACCTTTTTTTTCCAAATAGATTAACATTTCTAATTTTCATAAGGTATCACAGATATTTCATTTTTTTATGAAATATCTAAATTTTTATGGTGTTTTTTTGGTTATTTGTCCAATTTTTTTTAATTGTAAAATTGATTTTTTTTAATCTTATTAAAATGACATATATCATTTATATTTTCAAAATTTTGATCTTTATCTAATTTTAGGATGCCATGCATTTTAAATAAATTTAAAATATTATTTTAACCATTTTTAAAGTGATTCTACATAGTTACCATTCTTCATCCCATCATAAAAAAACATTATTTTAATTTATTACTTTAATGCACTATTGAGAGTTGTAGCTATTTTAATTTATTACTTTAATGCACTATTGAGAGTTGTAACTACATAACATTATTTTGAAATATTTAGAAAAAAACATACATTTTAAAATTAGTTATAATTAATAAATAACTTTTAAATGTTTGTTGACTTAAAATGTTATGTCAAATATAAAACATTTTTATGGTCAAAATTGAAGGAAAAAATAGACTATAAAAACAAAAACATTTTTTTTATGCATGATGATGCTCAACTTTTAAAGATCCTAGAACTAGCTCCATGCGAGTTTATGCTATGATTTTTTTTTCTTGAATATATCTATGACTAAAACATTATGAACTGATTGTAAACAAATAACATCATCTCAGAGGAATTTTGCTGAGTATTACAATGTTTAGAATATGAATGGATATGAATTTAGCAGATGGAAACCAATGAAAATACTAGGACAATTCTCTAATATTTAATGATAGAATAACATACTGAGCTTTATATAAAGAATTTAATTGCTATGACAAAATGTAAACATCTCACAAGTTTGTGTGAATTTCTTGATAGCATCACATGTATAGGAACCAATGAAAAATTAAAATACAACTAGTTCACATACACATCTTGAAAATGAACCAGAGGTCATAAAAACATGAAATCTCTGCTAACAATTCCAACATTCAACACTAATTGTATTGACAACATAAGTAGGGATGAAACTACTGCTCAAAGCTTTGTAGTATCTCATGAAAAATTACATACACTGGAATAGGTGTGGCCAACATGAAGAAAGACAAATTACAGAGGAAGAAACATTTATGCAAATACTCTACAATCTTAATCTCACAAAATTATATTACATGTGTAGGATTTCATCGACTCAATAATCCCCTAGAGAACCTATACATATAATTTCCAACCTTTATTAATGAGTTCGATGTGCCTTTTATAGCTTTCATCTTGCAACAGAATTCTGTTTCACCTCAACTGATTTGTAACAATCTTCTAGATCTGTCGATTTCATTTCAAATTTTACCCCTGTCTACCAGCCTTTTTACTTTTTAACTTCTCTTGCTCAAAATTTTCTTCTTTCCCTTAGCTGGATATGTTTGTCCCCTCATGTACACATTTGGTCGTGTACATGGCTTCCAAATTGATTGATTTGTTGTTTGGATTACTGGAGGTCTGCCTACCTTCCCCATCATCTAATGCATCATTTGAATACTGACCTGGCTTCTAGGTGGCATAAAAACTAAAGGAGTGGGATGATTTGAAAACTTACCAGGAACTTGTGATGAGGGTTTCCCCGATGGTGACCTGATGATTTCCATGTTGTTTGCACTTGAGGTGGCAACACTGCTTTATGTATTGGACCACAAAATGCCATTCTTTACCTATGGGGAATTCATGGGCTTTCAAAGCCTCCAATGCTATCTCTGCATTAGTGGTATTCTCATAAGAGATATGCCCCAAGCTCTTAAAAATATTCTTCAATGCTATCCAAATCTCAAACTCATTTTTGAGCCTATCAACATCTTTCTCTCCATTGATTTCCCCTTCCAAAAGATTAGCTTGAATTATCTCATTCCTCTTTTGAGTAAATTGATTTATGTACTCTTCTTTTGGATATTCTTCCCCATTTCCATCCCATGGAGAGGTTAATCCAAGGTTCATTACCTCCTTGAAAAGGCCTTTGACAGTACTAATTTCCCTAGTTAGAGACTTGAAATTTTCTTGCAATCTTCTCAAATATGTTTGCTTTATCACCATCTTCCTAGCTATTTTAATCAGCTGAGTTTTGTTATCAATTTGAAGATCTGTCAACAGTCTCTTGGTCCTACTATTTATATAGTCAATGTTTTGAGTGGCATGCTTTGGAATTTCTCCCAATTGATTTGCAACTGATCTGGCCTCTTCCTTAGCTAATGTGTCCATTTCTAGTTCATCTTATATAACCTCACAATAGTCCCATTTGCTTAGAAATAAATGTGCTATCATATCCCAAAGTGTTTGAGTTTCCCTTCTTAGGAGTTCTTCTCCCTGAACATCCAATTGTAACTTAGTAATCTGGCTCTTGAGTTCATTTATCTTGGTCTCTAAGTCCGTGATATTATCTCTATGCTTATTGAATTGACCTTCCATCTCTAAAATTATTTCATCCTTTTATTTCACTTTAGTCTCCAGTTCTTTATTCTTGCTATCTCTATCTGGTTCTTGAGTTGGCTGTTGAACTAGCTTCTGAACTATTGTACCCTCATCCATTAAATCAATCACCTCTTGATCGATAGCTTGCTTCTTAGGACTTGTTTAACTGATGCTACCTATGTAATCAAGATTCCTTTAATAGGATACTTTTGGAGATGAGGTTTGGACATTTGGATTAGGTCTCAAAGATGTCTTTTGCAACTTCATGGATGATATTTGCATTTGCATCTCGTTTATCTGTGTTTCCCTCTCCTCTGCCATATTTTTATACTACACCATGCTTGCATAAATTATGTCCTTTTCTGCTTGAACTTGCCTTAGTTCAGAAGTATGAACTGACTCTACGGTGGGAATCTTTAATTGATTTCTCAGGTAGGCTATTTCATTATCCTTTTTCTATATTAATGATTTAACTTGGTTTTCATCAGCTAGATTAGTACCTAGGGATATGATTGTGTCCTCCAGCTCATTAATTGTAACATGTTTTGCTCTAGTAGTCCACTTTTCAGCCTTCTAGAGTTGTTCGAACTTTTCCAAGGTTGCCTTTAATTTTATATGTTCTTTAGTTGATTTCACCACCTTAGTGCAAATCATGTCACTAGCTTGTTTGTAAAAGTCCAGCTTGTCAAGTTTTCCAAATTGCTTAAAATCCATTGTATGTTCATCTTCCCTCCACTCACTACGATTTGAAGGCTTTGCCACTTTGGGCTCTATGATGGGAAATATGAAAGTGTCTTCATTATGGTATGCCATTGTAAGGAGTCTTTTGTCTGCTACTAGTACCTTGTTCTCTTTGGTATCATTTATTAACTTCATACTCCTCTCCCTGATTCCCATGTACCTTGATTGCAAATCTGTTTTTGTTGGTACAAGGCTTCCTGAAGGGGATGCTTGTAAATCTTAGAGTATTATAAACTAAAAAGAGGGGTAGTGAGTATATCTAATTGGTTGTCCTCTTGGGTTGATTGATCTGGGTCATGGTTCAGGAAGCACGAGGGGGACAACAGTTCGACTAAATGAGTTGGCTCTGTTATGGAAAAAGCAATTAAGAATAGCAGAATGAGCAAAGCTGGATTACACTACACAGATAAACCCAAATACGCACAGACAATATGCAAGAATGCGAATTGGACTTCTAATAGATCCTTTGTTGTATGTTACAATATTATATATGCTTATATAGATTTCTAAGACGCTTGGGTGCCTACTTGTTACGCTCAGTTACAAAGAAGTTAGAATGGTTCAACAGTTCAATTATTATAGTCGATTGGAAGATAGAGAGACAGTTTGTCGAAGTTCGATAGTCATTGGTCGCATGTCGACGTTGATTATCGATGTTGCGAACTGCGAGGTTGTTGAACATGTCGAAGGTGCGAATGTGTCGAGGTGTGTCGAAGTCAAGACTCGTCAGAGTTGTGTCGAGTTCGGAACCTGTCGGAGATAACCTGTCGAGTCGAAGTCGTGTCGAAGTTGAAACTTGTCGAAGTTGCATCAACGTCAATGACTTTCCAACTACGATGCAGATCAGACCTCCTTCCTTAAGAAACAATGGACCCCATTTTTTTCTCATGAAGGTGAGGAAACTTGTCGGTTAATTCAATAACAGAGTACCACTTTCCTTGAGATGGGATCTGGCCAGCCTTGGAAACCTAAAACAAGGGAATAGTGTTCATCCTTGTATGGCGTACTCGTTGTCCCGCAATGGTGTTACAAGGAAGAGGCTCCTAAACATCTGGATGGATGTCTTCGGGTTCTGTTTTTTGCAAGTTGTTCTGTTCCAAGAAGGGTGCATGCTATAGTCGAAGTATATCAACATTGAATACTGGATGCAGACCCAGGAATGTAGGAATGTCGAGCTGGAAAGCGTTTTCACCAATCTGTCGAAGAATATTGTACGGACCATATCGCAACGCCTTGAGATTTTTGAATGGGCCTGTAAAGCGCTCCTTCTTGAGATGTAACCAGACCTTATCCCCAATTTGGTATGAATGAGGAAACACTGCTTGTCGTGTTGGGCCTTATCTTTCTCGCTTTCTCTATGCAACATTTCTTGTGCTTGCTTTTGAATGTCACATATCTGATCTCTAAACTTGACTTCTTTATCAACTTCTTGCTGGCTATAGTTGGTGTCCCTCGGCTGTGTCGAGGAGCTGATTAAGTTGATAGGCACTGAGGGATGAAATCCATAACAAACTTCAAATGGACTCTTTCATGTAGAGCTATGTTGAGCTCGATTGTAGCTATGTTGGATGTATGGAAGGCTTTCATCCCATGTGCGTCGATGTTGGTTATTGTATATGCGAAGCAATTGTACTACCAAGTGATTCACAACTTCCGTCTGTCTTTCAGTCTGAGGATGGAAAGCTTTTGACAATGAGAGTCGTGTGTCTAGCAATTTCCAGAGGGTCTTCCAAAAGATGTTGAGGAATCTGGAATCTCGGTCAAAAATAATGGTTGTGGGTAAACCATAGTGTTTCCAAACATGTATAAAGAAGAGCTGAGCGGTCTGCTGTGATGTTGTGGTCTTCTTACATGGTATGAGAATGGCCATCTTGGAAAATCGGTTGACTACTACTAATATCGTGTCATGCTGATGTTTGGTAGTAGGATAACCCATCAGGTATTCCATAGAAATAGATTCCCATGGTCAACTAGGAACTGGTAGAGGTGTCTACAACCCCTGTCGTCGATTAGGAGGTTTAGCAATGGCACAAACCATGCATGATCGAATGTACTTGTTGACGTCAGATTTAAGTGTAGGCTAGAAGAAATACTTCTGCAGAATAGCAAGTGTTTTTGCTACTCCAAAGTGTCCTGTAGTCTTGCTGTAGTGCGTGTCCCAAATGAGTTGTTGTCGGTGCTCACCGGTCGGTACACAAAGTTGTCCAAGCTTGTATAGCAAGGTGTCAGCTTTCAAGAAATAGTCAGATTTTGAGGTCGACGACCTGTTAGTCTGTAACTGTCGGTAGACTGTTGAGATGTCACTGTCGTCCTCATACAATTGTGGCCAAGTGGTCGTGTCGTATCCCTACATACTCATCATTGTTAAAAGGAGAGTAATGGGTGGTCGACTGAGGAAATTGGCGGTGGTGTTAGCTTTACCTTTCTGATACTTAATCAACTAGAATTGTTGTAGGAAATTAATCCACTTGAGTTGTAAGTTTGTCTGCAACTTTGATTGTGTCGGAGCGAACTGTAGAGACTTATGATCAATGAGAATGATTGTTTCCTTGCCAAGGATGTAATGCCTCCATTGCTTGAGAGCTTGCACAATGGCATACATTTCTTTTTCGTATGTCAAGTATCTTCTAACTGTGTCGTTAAAAGTCTCAGAATGAAAAGTGATTGGGTGACCAAACTGAGTGATCACTGTGGCCAAGGCATAGTCCGATGTGTCCATCTCAATTTCAAAGGGCTGATGCAAATCAGGTAACACAAGTACTAGTGCAGTGCAACGCTTGTGTTTGAGTTGTTCAAAAGCGACTTGTTGTGTTGATGTCCACTGGAAGACAATTTTCCTATTTCCCTTCATCAACTGATTCAAGGGACAGGCTATGTGACCGAGCACTTGTCCATATTTAGATAAAGTCAATGTTGCTGGAGAGTGTTGAGGACTTGTCAAAGATGTCTGACATGTTCTTCCCATGATCGAATGAAAATTAGTATATCGTCGAGATAGACAATAACCCATTTTTCGATGAAAGGTCGAAGAAGGTTATCCATATGTCGCATGAAGGTCGCAGGTGCATTGGTTAAGCCAAAACACATGACTAACCATTCAAACAATCATTCTTTTGTCTTGAAAGCAGTTTTCCACACATCTAAGGGCTCGATTGGAATCTGATGGTATCTCGACTTGAGGTCGAGCTTAGTAAAGAATTTAGCACCTTTCAGATAGTTGATGAGCTCGTCTATCCACGGCAGAGGGTAGCGATTTTTTACCAAAATTTTGTTGAGATCTCTGTAGTCGATGCACATGCGCCAAGTCCCATATTTCTTTGGAATTAGGACGACTGGACTTCCACAAGGAGAGGAGATGGGTCGGATATGACATTTGTCAATTAATTCTTGGATTTGTCTGCGAATCTCTTCATTTTCGAGAATGGATCTTCTATAAACAAATGCGTTAGGCAAAGAAGAACCAGGAATAAGTTCAATAGAGTGTTTTACCTGACAATTTTGAGGTACTCCGTCTGGAGCTTGAAAGAGGTTCTGGTACTAATCAAGAATATGATTGACTTGCTGCTTCTATCGAGAGATGCATTGGTCGGTGACTCAACTCGTTGCTGCAGTCTTCTTAGAATGTTGCGGCTTGATCATGATTAATGCAAACTTATGAGCATGATTGGTGAGATTCTTTGTATGTTTGGCAGATATTAGTGCAACCGTCGGTGTAGGTTGACGCTCTCGTATGCTGAACCATCGATTTCGGATTCTGACAATCACCTTCTGAGGTCGTGACTAATAACTTCCATGACTATCCCAGAGGTAAGGTTTCCCAAACAGGGAATCAGCTACGGAGAGTGGTGCAACGTCACAGAGTACTTCATCTTCAAAAGGCTTTATGAAGTAGGCGAGTTTGCATTGTCGAGTGATACAGAGTTATTTTCCATCCTTCATCCAAACGATGTTGTAAGGCTGAGAATGCAGAGTGGTAACAAGACCTAGTTTCTTCACAAGTTCTTCATAAACGAAGTTTTTCTAGCTCCCGTTGTCCACAATCAGATGCAATTGGTTGCTCTGGACCCATATCCTTGTATGGAACAGGTGTTCTCATTTCTCCTCATCGATGATAGTCGAGGCTGCTGGAGTGGTCGAGGTCAAAAGGGTCGTTGCGTCTGGATCAGATTCTTCCACCGTCTTGTCGAACACGTCGAAGGTCGACACTTTTTCCAAAAATGTATTATGAGCTTTGCATTCAGACGTATCATGCCAAGATGAGTGGTGGTAATCGCACCATTTTTCGGTCGACAATTGTTTGCTATGTTCCCTCTTGTGACAAGGCTTATTACCATGGTCTGGCTTTGGCATTGTTGGTTGAGAAGATTTTGACTTGTCAAGGTCAGCTAGTGCCTTCTTATCGGTGGTCGTCCTGATGTTGGCTTTGTCACAAAATGTGCTTTTCCTTTCTGCTTGGTTTCCAGTTTGTTGGCGTAGTGGAAAGCATTTGCAAGAATATTGACATTCAGAAACTCCATCTCCTGCTGAATGTACTGGGACAATCCGCTAATGTACTTTAGAACAAGCAATTTCTCTTCTTCTTGGATGCTAAGTCTAGCCATGAGTCGGTAGAACTCATCGGTGTAACTTTGTACTGATTGGCCTTTCCATTGCCTTAGCTGCTGCCACTTCTTATACTGTTGCTTGAGGTGATTAGGCGGGTAAAATTCCTTTTGGATATGTTCGATGAATTTATCCCATGTGTCGATGGCTTCTCCTCTTTTCTCCATCTTTATTGAGAGGTTGTCCCACCAACAATGCACGGAGGTTGACATCTTTAAGGATGCAATGGTGATCTTTTCAGCTTCGGAGAGTTGATTCACAACATAATAGGATTCTAATTGTAGTACCCAATTGTCGACGGATTCCGAGTCAATATTACCTTCAAGATTCAGTATGTCCAGATTCATTTGCACTTTGAAGGGGTTGATTTTATCGGAGTGAGTTCTCGTTGAAGATCCTCCAGATGTTGAAGCGAATCGCATGAGAATCTCGTTATACGGGGAAAACATTTCAGTCTGTTTTTGAGCCAGCGCTTGTTTGATAAGTTGTGCTGTCTCGTCGGCTGCATGTCTGTCGTCTATTTTTTTTGCCATCTTTCGAGGTAGTGTCTACTTGGATTGCTGAGATTGCAAGTGAGTTTGAACTAGCATAAGTCAGGTAACTTTGAGAGAAGTGTATATGTAGAACTTAAGCACGAAAACTGAATGATCTAATTTGAGTCTGCTCTGATACCAATGATCTGGGTTGTGGTCTAGGAATCACGACGGGGACAACGGTTCGAATGAATGAGTCGTCTTTTTTATGGTGGAAGTAATTAAGAATAGCAGAATAAGCAAAGCAGGATTACACTACACAGATAAACCCAAATACGCACAGACAATATGCAGGAATGCAAACTGAACTTCTATTAGATGTAAGCAGGTAAATCCTTTGTTTTATGTTACAATATTATACATGCTTATATAGATTTCTGATATGCTTGGGTTCCTTCCCGTTATGTTCAGTTACAAAGAAGAAGTTAGAATGGTTCAACAGTTCAACCATTACAGTCGACTGGAAGATAGAGAGATAGTCTGTCGAAGTTCAACAGTCGCTGGTCGCATGCCAACGCTGCTTGTCGATGTCGCAAACTGCGAGGTTGCTGAACATGTCGAAGGTGCAAATGTGTCGAGGTGTTTCGTAGTCAAGACTCGTCGAAGTTGTGTTGAGTTCGGAACCTGTCGGAGATAACTTGTCGAGTCAAAGTTGCATCAACGTTGATGACTTTCCAACTGCGATGCGAATCATTGATTGATGGTTGTATTATCAACTCTTCCATCTCTCTTGGGAGTTCTTCAGTTTCACTCCCCTCTACTACTACTTGATTTTTATGTTCAACTTGTGTTCTAGATTTATTTGACTAAGGACCTTGCTTGGGATCATCCACCTCCATATCTGTTTGGAGATCCTCTTCTCCTCTTTTCTGCCCTTCTAACTTCTTTGTAGCATCCTGCTCCTCCAAAATATTTTGAATCTCCAGGACCTCCTCCTAGATTTTTGTGTTAGCAATCTTCTCCCATTGTGGTTTAGCTGCACATACATAGGCATAATTTTTATTGGCTAATCTTTGATTAGATATAACCTAATGAGGGTCACAGGCCCCTTTCTCTACTTTCTCCATATTCAAGTGGCTTAAGAAACCCTCCATGTATTGTAATGCATTTAAACCTCTTATCTGGAAGGGTCCTACTTCTTTGGGAAAGAGAAAGGTCATGTGCTACTTGAAATATCTAAAATGCATTTCATCCGAAATAACCTTTTCCTGACATATTCCATTACAAAAATTCTAGGAGTTAGAAACACTTAGAGCTTATATGGTTCCTCTTCAAATCCATACACCCTTATCATTGTGTATTTTTCATATAAAAACCAGTCTCCAAACCTCGTGCTTGGAGATAATTGTAAATGGTTTTTGTTCTCAGGGAACATCCTGGGAGGTGTGCACCAAAAATCAGGCTATGTGTAATGCTCATCACCTTGTTTGTGAATTCTACATAGTTGGAGTTGTTTGTTCTTATCATGACTAAATTAGTCCACTCATACATAGGTGTTTGAGTACCATGCTCCTATCATATTCTCAAACTTAGATGCTTGTATTGCTCATAGTTCCGGTACAGGAACATGTAAAAGAGGAAGGAAGGGTATATGAACCATTCTATGGCTGGGAGCTCTTCAAGTTTTTCATGAATGGATTCTGCTAGGAAGCTGCACAAGTTAAATTTGGGAGGATTGATGCCTGGTGTAGGGGTCATACTAAGGAGAATTTGTCGGATGACGTCATCCACTATGCTACCATTCTCCAGATTTACTGTGGTGCATATTACATAGATTTCTTTCCTGGTATTTTTAGATAAAATTGATGTATTGTAAGGGGGTCGAATTGTAGGGATAGCCATGCCCTTATCAAGGTGATGGAACAAAAATTGGTGTCTATCAAAGGGTTACAGTGCTGGATAGGAACTAGCAAGGGTTTTTTCATTCAAGGCCTGAAGGGCTAAAAAGTGTGGGATGCAGAACATTTTCTATATGGTATCAGTGTTGATGAAACAAAATGTTTTGGACAAATCAGAGGACATGATAATTCTTTTTCTTGGGGAATAATGAGTCAAACACCACGTCACGAACTCAGGGAAGTATACAATTCTAGGGAAAATAGTTCTGGAAAGTTTTGAATTTGGCTTCTTTGATTGTGGAATTCATGTCTGAATTTATGATGATAGTACCAAAAATGTATGCTTGGTGGTCATAGACATGCTCATCTCTAGAGAATCTAGGGTTAGGTAACTTGGATTTGGATTTAGACACCATTTTGGAGAGAATTCAGTTGGTAGGTTAACAGATTGTGGAGGGTAAATTAGGGCACAAAATTAATTGCTTTATATGATGGTACACAAAGAAATTATTGAGATTTAGAAATAGTGAAATACAAGGTAAATAGTTGGATGTTGAACATGGATTGTTGGTTGCTTGAAATCAACTAGATAGGTATGTTAGAAAAATAGGATCATAGAGCAATAACAATAAACAAGATGCAAATATAAATCACATAAAACACATTACAAGAGAGACACCAATATAATGTGGTTCACCCAAGATGGGCTACGTCCACACCGAAATTTCCAGTCCTTATTATTATACCATCCAACAAATGAAGGGATACAACCTACAACACATCTATTGCAACTTCTCTTCACTCTCTCACAATCTCTCTTACAAAATCATAGAGATATTTACAATGCTACAATACACAACCGTATTACAATGCCTTCCTTTTAAAGAGGGATTACCATGGGAAAATACTATGGGACACCCAATACCCTAGGCCCGTAAATAACCCATTTTTGACCAAGTAATGGCTATGAAATTACAACATTTTACAAGGCATTTTTTCTGAAATTTTCGCTACGGGGGTGTTGCCCCTGAACCCCCACCAGGGGGGCTCCTAAAATTAGTTGTCGCCCCCCCTTGGACCCCCCATGGAAACTATTTGGGGGGGGGGAAGCTCCCCGTAACCCCCCTATCATGGACTAGGATCCAGACACGACTAAAACACGATCTCTGAATAAGGAATATCAGGATCCACAACCAAGAATCTCCCACTTGGAGATTGATCACAACAACTCCACCATTGCTGCACTTGTTGGACTATGCTTTGAACCTTGGATTTGGAAATTTTTTTATCTTCACCTTCATGCTTTAAGGCCAACTGAAACTGAGCAGGAACTCAGTTTCTCTCTGATTACCACCTTTGTCAACATGTATGCAAGATTCTAGCTAGTGTGTATCTTTTCCATCTTCAACAAGTCATCTTTTAGAACCGACCGTAAGAAATTGTACTTGAGATGTATATGTTTAATCTTATAATGGAAGTTTGATTTCTTTGCGAGATGAATGGCACTCTGGCTATCACTGTACAACTTGCTATTCTCCTGCTTCTTACCCAATTCCTCCATGACCTTATGTAACCAAATCATATATTTACTAGCTTCTGTAGCAACAACATACTCTGTTTTCGTTGTTGAAAGTGAAACAACCTTTTGCAGCTTCAAAATCCAATTTACTATCGTTCCACCTATAGTAAAGACATAATCTATAGTGCTCCTCCTGCTATCTTTATCACTTGCCATATATGCATCAACATATCCCTGTAGAACAGTGTTTGAACCTCCAAAACATAATGCATGAGTGGTAGTACCTCTCAAATACCTGAGGATCCATTGTACCACCTTTCAATTATCTTTACCTGGATTGTTCATATACTAGCTCACGTGACTCCCACTGCATGTGCAATATCTGATCTTGTGCACACCATGGCATACATCAAGATGCCAACTGTTGATGAATAGGGAACCCTGGACATGTATTCTATCTCTTCCTGTGCCTTGGGACACATCTCCTTACTTAGTTTGAAATGGATGGCCAAAGGTGTCCTAACTAGTTTTGCATTCTGCATTTTAAACCTCTCCAACACCTTTTCTATGTACTCACCCTGAGACAATGTCAATTTGTGATTTTTCCTGTCTCTTGTTATTCTCATACCAAGGATTTGCTTTGCAACACCCAAATCCTTCATTGCTGCCCCCCCTGGACCCCCCATGGAAACTATTTTGGGGGAGAAATCCCCCCCAAACCCGCCATCATGGGTTGGAATCCAGACACGACTGAAACAAGACCTTTGAATAAGGAAGATCAAGCTCCACAACCAACAAGGTATGTTGCAACTGGGAACTAGAGTATTCTTTAAATAAACAATGACTTTGAAAAGGATAAATTGCCACTTAACGGTTAAACAGGTTTGAAATTTGACACTATGCCGCTTTTTATTTGAAAATGATTGATGACGGGCTGATTTTTAGTGGGGCCCTCTTTGGAATGTGTCCATTAGAGGTAGGTTGATGTGGATGCCAAGTGGTCACCTTTTGCATCTGTGTAGACTTTATCATGTTTCACTTTAGGTGGAAACCACTCTTATTTCCATAAGCGGGAATGCTCAAATAAATGGGTGGTATTTAAAAAATGTTATATGGAGGCGCATTCAATCATCTTGCTACATGTATGTGTCTCTGGAAGTTTTGAGGACAACGCGCCCTTGGCCAAAATTAACTAGGGTACACTATGTCGCTGTGCTATTAATTATAGTTTTTGATCTGCCATCTCTTTCAAACCCTTGATTAGCTTATCGATACTTTTCATTATCTCACTTGCACTTTATGGGAGCGCTGCCAATCTCAACCATAGATATTTATCAAATCTAACGGTGTACCACTTGAGCCTATTTAGCACTCCATTCTTTAGCCTTTGGTCATCGACCCCCAGTTTTCCTACCACATGCTTGCTTGAAGAACCTTTGCTTTAGCTCCTTAGGGACAAATATAACATTTTTTAGACTAAGGGACAATTAAACCCCCACCAAAATTTTGAAACTTATTATTGCTAACAAAATTCATAAAATGTTTAGTAAATACATAATATGATAAAAAACTTATTAAACATATTCATCATAAAGCATATATGTTTGTGTGTGAAATTAAACATTTTCTTCAAAGACATCTTAAAGGTAATTAATAATATTTAATATACCAAATTCACCATTTTCAAGAGGTATATCTTCATTTTTTTTTGGAGCTTGAGTATATTCCTAAACATCATTGTGCTTTTCATTTGGTCTATCCACTAGTTTTACAAGTGATTCTTTCATTAAATATGCAATTTATTCATTTATGTAAATAACTTGTTAATGTTATACGTAATTATTAAATAAAGAAAAATAATTAATTAAATAAGATAAACAATCATAAATAAAAAATGGTAAACATTGAAATATGCTTTCAATCTGTTGTATCGAAGGTAATTGAGGAAAGACCAAGTTCAAAGCCCAATCTCCTTGAAATGTAACTATAAAAATATTCATTAATGCTTGTGACTTTTGATAAATATTTACAATCTCTTAGTTCAAATCGTTCATTAATGCTTGTGACTTTTGATAAATATTTACAATCTCTTAGTTCAAATCGTTTTGTTGATATGTTAATTTTTTAACCAATACATTATAGGTCAATAATTGACTATGTTTGATCATAAGTATTTATAAAAATAAAAATATGATATTTGGTTCAACGTACACGATATAAGATTTCAATAACACTCATAAATGTACGCATAAATGGATATCAATTAAATATACAAATATTATGATTATGATTGTAACATAAATAAATATAAGAATTCGATTAACTTGCAATTATTTAAAATTGATTTCTAACTAAACAACAAACAATACACGCTATATCTCTTATTTATAAAGTTTATTCTTTGAATTTGCTCTACCCTTAGGGTTGATAGCACTCATCTTGCTTGTGGATCCAAATGAAAAACTACAAATCTTCAAAGTGATGATATTGTGACATTTAGAAATCTCGTAACCACTTTATTCGATATCTGATAAGTATAAAGCACATAATCATAACCAATGTTTTGGATATTATAACCATGAAGACTATATGCAATGATTAAAAAGCACTCCCTTTAAGTAATAATATTTGCAATGTTTTCATAGTGACTTAATATTACAAAGTGTCAAATCTCATTTCAAATGTTATGATCTACGGTATCATTAAGGTAAGCATTTTCAATGTGTAACTTTAATTTTCTTTTGAACTTGGATTTTTAATATAAATTTTAAATGTTTACAATACTCCATCCATAATCCTCTGTGGATATTTATGAAAAAATAACACACACATATAATAAAATATAAATAAATTAACTTATAAATTATTCAAATAAATATATGAATTTAACATGTTTTTTTTAATGCAACCAAAAATTCTCTTAAGCTATTGTATGGATTGAGTTTGGATCTTTGTATCTAACATTATTCGAACTATTTTCATTCAACAATTTAACCATGTCCTATTATATTTTCATTCAACAATTTAACCATGTCCTATTATATTTTCATATAAGCCTTGTGATTAGATAAACAAAATAAATAATAAACATATAAAGATATCTATAACAAAATACTTAATACATTAAATTAATTTTTTATAAACCCAATTTCCATAAAAAGTAAATCAACAAGCTTATTTGTCAAACTCATTAGTCATGTATTCCATGATTGATAATTTTCCCGACCTTGCACATGGTAATGTGGTCATGAAAATTGTTTCACCCTTCACTCCTTCCAATAATCTCCAACATGTTATCGTCATGTCTTGAGGAAAATTATGGGTTGGCAGGTGTGGGGGGAGTCCATATGGACTCCGACGGAAACAAAGTGAAAGATTATGCTTTGGGAATTGGCAGGAAAACCAATAACGAAGCAGAATGGCTTGCAGTGATAAAAGGTATGGATGTCACAAGGAGAAATGATGTCAAGGAACTAGTGGTCTTTGGAGATTCTATGTTGGTGATCAGGGAAGCCAAGGACCTAGTAAAACAACATTGAAAACCAGCCTCTTTGTTGCACCAGCACTTCATTTTCTTGGATAAGGAATTCCACTCCATTTCCTTCTTCCATATCCTAAGGAAAAACAATCAAAATGTTGACACCATGGCTAACTTGGGAGCAAGTTTGAATTGTGGTCATGTTATTATCAATGATATTCTTTGTTGGATGCTTGGGTGCCATAGGTTCCTTGTCCCCCTATCTACTATGTCCTTTCACACTTTTTTCTCCATCCCCTTCCCTCCGGGGGCCTCATTTACTCCCCAAATCCACCCAGGATCTCACCGCCCCTTTCAAATGTCACCTCGCCTGAATTGGCGGCCACCCCTAGAAGGCACCACCTGTCTCGCATGCGGGAGATCAATGCGTACGTCCCCCAATGCAGTGGTAGGTTATTTCATGCAGGGTGGTGGCTCTCACTGCATATTGCGCACTCCTCTAAGATTTTCTCTCTGTGTTTTTTCTTGCAGTGATGTCCCTTTTAGTTTGTTGTTTTGGACCGCCATGGAAGAGAGCCACCTATGTCATCCTGCTTTGTAGTGTAAAGGTTGTAGGAAGAATGTGTTGGGACAACCTGGGTCCAGCAAAGGTAGCAAGAAACACTATCTCGTAGACCTCTTTCAAGGAAATGGCGGTAATGAAAGGGGTGGTGTGCCAACTTTGGCTTGCAGTAATCACCCCAAGTTGATTACTGGTCATGGTCTGGGAAACAGGGGTCTTGTGTAGTATTCTGGCAGTGGTTTTGACTCTGGAAATGGGAGTTGGAAACTCCTCTTGGCTCTGGACTCTGGATTCCTTTCGACCCCTGTGGAAATTGGTCATCGTACTCTTGAGCAGATGGTTCGTGGTAGCCCAAGGGATTTTGAAATAAGAATTGGAAGCACGCTGCGAGCTTTAATGGAGGTCTGGTCAATTTGGAATCTCCCCGTGGGAAGGGAATCCCCTCCCCGGAACTCCAATCGCAGCTGCAGGACCTAGAATCTCACGTTCGTTGGCTCAGGGGAGACCTCATAGATATGAAGAAGGCTATTTCTCATCTGGCCACCTTCGTGCAAATCTCTAATTCAGAAGTCTGGACTAGTACTCGTAAGATGAAGGATTATTTTGAAAAATTGATGGGCAAGCATGATACATTTTACAGTTGCCTCAGAATTATGGAAGCCAAAATTGACTGCATCAGGACCAATAGTGGAAGCAGCCCCTCTGTCATTCTAAATGTTGAAGATGATAACGCAGGTTCAGCTCAAGGCAGCAAGGAGAAAAGTATCCGAGTTCATCATGCCATCTGATTTGCATTCCGGTTCCTCCCTTGTGTGTCTGAACAACTCTTTTTTGGTCTGGTTATTACTCTGTTGGTTATATGTATTTATTATGTTGTCTCTTTTTAGGGTAGTTTGTAAATATTTTCAGTTGTGATAGGCATAAAGCCTTTTTTGAACATCAGAGGTTGGATTGTAGTGAGTCTATTTCGACAGCTCTGTTTTTTGGGAACAACCTCCCCTGCTCTATGTACTATGTTCTTACTTTTTAATATAAATCTCGTTATCTGTTTGTGTAAAAAAAAATGTCTCGAGGAAAATTCTTGCATTCGAGACATGACTTACCATTTATTACTACAAAGTTCTTGGATCTTTAACCTTCTAGTTTTTATACCAATATTCTCCCACAAGCTAAAAAAAAAATCAATTAAATCTCATGTTTATCCAAATTTAAATCCCAATTGAAAATAAGAATCTATAATTATGTATGCTTCACTTTGCGGATTTTTAATTTCACACTTTCCTCGTCAATTGGGAAGCCTATTTCTACGCAACATTGCTTCCAAGATTTTGCATCAACCTTTAATATATCCCCATCACATATTTCTTTAAATTCATTATGTGTAAAACTCACCTTCTAACGTCCTATAATCACTATTAGTGGTATGATCCCACACTAATAACTTTTCTTATCTATCTATTAAAAAAACATAAATGACACATTTGTTTGTTTCAAAAAGAGGGTTATTGGGATGTTATTGCATCAATCCTTTTCTAGCCTCTACATAATGATTTCCTTCAATCACATAATAGTTTATTCAAAATATTTTGATCAATCAAATGCATTGGTACTAAGTACCTCCATTGGGTCAGCAAGAACAAGATGGTAACAAATAAGTGCATATAGATTGTACCTCAGTAATGTTTTCAAGTTTCGAATACGCAAGTGATGTGGCTTTTTAAATTGATATTTATCTTGGCCTTCCATGGGTTTGTAAAATTGATTTCACATTCAATTGAAATGTTGTAATGTCCCCACTTTTGAGGCTCCATGATCATCCTTCTAACCCATTCAATCCCGATGGGTTCAGGAAGAAATTAAATAAATTAGTTAGGGATTAATTTTTTCCTATAGTTATCTCGTATAATTAAATTAAAACATAGAGAAGTGAAGTAGTTCATAAGTTGTAAATATTTAATTATTGATTAAATGTATGATGAGTTGGAAATGCTTAGGTGGCCTAGGAGGGCGCATAGGACATTAGGTGGACCCTATGAGTTGTCTTCCACAAAGGAAATTGGAAGAAAAGTAGTGAAAAGCAAGAAAGCAACTAAAAAGTTGGGAAGCAACAGAAAAGCAGGAAATCACATAAAAGTAGGAAAGTAGTAGAAAAGTATGAAAGCACTAAAAAGCAGGAAAGCAACAGAAAATCAAGGAAAATAAAGAGTTTCCAAAAGCAATAAAATTAGACTAAAGCAGGAAAGACAAGGAAGCAAGGAAAGTGTGTCACGAACCCAAATTTCAACTTTAGTAATTATGGGAAAATTTTCAAAAATTACAAATAGAACGTTCTAATAATAATATAAAAATACTCTAATTTCTTTTTCCACCTAATATCAATCAATTATTCGTCATATTTTAATGAGCATGTATGATCAAAAATTTAAATTTGAATACTTATAATTTGCTTAATGTACCTATTAAATTTACTTCAAGTAACTGTATGAGACCACTACCTTATCTAAGGTAATTATATAAATGCAAATAAATGAATAGTGCCAAATTTTATCTTTGAAAAACTCTTTTCATCGTTCTTCTCAATAATTCAAAAGAACTATACCTAAACCTAACAAATACATTCATATGATTCCTACATGGTCAACATAATGCTATGACTAAATAATCTTTAGCATATGCTTTATTTGAAATACAAGGCTAAGGCCATCAAAGTTAGTAAAAGATAAATGTATACCATACACATATTCAAAGCAACCAAACCTAAAATATTAAACACATATTGGTGAGTTATTTATGAAAGAATATAGCTGACTTATTAAAATTATTCATAAAGTCAATGCTTCTAATGTTTATCAGAACACTGAGCATAGAAATAGAAGCACCCACTAAAAGGACTATGAACATATTCAACAAGGTACATAAACAACAAGCCAATTTAAACAATCCACAAAAGAGACACAATACACGAAGAGACCATTTTTAACGTGGTTCACCCACTCCTTGGGCTACGTCCACAAAAGGTTATTTGTATTAAATTTCTATTTCAAAGGGGAGATACAACTGCAACATTGTTGCCATAATAATTAGATTCCACTTGCATAAAGCTTCTCTCATAGAGAACATTTTTCAGAACAATTACGACAGAGATCTTATCATAGTTCAAGAGAGATTTTCAGTCTTCCTTCCAAAACAAGGAGTGTAGGATTAACAATACAATATTCAAGATCATTAGTTATCCTTTATTCCGTCCATCTTATGGTAAAGAAAATGATAAGTACTATAATTCTGAACTAAGCAGGATTCTAGCATTGATTCAATGCTGGTCTTGTAAAAGCAAACTTAGAGAGCACCGAGATTTGTCTTAGCTTTACTATGACGATATAATGCCATTCTTATTAACAAGCGAGATGGTGGTATTCAATATTTTGATTATTCATCTTTGAATTACGATATATATATAAAAACTTATATATTCGTACTAACAAAACAATTTCAAACAAAATATCCAATTACATAAGTCACATAATCTTTAATCTTTCCTAACAAAATCATAAGACCCTGCAATCCTCAAACCAATTATATATTTTTCAATTATATATATATAAGTAACTAAATTATTCTTCACAAGGAAAATCGAATTACCAGTGTTTAACTATGAAACCTTAAACTCGGGTCGGCTGCAGATTACATATGAAGAAGGTTTTAAAAAAACCAAAAATAGTAACAGCTCCCTAACTGGGCCAAGTGAAGTTGTTTTAAGCAAAGATCCCGAACTGATCTATTCTAAAATTGTGACAATAATGTGTATGAGTTAGTTCCGAGCTATTTTCCACAAGTTCACAAAGGATATAAAAGAAAAAGTGTGCCGACCAAACAGAAAATGGAAGTAAACTCCTCTCGAACTGACCCTTCTCAAAAACAAAAGTAAGCACTCTGTTCATCACCAAAGATGTGACACCAAGACAGTTTCACCTTAGAGATAGCTTAGTACATTCTCTACAGGTAGTGGTATTCTCTACTTAGATTTGGTCGACACAGGCTACAAGGTAGGTTTCACTTTGATGTGGTGAAGCATTACTATCCTGAAACAAGATCAAGTTACCGGACAAAGCTTCTATATGATCGATATCATCGATCGAACCGGTGAAAACTGATTAAGTAGGTTTAGGGTGAAAACTGAGTGTAACAAGTATACAATCGAATTCATTTCATCTTAGATTTATCTTGTTATGCTTAAATGCATCTTGATTAAGATTTAAATAAGTTTTCAATTAAACGATAGTTAAAAAAGGCTATATTTATTAAATAGTATTTGTTTTATATGTTTATATTAATTAATTTAATGTTTATGTAATGTTTATAGTATTTGTTTAATGTTTATATTAATTAGTTGAATGTTTATATTAATCACTTTAATGTTTAGTCTTTGTTTAACAACTAATCATCTCTACAAAACTAAGTGATTGTGAGCTTATCTCCGTTGACATGCCACTTTACTTGTAGATGTGCTAGTGTCTTTTAAATGAATGATATTCTTTAAATTTAATTAAGTAATATCTATAATATATATTTAGATTAAAAACAAAACAAAACATAATAACATTTATAAGATTAGGGAGCTTAATAAAAACAAAACAACAATATTTATTGATGAATTAGTTAAAAACAGCAGTCGCCACATCACTTCCCGGCCGCCACCTCATTAACCAAGTCACTTCCACACCACAGCTGTCATTTCTTTCCAGCGGCTGCGACATATTTCCCATATTCGAAAAATCTTTCCCGCCAGCCGTAAGTCTCTTCCGACAGCCGTAATTTTTCCCGGATATTGTGAATCTTTTTCCGGCTGCCACGAATTCTTTCCCGATGGCTGTAACTTCTTTCTTGTCAGCTGCAACAAGCTTTTTCATCGGCCGTGTGATCATTTCTTTGGCAATTTGCAGTGGTAACTCCCGTGTTAACAGAAGGATTGTTTAAACTTGCTAATTATGACGCTGATTCAGCCCAGTCCTGCCGGCGAACTCATCATTTCAACCCGGAGGATGCGACGCCTTGTGTTTTACCGGCGAAGGAAATCAGTGCCTTATCCGAGTCATCATGATTCCACGTCTGATTGTGCACGCGTTCGGCTCCACGACGTCACCAACTCCATGCTCCACCAGTTTCCGCAGCCTTCCGACGCACAGTTTTATGAGGTATGGCTTTCATTTATCACGTGACTAAGTATTGATATCATGCAAACGAGATTGGCCGTACCTTCACTCGTACCACCATTTATATCCGATTGAACCTTTCCCTCGTACGACGTAATACTAATAACTGCCACCTTCCCCAATTCGGCATGAAAATTTTAAACTCCTCTCTGCGCTTAACTTTCCGAATTAGTTCATTTGTTCAACGTCTCCGCTCAACGATTCGTGCATTCTCCGCGCTGCAACTTCTATTCTGGATCCTGTACTCTGTCGAAACAGCACTTCTATCTTGCAGCCAGGACCATGGGCATTCCAGTTCGCCATGAACCTTTCAATACCCGGGAACTTAGACGGAATTTGCAGGTTCTGGCCATTTTTCAAGCCGCTGGCTGGGTCGAGTTCTTTGAACGATTGGATGGATTCGACCGGGACGCAGCCCTGCAATTTGCATTGAATCTCACTAAAACACACTCCACGGTGTGGGGGCTGTGTATAGATGTTTCGGAGGTCATTATATCCGAGGTTACAGCTATCCCATTGGTGGGAAAACCTTGGTTTAACCGTCGAGTTCCTGCAACAGCTGCACGGGAACAATTTTTACTTCCGGGGGAGCAAGTTGAAGCATCCAGGAGAGGGATTGCATTGAAGTCACTGCCGCAGCCATGGGACCAGGTCGCTATCTTCCTCAAGAAATACATAACTTGCGAAGGCAGATACCAAACTGTGTACAACTCTGAACTTCCTTTGCTTTCTCATCTCCGTCATGGCATTTTGTTAAATATTCCATTTTATCTATTGCATGATTTGCGCCATATGGCAACATTCGTTCAATCTGCAAAACACCCATTATCCTCCCTCACACACCATGGCCTCATCAAGTTAATTATTATGAGAACCCTGGCCCAACATAATATAACATGGGAGCAATTCATCACCCGGCCACAGCAACCTGTTCCCTTGAGGGTTATTCCATTACAGCAATTACCGGTTCCGCCACAACAGGAGGACCGGAGTTCCTCCAGTGAAGTTGGGGGGAGGGATGAAACGGAAGAAGAACCACAGAGGGCACAGGCAGGACCATCCGGAAGGGATGAAACGGAAGAAGAGCAACAGAGGGCACAGGCAGGGACATCAGGGGTTGACAAAACCACAGAGGAAGAACAGCCCGAGGCACAGGTAGAGCCATTTGAAGTATATGAATCCCCAGCACAAGCAGAACCAGTGGGGGATGACACTGCATCTGAAGGAGAGCGAGGGGAAGCTCAAACAGAGCTGCCAGGGGACAATGTAGATGAAACCCTCGCGGAAAACCTAGATAACAGGGCAGCTCCGACAGCAGAAGGTGAAATTGGAGCAGCATCAAAAGCTGCGACAATGGAACCTGAAGATGACGGAGCTAGAGCAATGGAGGACGACATTGAGCTGGTCACAATCGAGTCTTCACCGGAATGGGCAGGAGGAGCAGCTGTGATTGAAGAAGAACAGCATGGGGGGCAGGGAAATGTTCCTTTGACTTCAGTTTTGCCTCCCTATGTTCCAGCTCCACGAGAAGAAACACTACAGAAAGGGAAGTCACAAAAGAAAACGCAGCAGAAAAGGAAGAGGACCACCAATGAGTTTGATTTAGTGGCACCAATTAGAAGGAAGCGAACTCGGTCAATTACAGCAGCAGAGGCAGCTAGAACAAAATGGGCAACCTTAGAGACACAGGTTGAACCCCCAATCCTTACACCAAAGCCGAGGGATGCTCCACAAAGGCCAGTAGAAGAAGAGCCGGGAGTTGAGGGACTCTTGTATGAGAATGCAATGCTGAAAGAGGACCTCCAAGCACTTAGAAAGGAGATGGAAACATGGAAGGAAATCTGCCAAAAGCAGGGTGGAAGAAAGATGTATACATTAATAGAGGCTGCAGACCAAGTGGAGGAAACAGCTTCTGCTGAAGCTGGAGAAAAGGATGAGCGAATACTCTGCCCCACCTGTGGGGAGATCTTTGAGGAAGCAGGTCATAAAATTTTACTTAGCACCTATTCAGCACAACAGCCTGCAGCCACAGAAGGGAAAGCAGTGGAGAAAGAGGATGCTGTAACACAAGAACTAGCACCTTTAAACATCCTTGCTGCAGCTGCTACTTCCCATGATGCAGAAGTCATAGAACGGATGGGAGAAGAACAGGGAGTGGAGGATGCCCTGGAAATTTATAAGGAATGTATGGCAATTCCAAAATGCTCCCACAACATAGAAATCATAGAACAAATGGGAGAAGAACGGGAGATGAAGAATGCTCTGGAGCTTATAAAAGAGTATGGCGAGACCCCAGAGTGTTCTCATGACACAGAAATCATGGAGCCAAAGGATACCCTGGAGGATAGTGAAGAATTTTGTGCTGTAACCCCAGAACGTTCCCAGGACACAATAATTTTAGAAGGGGAAATGGAAATGCAGGACAGTGACAAGTTGAAACAGGACGCTGCAACACAAGAACCAGCAATCCTGAACTTGACCGTCCAACCGACTGAGCAGATAGAAGAAAAAGCTGGGACAGAGGATATTCTGGCATTCAACGATGAACTCTGGGTGGTGACCCCAGAAAGCTCTCATGATACAGAACTCATGGAAGAGAAGCTGCAGCAAAATAAAGATGAAGATGTAAGCCAGGATGTTGTCACACAAGAACCAACATCCTTGGATGCTGCAGCAAGAATCCCTGAACTGCAGTTGGAGGATAACCCGGGAGTAGAGATCATTCCTGATATACAATGGAGTGATGATGAACAGGTACAGACACCCTGCTCAGGTGACACTGAAATCTTGGAGGAGGAGCTGCAAATCGAAAAGGATATCCAATCCCAGCAGCCAATTGACAAAGAAGACACTGTTACACAAGAACCAGTGTCTCCAAAAGCAATAAAGGCAGCTGCTGAAGAAGGTTTAAGGGATGTTGCTGTTACACGAGAACCAGCAACTCCCTTGATAAGATTAGATGCGCTGGAAGACACTGTCCCACAAGAACCAGTGCTTCCACCTCCTACAGGTATTATTGAATTGGATTCAGATTGAGTGTGTCTTTTCAACTTCCCCAGGCAAAGCATAAGAGAACTGCAGATATTAGCAAGTAGTGGGGGAAGGGGAACAGTAAAGTTGGGAACTGCTGGGTTGCTCACAGAAATTTTTCAAAGGGATAGAAGGGATGCCTGATTTATCTACATTCTTTCCTCTTGCCTGGACAAGGTTCAGTACAATATTCAGCTGCAGGTTGTTGCATGAGGACATGCAACAGGATAGTTGGGGGGAGATGTTGAGCCCAGAATTGGCCCTTTTTGACCATCATTTATCACTGTCCCTTACCTTGTCTCACACCAATTACCTTGGCAATTCAATTTATTGTCCTTATATATTCCCCCAATTTACCAAGGTATGGCCGATTATTGTTTTATTGTATTAATACTTATGATTGTGATGATTTAAGCTGTGCATCTCTTAATTCGTGCTAACATGATGCAAATTATGAAGGTAGTAAGATAAAGGGACTGCAGGAAGATCGGAGCTGAACGAGTCACGGAGGAAGGGACGTCCATTGCTTAAGGAAGGTTCCTTGGGGCTCAATTCGTCAATCAAGGCACAGTCGTGGCAGGACAGCTGTAACATAAAGTTCTATCTTAAGTATGTCGCTGCTCAAATCCAGCTGTGAGCTGGAAGGACCGCCACTCTTGGGACAGTTGATAACTCCTCGTATATTTGGATATTTCAGTTCTGCCACGCATTGTAACAGCTAGATTATTTAGGGCGCCTGAAGATCATAGATCTTCATGGCCGCCCAATTATAGGTTTAGATGTTGCAACTTTATGTATAAATATGTGGTATTACCTCGATCAAGGGGTTGGACAGCAATTAATTAATTCATCTTGTATTAGCAGTCAAGCTGAAACTATGTACTCGTCCTTCTGTTAATATAAAGAGTTGTTTCTGAGTTAAAGAGAGCGTTGTTCAACCAGCGTCTCTGTGTGAAGACTGGGCCCGTCTTCCACAGAGATTGCTGTGTTAATTTAGGATTTCATCTTTCTGTTGTGTGATGATTTGATCTTTCGTTTGTACGCAGCAGCAATATTCATTGTGTGGATTTCTCAGTAATTGATTTAATCGTGAGATTGGGAATGGTATCAATAACAGTCGACTGAGTCAGGTTTGTTTTATGTAATTCAATTTCTGTTCACACTGTTGTGCTCATCCTACAGCTGAACGTAATCCCAGAAGCTCCTAGGAATTAGCTTTCCTGTTATGTGTTGATTGATTTATATTTTGCAATTCAGTATCTTAGAACAGTTGCATCAATCTCCTTTATTAAATTCTAGAGTAATGTTCAGGTTATGCTTCATGATTCTCAGCCTGATCTCATTAGACAGTTGATTACTTTAGAATGCAATTGAGTTTTCCTTTCTGCAATCGTTGATTAGATCTGATATTCGTTTTGCTTGATGCATAATAGAAAAGGATTGTAGTACAGCAGTTAGAAGGCAATTGGGATTGCGTAGATTCTTGGGATGAACATAGATGATAGAAGATAAAAGTATTCACTTCTGATGGTTTGTGTTTAAGCATATATTGTGCACTTGTCCTTTGAAATAAAAAGACTTTCTCGGGTTGACAATAAATTTCATACGCTCTGTGTGTTGATATTTAATTATCTGCAATTAGAGTGCTTGACATTTTGGCGCCGTTGCCGGGGAAGGATAAAAATTAAACACTAGTCATTAGTTGTATCTGATAATTGCTTTCAGTCAGTCTTTTGGTTGTTTTTGAAATGATCTGCTTCGCATGAATACGAGGGGGGTAAAACGCGATCACCTCCCGACCCCCAAAACCCCACAAATTACTAACAGTACAGGTGGTTCGGGTCGTGGTCGAGGTCCACCGCTGGGCAGAAGAACATTCATTGACGACCTTGTTGACAAAACTGATTCAGCTGCTAGATCTCGTCAACAGGGGACTCCTATCAAAAGAGGCCCTACTGATCCTGGAGCGTTAGCATCAGGATCTACAGTGGAAGGTACAGGAGCAGCGGTGATTTCTGCATATACTCCTGCTAAAGAAGGAACAGCTGATTCGGCTGTTGCAATTAAAGAGTACGCAGTTGTTACAACTGAAGAATACGCAGCTGCTACAACCGAAGAATACGCAGCTGTTACATCCGAACAATACGCAGCTGTTACAACTGAGGTAAGGGATAAAGGAACAAACGAAGGAGAAGATACAGAAGAAAAGATGAATAACAGACATGAGAATGAAGAGGAAGAAGCAGTGGTACAATACCATCATGAAGATAATTCCCCGCCGGAAACTATGGCTACATTGCAATTCCCAATACAGCAGCTCGAGGGGACAGCTCCTATGAAAAACATCTCACCGTCGGTGTTACCCCGCTTCCATGGCAGGGCGGCAGAAGATCCAGACGAATTCCTGTTTGAATTCGATATCCTCTGTCGCAGCTATGATTATGTCACAGATGCTCAAAAGTTGAAGCTTTTTCCTGCCACCCTGAAGGACAATGCATTACGTTGGTTCATGAGCCTTGGGGGAGGAACTGTTGCTAATTGGAACAAGATGAAGCAAGTGTTCCTGGAAAAATATCAAGAATATTGCAACACCAGGGACAAGAGGGAGGAGTTATTCAAAATGGTACAGAAGGAGGACGAAAGCTTGGAAGATTTTGTAGAGAGGTTGCTGTACAATGTGCAGAGAGCTGGACAGACGAACATGGGACTAGATGTGCTTAAGATAATCCTGCTTCGAGGAATCAGGGACGATTGTTTAGACATGCTCAATTTATTAGGAAAAGGGGATATCTCTAAAGAATCTTTTGAGACAATTGTGGAATTATGTAAGAGATATTCCAGGGGATCTTCTAGGCATAATAAGCAGAATAAACGAAATAACCTGGAACGTGATGTCTTCGACAGAACTCAGAAGTCATCCAATGGGGGAGCTACACGTGCAGAGATAGGCAATCTTCTTGAAAACTTTAAAACAGAAATGATGAGCTCTATCTCTTCAGAGATTGACGTCTTGAAGGCCAAGCAAAGACAGGCAGTGGAGGATCTCACACTAGGGGTATTTTGTCCCCGATGTAGAAAGACTCATCCACTGAAAGAATGCCCCCTTGACAAAGTTCAAGTATGTCAATTGTGCGAGCTGAATCATGATATGAAAGAATGCCCCACGCTGCCCCAAGTGAAAGCTGTTCTGCAGGCATCAACTCCAGAGGTGGATTCAGCCTACTTTATTGCACAGAAGAAACCCTGGCAGCCCCGGAATCAAGGTATGTCTCCCGATTCATTTCCATTTTTGAATAATTTGAATAATTGGAATACTAATATGCAAAACGTGAATACACAATTCCCTTCAAATTATGCTCAGTGGAATTCTCCTCAACCTACGATGCAAGGTTATAATTCATGGAGTCCTTGGACACAGCCACCTCATCAACCTACTTCATGGTCTCCTGGATGGAGGAACTTCCATCCTGGGAATCAGTTTCCTCAACCACCTCCACCTCAACAGTTACCGTATCCTCCATATCCTCAATTTCAGCAATATCCTCAATACCTACCTCAGCAGTCGCAGCTGCAGCTGCAAAATAATCCTGTGCCTAACATACCAATACGGCCTCAGCTGCCTGCCCAACCTAACCCTAACCCAAATAATAAAACAGTCCAGCAACTGGAAACTCTCAATATGCCAGCCTACTCTCTCTCCCCTGTACCTTGTAATGACATTCGCTTACGGTCTGGGAAGGTAGTAGAGCGTATAACTTCAGAAAATATTCCACCAACCGTGTATGACAAAGGAGAGAGTTCCCAGCATCCTGTTGAATCGGTTCCTATCATTGAAGATGCTGAGCATCCCTCAGATGGGAGGGCTGAAACATTGAACGATGAAGTGGATAACACGCAGCCCGCCCAGTTGGTAAGGCAACCACCTTACCCTGAGAGATTGATGCTGCCACAAAGGGGGGGGCAACCTCAGTTCAATCTCTTAGGAGAATTGAAGAACCTTTATGTTAAGATTCCCCTCTTACAAGCTCTTCAAGATGTACCTATCTACGCTAGAACTGTTCAAGACCTGTGCACTAAAAGACCGGGAAGGAAACCCAGAGATCCTCCTACTGTTCATGTTATAGGGAATTTATCCGCTTTAATGACTGGAAAAACCCCTGTAACTAAGTATGAGGATCCCGGCAATCCTACTGTCACTGTACACATAGGACAAACGCAGATACCCAACGTACTAGTGGATTTAGGAGCTGCGATCAATGTTATAACGATGGAGACTGTAAAAAAACTCGGATTCACCAATATTAGACCGACCCCTACTATCTTAGAACTGGGAGACAGATCCACTATCAGACCTGAAGGGATTTTGGACGACCTTGTTATTTCAGTAGACTCGTGGGAATACCCTGCCGATTTTCTGGTATTACAGCCAAAATCACAGCTGGGGGGACATCCATTGATTTTAGGGAGACCTTGGTTGGCTACCGCTGATGCTTGCATCAGCTGTCGATCAGGATCTATGACTATATCTGATGGCATGGAAACCAAAAATCTTACCCTGTACCCTCCAGCAAGGCCGAGTCTAGAAACTGAAACCTCCCTTTGGATAGAACAAGAAGAAGAAGAAGATGTTCAGCCATTACTAACAATAGGGAAGGCACTAACTTTCAAAAACGAAACAGAAGACGATGCCATTAATAATTTCATTAGCGAACCTGCTTCTGTAGACAAGGAAGTTTATCAACTTCTGAACAGTACCCTCGGCAAAGAAGAACAAGAACAGCTTACGGAGGAAGCACTAGCCAATGACGCAAATATAATCCCAGTATTGAAAAGCTCGAGAAGTATTTCTATTGAGGTAGAGCCTGGAAGAACTTTGAACATCAATCCTGCTCTCTCCTCAGAAGAACAAAAGCGCTTAACCAATCTCTTGAAGGAACGAAAGGGGGCATTCGCCTGGGAGTATACAGACATGAAGGGTATTCCTTCTAGTCTGTGCACTCATCATATCTATATTAAAAACGACTCCCGGCCTGTATGTCAACCCCAACGACGTATGAACCCCAATCTGAGGGATATAGTGAAGGAAGAAATCCAGAAACTCTTGGAAGCAGGATTCATCTATCCTATTTCAGATAGTGAGTGGGTTTCCCCACTTGTAATTGTACCCAAGAAAAACGGTAAATGGAGAGTCTGTGTCGATTATAGGGAGCTGAACAAGGCTACACAAAAGGATCACTTTCCTCTGCCCTTTATTGACCAGGTACTTGATAACTTATCTGGGAAGAAGTTCTTCTCCTTCCTGGACGGATTCAGTGGGTACAATCAAATCCAGATTGCTCCAGAGGATCAGGATAAGACTACCTTCACCTACCCTTGGGGAACGTTCGCTTACAGGGTGCTTCCCTTTGGGTTGTGCAATGCACCTGCAACGTTCCAAAGAGCTGTGATTGGCATATTTTCTGAATTGGTAAATGATAGCATGGAAATTTTTATGGATGATTTCACTCCTTATGGCAGGGATTTTGATGAAGCGTTGGAAAATTTGAAGAAGGTTTTAATTCGCTGTGAACAGGCTCGCCTCTCACTGAGCACTGAAAAATGCCACATGATGATGAGTGAGGGGGTGGTATTAGGACATTTCATCTCTACTAACGGTATTCAAGTGGATCCTTCAAAAATTAAGGTGATAAAGAATATACCAACCCCTTCAACTCAGAAAGAGGTGCGAAGTTTTCTGGGACATGCTGGGTATTACAGGAGATTCATAGAAAACTTCTCCAAACTGGCTTCTCCTTTGTTTTCATTGTTAATGAAGGATGTGCAGTTTGCATGGAGTACAGCATGCCAGACAGCATTTGATAAGCTTAAAGAGAAACTGTCCACAGCCCCTATTTTAAGGGGACCTAATTGGACCATACCTTTCCACATTTCTTCAGATGCTTCTGATACCGCCATTGGAGCAGTACTAGGACAGCAGGATGGTCAAGTACCTTATGCTATTTATTATGTGAGTAAAAACTTAGCCCCTACTGAACTAAATTATACTGTTACTGAAAAAGAATTTCTTGCTATTGTTTATTCTATTAATAAGTTTCGGCATTACATTACTGGGTATCCTACATTTGTGCATACTGATCACTCTGCCATTAAGTATTTAATGAATAAACCTGTCACTAATGCCAGAGTAACCAGGTGGCTTTTATTATTACAAGAATTTGATATTACTATTATAGATAAACCTGGAAAAGAAAATGTTGTTGCTGATTTTTTATCACGATTTACTAACAGTGATGACAGTTCACCTGTTGAGGATGCTTTCCCGGATGAACATTTATTCGCACTCTCAGCTCATTCACCCTGGTATGCAGATGTTGCTAATTATTTGGCTGCAGGGAAACTTCCGCCACATATGTCTAAACGAGAGAAAAGAAAAATTATTCAGCAAAGTGCCAGGTATTGTTGGCTTAAAGGCCATCTCTTTTACACAGGACCTGATCTTGAAATTAGAAGATGTGTAAGGGAAGATGAGATCTTTCATATACTGAAGGCCTGTCACGATGAACCTTGCGGAGGACACTTTGCAGATAAAAGAACAGGACATAAGGCGTTGCGGATGGGCTATTATTGGCCGACACTGTTCAGAGATGCTAAAAAATATGTTCAGTCCTGCGACAGCTGCCAAAGGATGGGCCAACCTAATAAGACAGACCAGATGCCTTTACAGCCGCAAGTGGTACTAGAACCGTTTGATAGATGGGCATTGGACTTTGTTGGTCCTATCAACCCTCCTTCCAAACAGAAGGTTTACATCTTGGTGTGTACAGACTACATGACTAAGTGGGTAGAAGCTGTAGCTTTGGCTAAGGCAAACGACCAGGCGGTGATTGATTTCCTATACAGTGAAGTTTTTACCCGATTTGGAGTACCAAAGGAAGTAGTTACTGATGGCGGACCACAATTTATTTCACATCAATTTGAATCCTTGCTCCGGAAGTATCATGTGCAGCACAAGATAACTTCACCTTATCATCCCCAGGCCAATGGTCAGGTGGAAAGCACTAATAAGGTTATCGAAGCAATCCTTACTAAAACAGTTAAAAGCCATCGAAGGGATTGGGCTGACAGACTTCCAGAAGCACTGTGGGCATATCGCACAACTTGGCGCAATACCACGGGCTTTTCTCCCTATGATCTGGTGTATGGTAAGAGTGCCATCTTTCCAATTGAATTTGAGATCAAGACCCTGAAAACAGCCATTGAAATGAACCTGGATGTAGCAGAAGCTCAGAAAAGAAGATTGAATCAGTTGAATGAACTGGATGAGAAACGATTAGCTGCGGTAGACCAGACTGTGCTACTTCAGCAACAGAGATCTAACTGGCATGACCGATTCATCAAGAAGAAAATCTTCCATGAAGGAGACTGGGCACTACTGTACGACTCTAGATTCAAGAAAGATTTTAAGGGGAAATTACGCACAAGATGGCTGGGTCCATATTTGGTTGACAGGGTATTTGACAACGGCACTGTTCGCCTGATCACCATTGATGAAAACCGTATGCCATTACTTGTTAATGGCCACAGGCTGCGACTGTATCGGAAGCCCATTTCGAAAGATGCATTCATTTCACAGATTGCTGCTGATCCAAACTACCAATTGGCACCAGAGCAGGAACATTTTTCTACCTTTCCCAAATCTTAAAATGAAAATCATATTTGCTGTACATAAATAATTTCTTGCTGTAGCGTATAATTTTCGTTTTCTTTCTTTCTGCATTTGATCTCTTTGCTTGCTGTTGTCTTTTAAGAAAAAAATTTCAGGGAGTGCCAGGAGAATGATCAGTTTGGGGCCCATAATGAAAATCTCTCTGTGCCGTCCTTGTGTTAAAAAAAAAAAAAAAAAAAAAAAAAAAAAAAAAAAAAAAAAAAAAAAAAATTTTCGGCAGCTGCAACATATTTTCCGGCAGCTGCAACATATTTTCCGGCAGCTGCTTTTTCCGGCGACCGTATTCTCCATTTCCCGGGAGCCGTAAATGCCCTTTCCGGCAGCCGTCAATCTTTTTCGACAGCTGCAACTTTAGCGGCTGCAACATCGGCAGCTGCAACATCAGCGGCTGCAACATCGGCAGCTGCAACATCAGCGGCTGCAACATCGGCGGCTGCAACATCGGCGGCTGCAACTCCAGTTTCCGCGGCTGCCACCTCATCTTCCACGGCTGCCATCTCATTTTTTCGCAGCTGCCATTTCATTCACCAGCTATGGCCACCTTATCTTCCACGGCTGCCATCTCATTTTCCGCAGCTGCCATCCCATTTACCAGCCACAACCGTATTCTCCATTTCCCGGTAGCCGTAAATTTTTCCCGTCCACCGTCAAATCTTTTCCGATAGCTGCAACTCCGGCAGCTGCAATCCCGGCGGCTGTAATTTCGGCGGCTGCAACATCTTTTTCTCGCAGTCGCCACATCACTTCCCGGCCGCCACCTCATTAACCAAGTCACTTCCACACCACAGCTGTCATTTCTTTCCAGCGGCTGCGACATATTTCCCATATTCGAAAAATCTTTCCCGCCAGCCGTAAGTCTCTTCCGACAGCCGTAATTTTTCCCGGATATTGTGAATCTTTTTCCGGCTGCCACGAATTCTTTCCCGATGGCTGTAACTTCTTTCTTGTCAGCTGCAACAAGCTTTTTCATCGGCCGTGTGATCATTTCTTTGGCAATTTGCAGTGGTAACTCCCGTGTTAACAGAAGGATTGTTTAAACTTGCTAATTATGACGCTGATTCAGCCCAGTCCTGCCGGCGAACTCATCATTTCAACCCGGAGGATGCGACGCCTTGTGTTTTACCGGCGAAGGAAATCAGTGCCTTATCCGAGTCATCATGATTCCACGTCTGATTGTGCACGCGTTCGGCTCCACGACGTCACCAACTCCATGCTCCACCAGTTTCCGCAGCCTTCCGACGCACAGTTTTATGAGGTATGGCTTTCATTTATCACGTGACTAAGTATTGATATCATGCAAACGAGATTGGCCGTACCTTCACTCGTACCACCATTTATATCCGATTGAACCTTTCCCTCGTACGACGTAATACTAATAACTGCCACCTTCCCCAATTCGGCATGAAAATTTTAAACTCCTCTCTGCGCTTAACTTTCCGAATTAGTTCATTTGTTCAACGTCTCCGCTCAACGATTCGTGCATTCTCCGCGCTGCAACTTCTATTCTGGATCCTGTACTCTGTCGAAACAGCACTTCTATCTTGCAGCCAGGACCATGGGCATTCCAGTTCGCCATGAACCTTTCAATACCCGGGAACTTAGACGGAATTTGCAGGTTCTGGCCATTTTTCAAGCCGCTGGCTGGGTCGAGTTCTTTGAACGATTGGATGGATTCGACCGGGACGCAGCCCTGCAATTTGCATTGAATCTCACTAAAACACACTCCACGGTGTGGGGGCTGTGTATAGATGTTTCGGAGGTCATTATATCCGAGGTTACAGCTATCCCATTGGTGGGAAAACCTTGGTTTAACCGTCGAGTTCCTGCAACAGCTGCACGGGAACAATTTTTACTTCCGGGGGAGCAAGTTGAAGCATCCAGGAGAGGGATTGCATTGAAGTCACTGCCGCAGCCATGGGACCAGGTCGCTATCTTCCTCAAGAAATACATAACTTGCGAAGGCAGATACCAAACTGTGTACAACTCTGAACTTCCTTTGCTTTCTCATCTCCGTCATGGCATTTTGTTAAATATTCCATTTTATCTATTGCATGATTTGCGCCATATGGCAACATTCGTTCAATCTGCAAAACACCCATTATCCTCCCTCACACACCATGGCCTCATCAAGTTAATTATTATGAGAACCCTGGCCCAACATAATATAACATGGGAGCAATTCATCACCCGGCCACAGCAACCTGTTCCCTTGAGGGTTATTCCATTACAGCAATTACCGGTTCCGCCACAACAGGAGGACCGGAGTTCCTCCAGTGAAGTTGGGGGGAGGGATGAAACGGAAGAAGAACCACAGAGGGCACAGGCAGGACCATCCGGAAGGGATGAAACGGAAGAAGAGCAACAGAGGGCACAGGCAGGGACATCAGGGGTTGACAAAACCACAGAGGAAGAACAGCCCGAGGCACAGGTAGAGCCATTTGAAGTATATGAATCCCCAGCACAAGCAGAACCAGTGGGGGATGACACTGCATCTGAAGGAGAGCGAGGGGAAGCTCAAACAGAGCTGCCAGGGGACAATGTAGATGAAACCCTCGCGGAAAACCTAGATAACAGGGCAGCTCCGACAGCAGAAGGTGAAATTGGAGCAGCATCAAAAGCTGCGACAATGGAACCTGAAGATGACGGAGCTAGAGCAATGGAGGACGACATTGAGCTGGTCACAATCGAGTCTTCACCGGAATGGGCAGGAGGAGCAGCTGTGATTGAAGAAGAACAGCATGGGGGGCAGGGAAATGTTCCTTTGACTTCAGTTTTGCCTCCCTATGTTCCAGCTCCACGAGAAGAAACACTACAGAAAGGGAAGTCACAAAAGAAAACGCAGCAGAAAAGGAAGAGGACCACCAATGAGTTTGATTTAGTGGCACCAATTAGAAGGAAGCGAACTCGGTCAATTACAGCAGCAGAGGCAGCTAGAACAAAATGGGCAACCTTAGAGACACAGGTTGAACCCCCAATCCTTACACCAAAGCCGAGGGATGCTCCACAAAGGCCAGTAGAAGAAGAGCCGGGAGTTGAGGGACTCTTGTATGAGAATGCAATGCTGAAAGAGGACCTCCAAGCACTTAGAAAGGAGCTGGAAACATGGAAGGAAATCTGCCAAAAGCAGGGTGGAAGAAAGATGTATACATTAATAGAGGCTGCAGACCAAGTGGAGGAAACAGCTTCTGCTGAAGCTGGAGAAAAGGATGAGCGAATACTCTGCCCCACCTGTGGGGAGATCTTTGAGGAAGCAGGTCATAAAATTTTACTTAGCACCTATTCAGCACAACAGCCTGCAGCCACAGAAGGGAAAGCAGTGGAGAAAGAGGATGCTGTAACACAAGAACTAGCACCTTTAAACATCCTTGCTGCAGCTGCTACTTCCCATGATGCAGAAGTCATAGAACGGATGGGAGAAGAACAGGGAGTGGAGGATGCCCTGGAAATTTATAAGGAATGTATGGCAATTCCAAAATGCTCCCACAACATAGAAATCATAGAACAAATGGGAGAAGAACGGGAGATGAAGAATGCTCTGGAGCTTATAAAAGAGTATGGCGAGACCCCAGAGTGTTCTCATGACACAGAAATCATGGAGCCAAAGGATACCCTGGAGGATAGTGAAGAATTTTGTGCTGTAACCCCAGAACGTTCCCAGGACACAATAATTTTAGAAGGGGAAATGGAAATGCAGGACAGTGACAAGTTGAAACAGGACGCTGCAACACAAGAACCAGCAATCCTGAACTTGACCGTCCAACCGACTGAGCAGATAGAAGAAAAAGCCGGGACAGAGGATATTCTGGCATTCAACGATGAACTCTGGGTGGTGACCCCAGAAAGCTCTCATGATACAGAACTCATGGAAGAGAAGCTGCAGCAAAATAAAGATGAAGATGTAAGCCAGGATGTTGTCACACAAGAACCAACATCCTTGGATGCTGCAGCAAGAATCCCTGAACTGCAGTTGGAGGATAACCCGGGAGTAGAGATCATTCCTGATATACAATGGAGTGATGATGAACAGGTACAGACACCCTGCTCAGGTGACACTGAAATCTTGGAGGAGGAGCTGCAAATCGAAAAGGATATCCAATCCCAGCAGCCAATTGACAAAGAAGACACTGTTACACAAGAACCAGTGTCTCCAAAAGCAATAAAGGCAGCTGCTGAAGAAGGTTTAAGGGATGTTGCTGTTACACGAGAACCAGCAACTCCCTTGATAAGATTAGATGCGCTGGAAGACACTGTCCCACAAGAACCAGTGCTTCCACCTCCTACAGGTATTATTGAATTGGATTCAGATTGAGTGTGTCTTTTCAACTTCCCCAGGCAAAGCATAAGAGAACTGCAGATATTAGCAAGTAGTGGGGGAAGGGGAACAGTAAAGTTGGGAACTGCTGGGTTGCTCACAGAAATTTTTCAAAGGGATAGAAGGGATGCCTGATTTATCTACATTCTTTCCTCTTGCCTGGACAAGGTTCAGTACAATATTCAGCTGCAGGTTGTTGCATGAGGACATGCAACAGGATAGTTGGGGGGAGATGTTGAGCCCAGAATTGGCCCTTTTTGACCATCATTTATCACTGTCCCTTACCTTGTCTCACACCAATTACCTTGGCAATTCAATTTATTGTCCTTATATATTCCCCCAATTTACCAAGGTATGGCCGATTATTGTTTTATTGTATTAATACTTATGATTGTGATGATTTAAGCTGTGCATCTCTTAATTCGTGCTAACATGATGCAAATTATGAAGGTAGTAAGATAAAGGGACTGCAGGAAGATCGGAGCTGAACGAGTCACGGAGGAAGGGACGTCCATTGCTTAAGGAAGGTTCCTTGGGGCTCAATTCGTCAATCAAGGCACAGTCGTGGCAGGACAGCTGTAACATAAAGTTCTATCTTAAGTATGTCGCTGCTCAAATCCAGCTGTGAGCTGGAAGGACCGCCACTCTTGGGACAGTTGATAACTCCTCGTATATTTGGATATTTCAGTTCTGCCACGCATTGTAACAGCTAGATTATTTAGGGCGCCTGAAGATCATAGATCTTCATGGCCGCCCAATTATAGGTTTAGATGTTGCAACTTTATGTATAAATATGTGGTATTACCTCGATCAAGGGGTTGGACAGCAATTAATTAATTCATCTTGTATTAGCAGTCAAGCTGAAACTATGTACTCGTCCTTCTGTTAATATAAAGAGTTGTTTCTGAGTTAAAGAGAGCGTTGTTCAACCAGCGTCTCTGTGTGAAGACTGGGCCCGTCTTCCACAGAGATTGCTGTGTTAATTTAGGATTTCATCTTTCTGTTGTGTGATGATTTGATCTTTCGTTTGTACGCAGCAGCAATATTCATTGTGTGGATTTCTCAGTAATTGATTTAATCGTGAGATTGGGAATGGTATCAATAACAGTCGACTTAGTCAGGTTTGTTTTATGTAATTCAATTTCTGTTCACACTGTTGTGCTCATCCTACAGCTGAACGTAATCCCAGAAGCTCCTAGGAATTAGCTTTCCTGTTATGTGTTGATTGATTTATATTTTGCAATTCAGTATCTTAGAACAGTTGCATCAATCTCCTTTATTAAATTCTAGAGTAATGTTCAGGTTATGCTTCATGATTCTCATCCTGATCTCATTAGACAGTTGATTACTTTAGAATGCAATTGAGTTTTCCTTTCTGCAATCGTTGATTAGATCTGATATTCGTTTTGCTTGATGCATAATAGAAAAGGATTGTAGTACAGCAGTTAGAAGGCAATTGGGATTGCGTAGATTCTTGGGATGAACATAGATGATAGAAGATAAAAGTATTCACTTCTGATGGTTTGTGTTTAAGCATATATTGTGCACTTGTCCTTTGAAATAAAAAGACTTTCTCGGGTTGACAATAAATTTCATACGCTCTGTGTGTTGATATTTAATTATCTGCAATTAGAGTGCTTGACATTTTGATGTAACAGCTGCGTATTCTTCGGTTGACTAAAAATGATGAACAATTGGTGCTCTCCATTCTGAGCAAACTAGGATCTCAGTTTTCAGTCTTTGTATCTACCTTCCATTCTGGACGAATGTCAATCCCTGGATGGAAGTTTCCAACCTTAGAAGACTTTACTAAAGCTCTCATTCAAGAAGAGGACAAATTGATTCAAATGGGTGCCATCAAGGCCTCCAAAGATCAATCTCTTCTAGTTGGAGGAGCAAGTGGGATGAATGTGAAAGGGAGGAAAAAAGACAAGAAGCCATCTAAATCCAAGCTGAATGGTAATTCAAGTCCATCAAAAGGATCCTCCAGCTCCAAGAAGGACAAACATAAGAGATCAACATGTCCCTACTGCAAGAGAGGAAACCATCCTGAGCTTGCATGCACAAGAAAATAGACCTACTAACCAAGCTTCTAGAACTGAACAAAATTGCTATTCCAAAATATGCAAAGATGTCTAATTATAGTAGTGGATCTGATGGTCATGAGGATTGCCATGCATTGATGGCTAGTTTTTCAAAATCAAAGGCCCTCCTCATAGATTTTGGAGCCTCCAACCACATGGTTTCCTCTGAAGAATCATTTTCTTCTTTAGATCTCAAAGATGGGCCTACTATTCACATGGGAGACAACTCTCATATATCTGCCAAAGGGTTGGGTATAGTACATATGGAGCATGGCAAGTTCAAGAATGTTCTATTCGTTCCCTCCTTGACAACAAACTTGTTATCTGTATATCAGATGACTCACACCGGATCACCTAAGGAGGTTACCTTTGGTCCCGACACAGTTGAGATTATAGAGTTATCCACTAGGAAGACTATAGCAAAAGGATTTGCAAATCATTCCTCCAAAACATATGAGTTCTCTCATTTTTTGCCCTTCTCTCTTCCTACTCCTTCAGAATATGATGAAAATTCAAGTGACTCTTCTTCTGATGAAGATGAAGATCTTGATGTTGAGATCAAAGTTCAAGAACATTCAGATCCAAAACCAACACATGTTCTCAATCTAGAGACAAGGCCAACATGGGATCACACAGTCCTTGCAGCTACTAAGAACACAGTTGATGATCCATCTGCTCACAGAACTACCAAATTTCAGCACCATGCCAACCTTTCATTATGCCATCTACCTCTCCATGATAGATGCAGCATGATGATGGGGTTCTCTCTTCCATCCCTTGGGAAGACTGATCATGATCCATTCGCTCCAGTTGCAGAAAGAATTCCTGAAAGACTTGCTTCATCCAATACATCCTCTACACAGTGGGAGGAACATCAGAAGACTAGATCCAGATCTAGTACCTACTTTGGCATCCTATAGAGGATCAGCTTGCCAAGTTTTTTGCAAAAGTTTTCACTGATGAAAGCTTCTTTCTTTTCTCCTTAGTATGATGGTTCTTTGAGTTATTTTACTGTTCTTTTGAGGAGGGGTATTTTCCCCATGAGGTTTTCCCCATTTCCTCGGTTTATGGACAGTTCTTTATTTTTTTCTATCATTTATTTGATTGTATGGGTGACCTTTGGTCCTAGTTACCTGGGCCCAGGATGGATTAAGGGGGGGTGTTAGGATATTCCTATACTCCATCCTAGTCCTACCATCATTTAAGTTATTTTCATTATCAGTCTTGCATGCATGCAATTGCATGCATCCCAGTCATCAGTCCCAGCACCTAGCCCTCAATTAGCTATCCTCGGGAGCTTCTCTCAGATCAGTTTTAGCCCTCCTAGACAGGGAGGCACCCACTTCTCACCCACCAGTTGAGAATGGTGCCTTTTCTCACCTACCACTCCCGTTGTACTGTAGTTAGTTGAGTTATCATCAGTTCTTTCCTTGATTTAAGGCTAGACTGACTCAATTGACTATATCACTCTGATGATACTTGACTTCCCATTCTGACTCCAGATAGCTCCTCATGCGCCCTCCACTAAGCCTCCTTCATTCAGTTAGTGCCTCCATGTGCCAGTTACACCTACCACACTCAGTTAGACTCAGTTTGACTGATGGTTGATAGTTACTTGTGCATTGATGACTCCACCGATGATGAGATAGACTTCTAGTTGTGCTTTGATGACACTCCACTGATTTTGGATCTATCCATGCAGGCTAATTTGAATCACACCTAGTGTATTCAAATCCTGAGCATTGTATAATTACTGTTTTACTATTCAGATTAATGTAACATGTGTAATTATTCGGCCTCTATCTGAGATCCTTTGGATCTATGTTCTATTGCTCTATTCTTCTTCTATTATTCCTAAATTCTTTCGTTGTGAGGTTTACATCATCTCTTGGATCTACTGTGAGCATTTTCACACTCTAGACATTGATAGAGCGCGTCGGTGACTCTAGTTTCTTTTGCATAAGGTGCATCATCCCTCAAAGACATAGGTTTCCTGTGTGCAAGGTGCGACACATTAGTTTAAAAGGAAAAAGAGAAGCTTCAAGTAGCTTCTAGAATCCTTGGTTACGTGGGAGCTTATCCCTATGAACTAGGAAAGGTGGCATTCGGTTCCCTTACCTTTTGGGATGATCCCTTGAGCTTCTCCCACAAATCCTCAACTTATCCTATCCTTTTAGGACTATAAATACAAACACCCTCTCCATGGTTAAGGAGCAGGAAGATAGAGAACTTAAATGCTGGTGAAATTCTGCTAGAGTTGCTTCCCTTTCATCCATCAAGAGGCAAGAGCTTGGATCTTTGAGGCTTGGATCATTTGGAAGGTGTTATGACATCAAATCTTGGTTGTAACCTCTCTCTATGTACTTCTTACAATTACATTAATGTATATTATTTTCATAAACATCTTCTAATTGTAAGATATTTAGAATTGGCTTCTTTGACTGCTAGTTTAGATTGATCTATGTTTATATGCTATTATTACTTGCTTGTTTTTACTCATTGTACATGGTTTTGCAGCTAGAGATATGAAGACCAAGAGCTACATCAAGAAAGGAGATAGTACTACATTTATAAGGTGAGTTATATTCTCACATCATTTGCAATTTGATCTATCTAGGAAAGTAATTTGTATTGTGTACTTCTTTTGTTCTAGATCCGAACCATTCGGACTAGGGAGATCGGTTTGTGTCCGCACTGACAGATTTTCTGTAAAAACAATTGGTGACCATATTGGGGAGAGGTAGCCCATAGTCTTTGATTTGTTTGTAATATTTGATTTCTTGGTTTCCTTCCAATAACCTCTCAATTGCCTCTTTTTCATTGGATCTATTTATTAGAGAGTTACTGGGTGATCCAGACTTTGATTGGGACTTTTAGCTTAGCCATTTATCTTTTTGTTCTTGATATTTTTTATTTTTTCAAGCTTGGTTTTTGCCCGACGCATCTGGGCAGTTTAATGCCTGCGTCACTATAAATTTGCTACTCTTTACCTTTAAGCAGTCTGCCTCGCTGACACATTTTTCACGTATACAACCTGCATCACTCATGCACTTCCCGAATGTGCGAAGCATGTCGTTGGGATTCCAATGGTATGGTGTACACTTGTAGGGTGTGTCTCCCTACAAAACTTAGTGCATAGGGTTAAAAAATCTCACAAATTGGTTTTGGCTTGGTTTGTTGAGGTCTGTGTTTTGTCTTGTATACCCACAATATCCCTTAGACCCAGTGTGCTTTATCATTGGTCTATTTTTTGGGATTTACAGTTTGATTTGAGTCCTATCTAGTCAAGCAAATGTTTCTCCAGTCGTAGGAAATTTCAATATCTCGCGATTACATTCATTCTTGTGACTCCCTCTCAATTTATCTGATTTTTTCACTCTCACTTCTCAGCCCTCCAAAAGTTTAAGTTGTTGTGATTTTTGAAAAATTTAGTGTGGTTTTTTGTGTTGTATTAAGATTTTGGGTGATCAATTTCTTGAGAACTTCCAAGTGCTTGAAGATTGCAATAGTAAATATTCTCTAGTTATCTAGATCAAGATTAAAAGAGGTATAATTCTCATATTTTTTTAGTACATTAGTTTCGAAAACAAAAAAATTCTTTATTATCTTCATTTAGAGTACATTAGTTGGAATTGTTGTGGAGAGTTGTTTGCTTTGCATAGCTGTTTAAGGGACTTTGAAAAATATTTAAAACATGTTATTTCTTATGTTCTCTTAGTTTTGAAAAGTTCATTTTCATTTCTTTGAAAATATTAAGTGAATTTAGGCCTTCTCGAAGTATTGCAAAAGCTAGTGAAAGCTCTTCTAATTTTATTTTCTTTTCACTTATTTTAGTCTTTGTTTTCAGAATAGAGTTATTGCAATCGAAATGGAAGATCATCTTTTCATTTTGCTCATAGATTTTGCTTAGTTGAAAAGAAAAAAAAAAAGAAAAAAAAATCTTGTGATTTGGTGTGTTGTTTTTATTTTTGTTGGATTACATGAAAGAGTACTTTTAGTCTTTTGGTTAAATTAGAAAAGAAAGTAGAGGTACTTTGTTCATTTTGATTTCGGAAAAGAAAAAGATTTCTCCTTACCTTAATTAGTTTTCATCGAAAAGAAAGACGAAAGACTTGCATTTCATATAGATTATTTTTGCATCTTGTTTACATTCCAAGTCTACACTTCATGCATTCACCTAACCATACAAGATAAAATCAAGCAGTAGACTAGTTTAAAATTGTATAGAAACTCATGTGTTAGGGTAGAGACGTGTTGCGGCGTCTTAAAACATAGCAACTGTCATTATCTTCCTGCATTGCATCACGGGGGCTTGTAGTTCTTCCACATACTAGCCAGTATATTGAATGGCCTTTCACGTACCTTTGGGTATATAGAAAGTTACTTCACGTACTCGACAATATATCAAAAGGATTTTGTTGTACGATTTTGCATTAGAAAACACTACTATGGATTGGAGCTCCCACGTACGTTGAGTATATCGGGATACCCCACTAGGATTCCTGGAACCATCTAATTTAAACATTGGCCATATTGGCATGGAAATACATCGAAACATGAATCAAAGAGCTATTATGCACGTACTTCCAGGGAGTCGGGTAATATGGTCAGGGGTGCGGTCCTAATCCTCCCTGGTTAGTGCTCTGAAAAATTGGGCTGAGTATTACTGTTGGAACCTGTAGTATATCATGAGTTGCGATGCCCTGATAATCCCATGAGGTTCCATACTTTTGAATCCCACCTATCACTTAAGTTTGCTTGTGGCTTTAGCTTGAGTAGGTATTGAAGTGTGCTTTTCTTTTTTAGAAGACTCTTAGGAGAATCTTTACATCAGTCGCCCTAGATGAGCAGTCCTTAAGAAGATACCGCAGAATGTTAAATTTTCCACCTGAATATCCCCTTAGCCAGGAGGAGAACTTAGGAGCAAGCATGGATCAACCCACAACATCTGAATCACACGAAGAAGGAATTCCTACCCTTGAATTAGGAGTAACTACTCTCCTCCTGTAAATCCACACATCACTGATCCTATGGGATCTTTGTTAGTGGAACAAACTACTTTGCATGACACATATTTTCATCACTCTCTTGAAGGTCTCCCCAGAGCCACCGATTGGATTTTCAGTCGACCCCCGGACAACCCGATAGCGAATGCTTTTAGTCCAACTGCATCATTTTGGAGGACTTCCTTAGGCCATAATATTTCTGATTTTGGTTCACTTCCGATGGTGGAAACTACACCACGCATGTTCCCTCTCCGATGGCTTCCCAATGAAGAAATTCTCGCACATGTCTACGATACCATCGAACGTTTACACTCACTTGGTGAGCATGTTAGGAATTAGAGTTTTCCTCTGTGACCCAATCTGGAGGTACCAATCCCTGAACAAAATTCCCCTATATATTCTTTTTATTTCTCTTCACCAGGAATATCGACACCCAACATGACCAATTATGAACCAAGTCAACCTTTTTTCCCGTCTAGTATGCCTCAAAGTCATTTGGTTGGTTCTACACCCCACTTGACCCCAACGACTGGAGGGAAACCTTGAACTACCATCAACTTTGTAATTGGAATACTACATCTGCCTCCAAATTTGAGCGGGGTTTACCCTCTAGTTAGTAGTCAATATATGATCATAGGTCAACCTACAATTAATGGTCAACATATTCTTACTGGGAATACTCCAGTTGGTGGACAATTTACATCCGGGGGACAACCCCTAGTTAGTGGACAAAATCTAACTAGGGGGCACCATCCAATTAGGGGACAAAGTGTAAAGTGGAGGATATCCTTCATATATGAACTACAATATGGTTTGAAGTTCACTCCTAGCCATGGGAAAACCTACATGGGAAGATCAAATGGGGGGACCATCTACTTGGACCCAACCCCCATGGGGGCATACATATCCGAGTAATCATAATGTTGTAATAGGTCAAAATTACCCAGAGAATATTTTTCCTTCCCAAAAATATGAGCACCCCATGGGGGAATCATAATGTTCCACCGAATGGACCTCCAGCCGGCGGACCACCCCACCTCCCACCACCACCTCCACCACTTGTCCCACCCCCTCCTCCACCACTTATCCCACCTCCACCTCTAGCACTCGGAGGACCCCATACTTTGGAGGAGTACCTCCAGACTTCGGAGGAGGACTCCCTTCAGTTCCATCTCCTAATTCGGGAGGAACACCTCCATATGGAAAACACCCTATGGTAGGACCTTAAGATCATTCGATCCATGGTCCTACTAGTATCTAGATGCCTTATCAATATTACCAGTATCCACAACCAAACAGACAATTACCTTTTCTAGCTACATTAGATCTATCGGATCTGTCATGTTTGACCAATGATCCCATCCAACATGGTATAAATTGGTGACTTATTCCTTTGAAGTTACCATCGGACATACCTAAATTTGATGGAAAACCCAGTGATGAACCTAAGAATCACGTAATGAATTACCATTTATGGTGATCCTCCATTTCCTTAATGGATGATTCTATCTGTCTGAGGCTTTTTCAACAAACCCTTACCGGTACTACTGTAAAGTGGTACACCAAGTTACCACCACACTCTTTTGTTGATTTTAGATCTTTAGCTATGTCCTTTTTGACTCACTTTCAACTGCCGATTTGCTATGAAACCGACAAGTATATTTTGACATCCCTCCAACAATCAACCTCCACTCATATTTCTAATCATATTCATGAGTGGAGAAGGAGACGTCAACTCATTAAAGCTCCCATTCTGGATCAACTACTCATCGATTGGTTCATGAAGTCTTTATTACCTATCATAGCTGAAGACGTTTCTATGGGAGGGGTCGTTACGAAAGAACAAGCCATATTGATTTCTCAGTACCTAAACCTTGTCTATGCTCAATCTAGCACATTATATGACATTATTCTTGATTCCCCACACCCCACACATGACCCAACAAAACCTCTTACGGGATCACATGCCAATGGAATCATTGGTTATGTTCATACACATCCTGCTACTCAATCGAGTGGATCACCGAACCACCTTGGTTCAACTCCATCCTCATCACATGTTGGAAACAACAACAATCGATCACCCAGCACTGCTTCCACTGCGGAGGTGAATTTAGTTCAATTTGCTTCACCTCAGAAATCTGGTGGTAAAATGAAGAAAAAAGGAAAATAGAAAATATATTCTAACCAGAAGGAGCCCAAAAATAATCATTATAACACAAAACAGAAATGAAAGGCCAAATATCCTTGTTTGATGTATGGTGATGATCACTTCATGAAAGAATGTCCACATCAAGACGAATTGCAAAAGTTTCTCAAGGGAAACCCCACACCTGCAGTTTTAACAGATCCCTTCCCCACACAACAACAACAAATGGTTGCACAACCAACACCTCCTTCTCAAGGAGAACCGTCCACAACTGCTCATGTTATGATGATGCGCAACAAAACAGTCAACTTATCTACCAGATCACGCACATACGACTCTATTCCCGATAAGGAATCTAACGGAGGTAATACTGAAAAAATCCTCCCCGTATATATCCAATGATCCTCCACCTAAAGGTCCTCTGACCATAGAGAAACCTTTACCATGTGCGATATTGTTTCCACCAAAGAGCACAATTCGAAAAGCCATTTTCAACCCTAAGGCTCGGGCTTCTCAAAACTACAACATTGTAGAAGATCTAGCCCAGGCCCCTTGTGCTATGTCAATGTTAGAAGTCTTACAAAATTTCCCAAATCGACGTAAGACTCTGTTATCTTATATAGGAGCAGTAGATCATGATTCCTCCAATACTATTATGTTCAAATTAGAGTATTTCAAGCCAAGGCTTTCCCACCAATTAGCATTTCAAATCGTTACCAATGTTTCTGGGAAGAGTATCCATCGTATTTTTCTAGATGAAGGAGCCTCTACCTCGGTTATGTCGATATCTTATTGGTGAGTCATTGGATCTCCCGAGTTGAACCTTTCCCCTACCACAATGAAGGAATTTGACGAACGTGGATTTCAACCCCATGGGCCGTTACAATCCTTAGCTGTAGAGTTGGGAGGTAAGACTGTTTCCATTAATGTGGAAGTAGTTTCCACCCCATTGGATTATAATTTTTTGCTTGGTCGAAATTGGTTCTATTCCATGACCGTAGTCGCATCATCTGTCTTCCGCATTGTGCAATTTCCCCATCAAGGAAAAATCATCACTATCGACCAGCTAGATTTTTGTACACTAGACACCATTACTCATCTTGCGGATAATTTCCCTCTCTTAGGACACTCATTGCAAATATATGAGAGTGTGGGGGTAGGACTCCTAAAATATTCATCCTTGATGGGATTCTTTCCAACACCAGATCCCCCAACCCATGTTGCCACAGTGAACATGATCTCATCTATGATCCCAACCTCATCCAACTCAACAAACCAATGGATTTTGCCCGATCTTGATCATATGGATTTGATTGGAGATGTTATTCCTCTCAGCCCCGCTGAAGCCACTTATGGGGCCATACAATCAGCACCCGATTTGCTGGATGCCCACTCTTCAGTGGCATCTACCTCAGGTTCTTTACTTCCCCAGTGGAACTCATCCCTACTATCACCTCATCATCTACTCCAAAATTTTCATTATGATGATCGATCATGGATATTATGAGCTTGGATGAGCCCCCAAGGGAAGACCTTCATCATGGATCATCCTTCCTTCTACCTCTTGACACGGTAGAGAATGTGATTCATACTAATGTTTCACCAGATGTATTTTCTCACCCTCAATCTGTTATTCTTACCCGGGATACAGTAACCGAGGGGAATTTGGAATACATCACGCCTACCATTACTTTAAACATCTTGGTAAAACCCAGAATCGTGGAACATATACACATAGGCCAAACTTATTCTCCCGCTGAAATCAAGACGTTTACAGCCTTGTTTAAACAATTCCGCGACGAATTTGCATGGAGCTACAAGGAAATGCCTGGGATTGATCCTGCTATTATTATGCATGAAATCCAAACATATCCCGATGCAAAATCTGTCCGAAAAAAACTCCATCCAGTGCACCCTAGGAAGACTGCGGCTATCAAAGCAGAGATTGAAAAGATGTTGAAATATGGGTTCATTTATCCTATTCCCTTAGCATATTGGGTCTTCAGTGTCATCTGGTTACGAAGAAACAAGGAACCATCACAGTTTGTGTTGATTATGGGGATTTGAATAAGGCTTGTCCTAAGGACAATTACCCTATCCCATTTATCAACCAAATTATTGAAAACTGCGCCAGAAGTGTCATCTTTTCATTTATGGATGGATTTTCTAGCTATAATCAGATTGAGATCCACCCAGCCGATCAACATAAAACCTCTTTTATCTTCCCATGGGGTACGTTTGCATATCGCAAATTACCTTTTGGTCTTAAAAATTCTAGTGCTACATTCCAGCAGGCCATGTCGTATGCCTTTCACGATATAAAGGATTTTCTGGAACCTTATCTCGATGATATGCCTGCTCATTCAATTCTTCGTGACTTCCACACCGATCATCTAACGACTATGTTTCTCATATGTCAGCGATACAATATCCATTTAAATCCCCATAAGTTCATATTCTGTGTGGATTCTGGACGCCTCCTTGGATTCATAATTTCCAAAGATGGGATCTGCATTGATCCCCTCAAGGTAGCGACCATTGTTTCCCTACCCCCACCCATGGATATTACGGAACTTCAAAGTTTGCAGGGGAAGGAAAAATACCTACATCATTTCGTGTGTAATTTTGCAGAGAAAACACAAGGTTACATGCGATTGTTAAAGAAGGATGTCCCATTTTTGAGATGACTACGCCCAAAAGGACTTTGACAATCTCAAGTACGCTATTAATCATGCACCCATGTTACAGCAACTAGATTACACCAAGGATTACATCATTTATCTTGCTGAATCTACTTCAACTATCGCTATGGTTTTAGTATAGGAAGATAGTAATGCACATGAACATGTGATATACTACCTTAGTAAGGGTCTCATCGAATTTGAAACTCGTTATTTGCATGTAGAGAAATTAGCTCTGAAATCAGTCATTACTATCCACAAGTTCCATCACTATATCTTGCTCCGCACCACTACCATTATCGTCGATTCTAACCCTATGTACCACATTCTCACGCGTCAAGTATTAGGGGGGAAATATTTGTGTTGGATCGTGATTCTCCAAGAATTCGATCTTCAGTTTGAAAAGGCCAAATCCAAAAAGTCCTTGGTATTTGCGAACCTCATTTGTGATCTTCCTCATACTGATCACAAATATGAGCCCATTGCCTCTCTCCCCAATGAGTCCTTGTTTCTTATTAGTACTTATGACCTCTGGTTTGGAGATATCACATTGTATCTCCAAACCCAACGATTTGGTCCTCATTTATCCCGCGATGAACACCGTCATATCCACCACCACATGAAATATTACTTGATCATCGGTGATACACTATGCCACCGTGGTATTGATTCCATCCTACGATGTTGTTTAACTCACGAGGAGGCTGAGCATGTCCTAAATGATTTCCACTCGGGGGCATGTGATGGTCATCTTTCTAGGATGGCTACAACCCAGAATATATTACATGTTGGATACTACTGGCCATCCATTTTAAAATATTGTATGAAAGTGGTCAAGAAGTGTCCTCCTTGCCAGCTTTTTCATTATAAAAAGTGCTTGCATCTAGCCCCACTACATCCAGCTATCATCGTTGTCCCCTTTGCAAAATGGGGTATCGAACTCATGCATTGTAAGCCTACCTTGGCCGGGGGGCATGGTTATATCATTGTCATAGTAGACTATTTTACCAAATGGGTTGAGGCTATGCCTACATACAAGGAAGAAAACGAAAATGCCGCACTCTTTATGTTTAATCACATCATTGCTAGATTCGGAGTCTCCCAAGCCATCGTCGCCGAACATGGATCACATTTCCAAAACAAGATGGTGGATGAACTAAATGCCAAGTTGGGTTTTCGGCATGAAAAATCAACCCCCTACTATCCTCAATCAAATGGACAAGTAGAGGCCATTAACAAGGTCTTGAAAACCATGATTCAGCACATGGTGGGAAGACACAAGTCAAATTGGCATGTGATGCTTTTTTCATCCCTCTGGGCATACGAGACTTTTGTCAAAACTGCTACTCGTTTCACACCTTTCCAACTGGTGTATGAAATAGAGGCAATATTTCCCATCGAGTGTGAAATTTCAACTTTAGGACTAGCCATCGAACTTTTACCGAACACAACTACTAAGGAAGAATGATTCTTACACTTGGAAAAAATAAATGAAACCTGTCGTGATGCAGCTCTATCCAACTAAGCACATAAGAAACGCATCAAGGCCTAGTACTATAAATATGTAAAACCCCATATATTCAATGAGGGTGATTTGGTCCTTACTTACGACAAAAAACATGATAATTTGGGGGCAGGAAAACTTGAGTCCATGTGGCATGGCCCATATGTAGTAAAATGTGTTTTGGAAAAGTGAGCCTATGAATTAGTCGATTATGAAAGAATATCCTTAGGGGAGACTCTCAATGGGCTCTACCTAAATCGACACTATTCTTAAGTTATTTTTCATTAGTACTTTGTATATATTGTACATGACATGTGTTTTTGTTTGGTGTAACACTTTCTTTTAGTGTGCCAGGATCTTATCTCGATTTTTTGCTTATACCATGTTCTGCCTGGATGTGTAGATGGAAACCTACTATGGATTCATAGACGACGCTAGCCAACACACCAACAGCCTCGCCTTGGTAGCATGGGTACTCTATTCCCCTGCCAGTGAACTAATAAGCTCAGGAGGAACTTGCCTAGGTCTTGCAACTAATAACGCCACTGAATATCGCGCGGTGATTAGATTGTTCACCGATGCTTTTTCCCTTGGTGTGGACCACATTGTTATCTACCTCGATTCGCAACTAGTGGTCTCTCATTTAAACCAAGTCTACGCTATCCATGACCCTATGTTACTCCGCTTTTTTCGGAGGGTACGTCTCTTGGAAAGGTCTTTTGAGTCCATTCAATATCTACATATTCCAAGAAGTATGAATGCGATTGTTGATTCGTTGGCTAATTTTGTATTAGATTGGTATATTGTACATTCATAAACATTTTTATCAAAGATGCGTAAATCGACATAACGTGTACAAACTATTCATAGTATGTAGGAAAGCACGATAAGATCCAAAATCCATCATATAAAGCACATGTATAAAACCGCTAGATAATGTCATATATATATATATCATGTTTGGAAAAAATGTTGTACAAAAAAGGTACTGATACAAAAATATGAAGCTCATAAGCTTTCAGTAGGTCATATTTACAAAATATGAAGCCTATGGCTTTCAGTACATCATCATATATGCATCCTATCCCAGAGGATGCTCATGATAACATATAATGGCCCTAGCTACCCGATGGAGTAACCAACCAAACCGTCTCGAGGCTCCAGTTGTCCTACCCTGGTAATGTCGAGGAATATCATATGTGGAAATGTCTGGGATATCAGCGGTCAACTGCTAGAGGTTCTCCATCTCATCAAGCTCCTCTACTTCCTCTTGATGGACTGTTGCCATCTCTTGAACTACTCCTCGCCTCTCGATCGGTGAGGAACCCGTTGGTTTGGATGGGCGAATGTATGCATAGTCAAGATACGACATATGAATACTACACAAAAACAACAAAAAATCATAAAATACATAAAATCAAAAGAGTCTCTTTCTTACCAATATCTCCCCATTTCTCCCCATCTAGAAGAGCCAAATTAGGATCTCCTCTGAAATCTGCACCTGTGTAAGCATAATCCTCAACCATGAGGAGCTTCCTGTGTAACCACTTGAAGAAAGTTGTCCCATATGTGATCATAGGTCCACCGCCACCATGGAGGTCCATCACCTTAGACCACCTCTGCATACGTGGATCTTGCAAATCAAGATCATCAAGCTTAATCTGTGGAAAAAGAATTTGAACCCTTTCCTGGAAGAAGGAGACCATGATGGAACCATACCCAAACTATTTCAATTTCCCTCTACAACACTTGGTCAGTTGATCCTTTAGGTTCGCGAGGAGCCCCTTGCACCAGTTAAACATAGTGGGTTCCATACACTCTATGACATACAACATATGGTCCTTGGTGGCTTGATGTGTGGCTATGCTTCCCGCCACTTGCTGGGTGGTAAATATCACGGTCCTCAAAGGACGGTCCTGTACATTTTTTATAGGGATTTTCCCACCTAACATCTGCGTGCCCGGAGTATAGAACTATACAATAAGGTCCTCAGTGGACCGATCACTACCCGTGGGTATGGATAGTGATACAGGGGTCCCACTCCTGGACAATCTTGTAAAGAAATAGATGTCCTCGACATCCAAAGTAAGGATATGAGCCCCTACTCTGAAATACTATTGATTTGTATCCCATAACTGAATTAAATAGTTTAGTAACTGTATCTGGGCCCTCATTCCTTGGACATGAAATAATTTGAGCAGTCCACACTCCCTCAAAGCATTGACAAAGTGAGGATCATTTGCGGCTTGTGCATCTTCTAATTCATTCTCACACTCCTTCCATTGTACCATTTTGATGGCTAAGACCTACATAAACATCAATATAATGAGCATTAGGTCCTTTCCAATGCTTCAAGTTTTGTTTTTTGGGCTCTATTCTCAACTTTGTTGGTCGAATTGCGTCGACGCACCCTGCCTTTGTAGACAGGGCATTAGTGACGTGCTTTTCCCATACAGAAGGTGCGTTAGACCCTTAGTGACACACTTCCCGAAATGGGAAAGCGCATCATCTAGGGAATGCACTTTCCCCTCCAAAATGAGATTAAAAACAAAAAAATTTGCATTAAAAACAAAATTTAAACTATTGAAAGTAAGAGGATGAGATCTAGGATTACCTAGCGCTGACCGAAGGATGAATGACTAATTGAAGTTCTCACAATAGTCGTCGAGAGATTGAGATCCAAATAGTTTTTTCTTTACTATCATAACTTGGTAAAAATGAAATGGTAAAGAAATTTTACTATTCACCCTTTTTATATAAAAACAGAATATTCCTTTTTTTAATTTTTGTCATTTCATGGGTTTTTTACTATAGATGATTTCATTTTTATGTTTTAAAACCTTATGATCGATTGTAACTTGGTTCCTGGAGCTTGCAGATAGAGGAGAGTGGTGTTTTGACTATGTTGGTAACCATCGTTGACTTTTCATACTCCTTATCAAGTGTGAAAATGTCTTTGAGCGTTTTTTATACCATTATCACGCTCGTTAAAACTACGCATTAAAGGTATCGAGTTGGGTGTTTTTTCTTTCTCGTGCCCATAAATACATGAGAATAAGTCACCGAGTTATCTTTTATCTCTTTTTTAGGCTCGTGAAAATCCCACAAAAAAGGAACCCCCCTGGAGTTCTTCTTTAAGATCTTCTCAGACTCACTAAATAAGAAAAGATTGCCAAGAAAACTTTATTCTTTCACGGTTGTAAAAGTATTAGAAAGATCGTCTTTCTGGTGATAGTTTACCCCTTTTTCGGACCAACAAGACTATTTACGAAAAATGAGCACTCTAGTTAATCATGACTAGAAGAGTTCTCTCTCATATTGTTTTATCCTTTTTCGAGTGAGGAGACTAAAATTTATGAAAAAGTACTCATTAGAGTCTTCTTTAGTCCTTTCAAACTCTCTAAATATGAAATGATGCCGAGTTTACCTTATTTGGACTCATTAAAATATGACATTGAAGGTCCCTTTTAGGGACGAACCCCTCCTATCTCAGGTTCATAAAACATGTGAGATTGGATTCGTCCTAAGGATGAGCTATATCGAGCATCTGTTACCCTCCTCAAGCTCGTTAATAAACAAAGAGGTACTCGTCAATCATGATGGGGAATAAGGAAAGAGTTTGCATTTACTTGTAGTAATGACATTATGTAATCACTCTTGAACATGGTACTCATTTGCATTTCATTCGAACCACTTGGATAATCTGCTTGTCCTCGAGTCTCACCAATTCCATTATTCATTTTACTCCTTTGAAGTCATCCAAAGAGTGCATCAGTCATTAGTTTCATTAGGTCTTGATGTCAATATCATCATTGAAATGTTTCCAAGTCATTCCATTCCATGTTCGAGAGAAGTCCATTGATCTATTCATACTCTGCAGTCATTATACATTCCATTGTGTCGTTCACCTCTGAGTCAGTCTCAAAAATTGCTCTATAGTCCGATCTACTCCAAAACATATTTGATCTCGTTTCATGTCGATGATGGGGGAAACATAATGCCCCCCTTTCGACAGGTTTATCCTTGTCGAAATCAACACATCATCCAAGGATTGAACCTAGAAACCAGTCAAGTGCCTTGGGCCTGCATGCCTTAATGGCATGTTACCTCACTTTCAATAGTAAGTTCATGTCATTGACTTCTGATTGAAATATTCCACTAGATGTTCGAACCTCAACCCATTGATTCACATTCTTCGGTATGTACTATGATACCTTGGGGAGCATTGACATCAATGATGATTTCCCTCGTACTTGTTAACGGTTTACATCAATGACCGGTAATCAAGTGGTTTCTACCATGTTCGACTTCAAAACATTGTAATCACATGGTTATATTCGTATCATTGCGGGTTCGACTTGAATACCCTGGGTTAACTTATGTATCTTACCTAGGAGACAATGGAGTTTTTTTAGTCATGTCACATAGATCCACTCTTGTATTGGTCATGGTTGTGTAATTCTCTCATCATGGATCTACGCTTGTGTCTAGTAGCCATGATTGTGTCTAGTCAGTTGATACTACCATGGATCTGGAATGTATTGGTCGGAAACCATGTTATGAGTCATTTGAGACATATATCTCAGATTTTGTTGTACTGTAGGAGTCTTTGTTCATCAATCCAACCGATGATCCTTTCCTCGAACTCTCATATTTCAAAGCATCTCACCTATCCTATTTCACTAGATTCATGCTTTGGGGGGAATTCTGTTACATCAAAATATCGTCATCATGAGTTTTGTGTCCTCTATTTGAACTAATTCCTAAAGAACCTAGGCCAAATCGTTGAAAGGAGAATTGTTGTTATTCCTTTTACCTTTTCTTGTCACCCCAACGTGCCCTGCTTGTTGACAAGATGCGTCAGACCATATGTGACTCGCTCTGCACATTGAAAGAGTGCGTCGGTGATGCTAGTTGCCTATGCACAAGGTGTGTCATCCCTCAAAGATGTAGGTTTCCTATGTGCAAGGTGCGTCATTGCTAGTTTAAAAGGAAAAAGAGAAGCTTTGAGAAGATTCTAGAATCCTTGGTTACATGGGGGGTTATCCCTATGAATTTGGAAAGGTGGCATTCGGTTCCCTTACCTTTTGGGATGATCCCTTGAGATTCTCCCACAAATCCTCAACCTATCCTATCCTTTTAGGCCTATAAATACAAATACCCTCTCCATGGTTAAGGAGGAGGAAGATAGAGCACTTAAATACTAGTGAAATTATGCTAGAGTTGCTTCCCTTTAATCCATCAAGAGGCAAGAGCTTGTATCTTTGAGGCTAGGATAATTTGGAAGGTGTTACGACGTCAAATCTTGGTTGTAACCTCTCTCTATGTACTTCTTACAATTACATTAATGCAGATTATTTCCATAAACATCTTGCTATTGTAAGATATTTAGAATTGGCTTCTTTGACTGCTAGTTTAAATTGATCTATGTTTATATGCTATTATTACTTGCTTGTTTCTACTCGTTGTAAATGGTTTTGCAGCCAGATATCTGAATACCAAGAGCTACATCAAGCATGGAGATAGTATCGCGTTCATAAGGTGAGTTATCTTCTGACATCCTTTGCAATTTGATCAATCTATGAAAGTAATTTGTATTGTGTACTTATTTTTGTCTAGATCCAAACCATTCGAACTAGGGAGATCAGTTTGTGTCTGCACTGACGAATTGTCCGCAAACAAATGTTATTGTTTTAAAATACTCGCAAAATTTTGTTTAGAATCCTATTCGCGGTGTGTTTTTCAATATTGTATGCCACAATGCGTTTTGTAGACATAAGCACACTGTCTTATATTTGATTAAAATTGAAACAAAGTATTATTTTATTAAAAAATATCATTAAATTTTGTTAAAAAACCTAAGCAGTGCATTTCATAATACTAAGTGCCTTGGTGCGTTCAGTTTATTTAAAATACCAAACTCAGTGCATTACCTAAAAAACTATGGTCAATGTATGTAATAGAAACGAACACACCATTACATTTGATTTAAAACCCTGACCATGGTGCATTTAGTGATAATACATAGCCTGGTGCGTGTAATATAACCGAATGCACTAGTTTGGATTTCATTAAAAAATTAAAAAAGTTAAAACAATTAAACATTTTAAATCCCTAACATCGGTGCGGTTTTATTTTTGAACATCCTGGTGCATCCGAATATCGGCGCTTTGAAACAAGTTCTTATAAAATAATAATTACCACACCGTCAAACTCTGTTTTACCCCTCTACAGTGCGTTTGAGCCATCTGCGTTGGTGTCGTACATCACCCACCTATATGCACTGTCACTTGTGCTCATTCCTCATTGGCTACTGACACATTGTTCATTCCTATTGGCTGCTGACTTGAGTTTGAATTTTTCCAAATGGTGGGAAAATATTCAAATTCTCCATACATAGCCAGGATGCCTCCCCAACATTTGGTTCAACAAGTAAATTAATTCTTACTTGATAATTGAAATTTTTACTGAATTAATTTTTTAATTTGAGCCATTACTTGACATTTTTTTTAATCGTTCGGTGTGTTTGCAACGTTCACCTTGCACTAGTGTTCGATGCACCTTGTAAAAATGTTACAGGCAACACCAATGGAAGGGTGAGCTGAACGGCTCAAACACCACTTAAATGGCGTGCTAATATTTCTGTGTAGTGCACTGTCGTAGCATCAACTTTTGTTAAAAATTTGAACTACTTTGTGGCGCGTTCATGACATTGAAGTGCATTGATGGTTCAATGTTATTACATCTACTGAACGCACCGTTGAACATTAACAAGAAAAAATTAAAATAAAATTATACAGTGCTTTTAGTTCACTTAAGCACACCGCTAACGTTGCGTTGACGTGACCTAAACGCACCGCCTTAGGTAATTTAAAATTTAGATACCCTAAACAATCATAATTAAATGGTGCTTCTAGGTAATGTCAATGCACTGCTTGTGGTGTGTTGACTTTTTAGCAATGCACCAGTCCCACACTTTACAAAATTTCCCTCACCATAAAAATATGAATTCAATGGTGGTCTTAGTGCACATTTGTGCACTGGTATTCAGTGCTCTGATGTGCATTAAGCCCATTGTGATTACATTAATATTGCTAATACATTGTAAATAAAATGTGATGATTCCATTTCATGTAAGTGCACAGTTTCCAATGCCTTTACTTGATATAGATGCACTGATTCCTGCAAATTAATAATTTTACTATAACTTAAAAGTCATAATTCAATGGTGCTCCTAGTGCACTGATTATCGGTGATATTACCTAAAATAGGTGCACCATGAACGAAATTTTGGAAATGCACTGGTGTGTTAGTATTCTAGTGCACCATCTTGATATTAAAATTTTAAATTTGTAAAACTATATTATCGATGCATTTTTTTACTGCAGCGCACAGATGATAGTGCTTAACATATTAGAGTGCACTGTTAACGATGCTTAATATATGAAAGCGCATCACTAGCAGTGCATTAATACTATATTGGAAAACCATGTGTTATATTTTTGCAAAAAAAATAATATTTGATTTTAGTTGATATAATGCTCATATAATTCTTTTATATGTATACTTATGAGACCAATTTATGTTATATGTAAAACAGAGACGTGACCACTGTGAGGCCAAGCAGTAGAAAGAAGCACAAGTTGATTAGTACAACTTTCGAAGAGTGGGAAGCCAGGGAGAGGGAGAGAGATTTATAGCCTTGTTGAATTACACCTCAAACGAGACACCTTTTGAGAGCTATCAGCCTCCTCAAGCTCTATGAGGCGACATCACTCAAGGGGAACAATACATTCCTCACCCAATTGATTGAATGATGGGATAATCACAAGCAAGAGTTTCGAGTTGGTCCCAATTAGTGGTTCTGATCGACTAAGGAGGACATATATTTTATCATTTGGATCTCTAGGAGAGGTGAGGACTTTACTTAGTTCCTTGAGGTCCTAGCTAGAGATGTAGCAATGAATCAGCTAGTCTACATTTAGAGACATGTTGATCCCAACATTGTCGACCCTGCTTAGTTGTAGATCGGCGATGGGTAGCTTTCCTTTGTTACTTTTGGTAGAGAGGAGGTGAGGTGCCTCTCTTTGTTTGTGACAACCATCACACATATCACTAGTGATGGGTAGTGCCTTAGATTCCCTCTATTATATTATGTTGATTCTCTAGTGCAAGAACCTAGGTGCGTTAGGTAGTATGCTATTTTTTTACGACAATTATTTTATGCTATTAGTCGATTTCGTGCGTCTATTGGTGGGAAATTGGACTTCCCTTTCGGCTCAAATTTTTTTTGTCTATGTTTTGATAGATTTTCGACCACTAGGCCATCTTTTGAGTAGTTTCCTCCTAGGTTTATGATGGATGTGTGTATGCGCATGTGGGGGAAGATGATGCCCAAGAGGGGGCAGCTAGGATTTCCATCCAGGATCACTGTGGAGGTCCTCGAGATGCTAGGTGGCGAGGACGAGCCTTGATTAGACATGGTTGCATATGCATACACAAGCTTGGATTGGAGAGAGTGTGCCAACATTTTCTTCACCAGGACGAGCCACCGGATGATAGAGGTAAATTTAGTGTTATGTTTAAATTAATCTAGTTGCATTTTATTCTTTTTATACTTAATGCAAATGAAATATATTTTAAATTCTTATATTAAATTCATGTTTAATGAAATTGTCTAATTATTATTGTGTACTATATATTTTACAGATATTGGGACATTCGATGGCGATGTGCCACCTCCTCTAGCTTAGGATGAGGAGGAGTTGGAGCTGGATTATCAACCTGAGGTGCCCCACTTAGCTAGACTTGGCCTTCGACATAGGACAGATGAGAGGGTTTGATAGGACATCATAGATAGGATAACAAGGTTGTTGGAAGATCAAGGGGTTAAACCTGTATGTGTGAGGTACATTGTGAGGGACCCTCACCTCATAGAGCTGTGGATGATGCTTCCTCTTGACATGAGGATCTTTATGCAGCACATTGTTGGTGCTTGAGATTGTTTAGGTGCTATACCTCATGGAATTTCATCATTAGATGAGGGCGGATATCCTCGGCCTCCTAGACCACCTCCTTCTCCACTAACTACTTCAACTGGAGACACAACCTCCACATCCCATTCACCTCCTCCTTGGCCTCCACCTTTGACATCTCATCCACCTCCTCCTCCACCATGTCCTCTTCCTCCACCTCCATTAGCTCCTTCATCATCTCCTCTACTCCTACTCGACCAACCTTCCAATCTTACTGATTGGCCCAACCATCCACCATTTCCTACTATAGTCGAATCTATTATATAAATACTCAGAGGGTATCATACGAATCATCTTGATGGAGCTATCCATGATTCTCTTCGAGATCATTTTTTTCCTAGCATACGTTGTTAACGCCTAAAAATTGCACATATGTGACATTTTTAGGGATTCATTCAACAAGGTATCATCAACATAAATAATGCATATCGCCACAAACATCCTCAACAAATCCAAAACACAGCATGAGTCCACAAGTTCCAAGAAATAGTCAAAACAAAGGGTAGCACAAGTATTACACAGTTAACTTGCATTATAGCGCAGGTTATTTGAATAATGCTCACGCTACACCCACGTGAATTTTCATTCGATAGTCACAATACTGTCAAAACGGCGGGACCACTCACTCCCAATGGTGCATTAAAGGCTCAATTCTCCCCAAGGTTCAGAATTCAACTCCTCACACACTTGGTGGCATTAATCATCCCCCCTAGTGTACCTTGGAACTAGTTCATTGGAGAGGAGAGTTCACATTTGGATCTAGTTGTTTGTTGGCCACCTCTTAGCCTATTAAAGAAAGTCATTGGCATGCATTTTTTAGAGAAAAATTAGAACAAGGTTATGCTATTGTATTTGAGTTGGAGCTTCCTCATAGCACACCATTTCCTACCATTGTGAGCATTCCCAAGCTTGCTTGCCACCTCCCATCAAGGGGCAAGTGTTTCTCTCCATTGTTCTACCATCTACTTAGCATTTAGTTTGGACAAGAAAGGCATCCCTAAGGGAGATTGTTGGATTCCATTGAATCCCTCACATCCTAGGTGTTGTACAGTTATTCCATTGGGAAATACAAGAGTGGTTTAGCATATCTTTGGCTGTTGTTGGAGTTTGCATTCTCCCCCCATCTCTTTATTTTATTTTTATCAATATTTTCATGTTTGGATGTGAACTACACTAACATTATCTTGTAGGATCATTTGGAGAAATACCAACCACACCCAAAAGGGGCTCCAAGGACTGAGGCCTTGCAACAACCTACAAGGCTTAGCCCCTTACCAAGTGGAAGAGTGCACTTGTGCAATTTTTTCCACAACAGTTCTAATGGCGACCATATTTATTTTTGTTCTTTTCTTTTTAAACTAGGTTGTTTTATGCTAAGTTGCTAATTATAGGTATTTGTCACTTGCAAGAGATCAAGTATTCCACCCCTTGCTTCCAGAATTTGGCCCCATCATGACCGCAAGATATTTTTCCTGCAGCCACGTGGTTCCCGGTATCACTTCTACATTAATAGTGCGAAATTGACTCGGACAATCACGCGCATAGAACATGTTACCAGTGTCAGACCCGCGCTACACCGATCATCACACCTGCGTGGAAGGTTAGTGTATTACCTACTCTATAATGTGTATGTTTTGTATTAACCTACGCAGTCCATGCGGCAGAGTCTGGCTTAGCCACACTACTGTTGTTTATTTGATTTTTATTTGCATAACTTGGCTTGGCATCCCAATTTCTACTTACTAGTGAACTTAAATTAAGGCTAATTCACCCAGTTAATTAATTTTTTAGTAATTAGTGCACCTAGACCAATACTATGAAGTAAAGAGTACATCTCTCTTGAAACTTACCTAGGTAACCAAATTTAAGGCTTTCAACGGGCCCCATTGTTGTCACTAGTACTATTCAAGACCATTTCTTGTTTATGCATCAATCGAAATGTTGTTTTTAGTAGTATTGCTAGTGTAGAAAACACTTTTTGCACACAAGTAAGGACCTAAAGACACTTGTCGCCCGAAGTATGCTCTTCATCTCGCACTTCATGTGATCTTGGTGAATCATAAGAAGGGTGAGAAGTGTGAAATGTCTCCATTGCACACTTATGTATTAGTTAGAAATATTTGATTTTGCAAAGCTTCATGAGAATCTATTAGAGTTAAAAGTATGCATTACTTGCTAAAGTATTTTAGTTAATTTGTCGATAAAATCATTTTTTGCTTTCATCACATGTGTTTGCACCACTTGCACACAACAAGAGGCATAAAGACTCTTCCAATCGTAGTATGCTCTTCACCTCGCACTTCATGTGAGCTTGGTGAATAAGAAAGGTGGGGATTTTGAAATACCCCTCTTAAAATCCATACATGGAACATTCAAACCCCTTAAAATCAGCATTGTAATTGTCTTAACCAATTAAAATACTGCACACGAGGTCACAAAACAATACTTTAGTTAGGTAGGATTGATTGGGCTAGGCATCCATTAATGCCCACCAATCTAGTTTCATTAGTGATATTTTGAAACATAGCACTGTTGTCTCATAGGGTACTTCCAAAATCCTGCTATAAGCAAGTGTTAAAAGAAAACCCAGATCGGAAGTGTGTTGTGATCAAGGAGGTGAATGCCAAGGTATAGCTTCCCTGCTCTCCCCTACAAGCCACTCAACTTGTTGTAGGGAGACAACACTATACCATGTCGGCCAAGCCATTGATCCACACTTGACGCAAGGTATCTTAGTGGCCCAACTTAGGAGATCACCAAGGAGAAATTGTGAATGCAATTGAATCCTGAAGTTAGCTATTTCCGTTGGGAGGTGTTTCCAAGTCTTCTTGATTGGATCATTGGCCACATCGCTGGTAGAACTAGCTCTTTGTTACCTCCACTAGTCGATTGGTGAGTGGATACCATTATCACCATCAACTGTCATTTTGGGAGGACCAGTTACATTTGAGAGGAAGGATGTTAGGTCTTCTAGGGAATTTACATTTATTTTCATTTTTAACTACAAGTTCACTAAACTCGTAATAAAAATAACCTACACGTGGGAACTCATGCACTAAAACCGACATTGCACATATCACTCACTTATTGCACCATTTTGCATCTATTGTGGTTGGCATATTTTTGCATTTGTTCAATTGTGTTTAAATTCCAATATCACTCTCATTTGACACAAATCCTTCACCATTGAGGAACAAAAAAACATCCTAAGACAGTCTCGTAGACTGCAAGGCCTATCCCCTCTCTCGAGGGGAGTTTTTACACCTTCCCCCCATATTACACACGGAGGGAATTCAAGCCGGGGTCATTCCCATGCTGCATTGATAGGATCATATAGTCGAGGCCAATCTTTGCTAGGTACATTTTCTCCCTTTGGAGAAACTATTAATTATACCACTTCTTCCCCCATCATAAGCAGTACCCTGATGGCTTCTCCCCAAGGAGATCCCTTGGTTCCATTTAACCCATCCTCTCTCATAGGAGGTAAACCGTTGTTTACAACACCACCTAGGTCTTCCCCTCGTGGAAATCATATCCCACATATAATGGAAAGACCAGTCGGCCCTACCATACCATTTATGGATAGTTTAACTCTACCTAATTTGGACAAATTGATAAATGATCCCATTGCTCATTATGCGACATGGTTGGCTATGCCAGACAAGATTCCTTCTAACATTCCCAAATTAAAAAAAATAGGGAAACGATCCCACCAACCACGTTATGTATTTCTACTTATGGTGATCATCTAAAAGCATAGTGGATGACCCCGTGAGGCTTTGCCTCTTCCACCCTACCCTCACCGGAATGGTTGCAAAGTTGTACGCAAACCTAGAAAGTGGAACCCATTCCACATTTGCGACATTGGCGACCACATTTCTTACGTACTTTCAATTGCCAATCCGACATGATCTAGGCCTCGAAATTCTCACTGAGTTTCATCAAAATACTTCTACCCACACCGCGAACCACATCCATGAGTGGCATAGATGCTGCACACTATGCAAGATCAAAATGAAACCTCCCTTTTTGTTGGATTGGTTTATCAAATCTCTCCACCCACCATATCTAAGGATGTCACCACCTCCATTCCACAAAGCGAGGAAGAGGCCATCCTGAAAGCACAACATTTTGACCTCATATATGCACAATCTGGTCACATTTACACAATCCTCCTTGATGCCCCACAGCATTGGTAGTTGGATCCTACACCTTTGGACTCGTCACATTCGGAGGATGGGATTATTGGGTACATTTCCCATCTAGGAAAGGATACTCCTACCACATTGGTTCCATTAAAAATGGTTCTGTATTACCCATCCATGCCATTTGCGTCGCCACCCCCTACACCGGTACCAACACCATCAGTTTGTTAAATGTAGTATGGACCATATAGTCCTACATACCCAATCATTATTCAAGTAATGACAGTTCCTACACCACCAATGGCGCAAGTCGCTCCTACATCCACCTCTTATGGAATGCAAAATGAATTTATCCCACCACCAGGATAAACCCATATTATCCATTCCCATTCCCAACTGGTCAGGAACCTGCCTCCCACATGGGGGTTAGCTTAGTTCAACCTTCTTATGTTCAACAAGCTCAACCAGTTGAGTAATTGAATGTTGTAAACCCCCAGAATCCACAGAATTAAAGGAAGAGGAAAGGTAAGAACAAGAAGAATCAGTAGCTGAGACAAGGGGGAAATCCCCCTCCCAATAAAACTAGAATATGGGCAGTCCAAATGCAGGGACTAACAATCCCCCCAAACAAAGAAATAATCCCCCCTAAGAACCAATTATTGATGCTCCATTTGCGGCAATTATGGTCATTATGCACATCATTGTTCTCTTATCCCCAACTACCAATAGTTAGTGGAAGCCAAAAATAAGATGATGGAGAACCCTCCTCAGGAAGAGAATCCTCCCCTACCATAAACCGTCGTGTTACAACAACCCTTTTCCAATCAAGGGGTAGTTACACAATAGAAAGACCCTCAACCTCCCAACGACAGTTCTTTCCAAAATATATATACATTGGACGTAAACCTTCAGACACAAGCTAGAGGTTATGATGGGCCTTCCACCCCTCAAGTGGAAGACGTCCCTATCCCCTCACGGGGGCCTCTACAGATACCACTCCCGAATACCGAGCAAATCCCATGGATCTCGAAAGTTTCACTTCGGTGTACCCGTAATAACCCTCACATGAAATCCACCCACAATTACAGTATTGTGGATGACTTGGCTCAATCTCTTGCAGCTATGTCCAAATTAGAAGTGTTATAGTCTTTCCCAACATAGAGGAAGGCATTAATCAACGCACTCAGTGCAGTCGATCCATCCGACTCGCACCTCATGACCCTTGATGTTGACAAAGGTGATCCGTGACTACCATCATTTGTCGCATTTCAGGTACTAGTCATGGTAAAAAACATCATGATCCACCATTATATCATCGATGAAGGCGCATCCACTTGCATTATGTTCGTAAAAGTATGGAAACGGTTAGGATCTCCTAATATGGTCCCCTCATCTATCGCTCTTCGCTTGTATTATGGGAGACCATCCCAACTGAGAGGATTGTACCAAAATGTCCCCACAGAGTTGGGGGGCAAGATGGTTATGATCGATATCAAAGTATTCGGCGTTGAAATCGACTACAACATCCTCTTGGTGCATAGTTACATGTACGCCATGAAGGCGGTTACCTCCTTGATCTTTTGTATCATGATGTTTCCCTTAAATGGGAAGGTAGTTACTCTCGACCAACTTAACTATTATGACCCTAATACCACAAGTAACCCAGACAATTTCCTACCAACTGTACTAGGAGATGATCAACCATATGTTTACATTGCTCTCGATATGTACAAAGAATCCTATTTGTTAGAAGTATATTCGGGACCACCACTAAAGATCCCTACATCAACTGATTTCCTAATGTGCACAATTTTCACCGCTTAAAATGGAGCCACCTCCACCTCAAAATCGTCATTAGCACCACTGTTGATTCATGGCATTGAACAAACGTTGAGTCCCTCGATACCACCAATTTTTCAAATCCCATTTTTGTATCTTCCCATGGGTGTACAAGGGACGCCATTTATGGCTTAGTTAACTCTACCTGGGATAACTCTGGGGATATCGGTATGGTACCTCACACCACCCTACCTAAAGATGGATTCCAAACCAGTCGCCCATTATGAGTTTGTCCCTGTTTTGGGTAGTATAGCTATAGGGCCCGTGACACGTTTAGTTACGACAACCCAACCTATGACATCCGCAACTACACCACAATCGGTCGTTGCTGAGACCACCAATGGGGGCACTAAATAACCAAATTTGAAAGGTACCCTATTACCTAACCCACCATTTAATTTAGTAAAAACCACGAATCATAAAGCAGGGGACATCAACCATCAAAAGTTAAAATCCCCAATAATGATCAATACTACCAATCAAAGGGTCACACCACCATGTTCTCTTTGTAGGAAGCTAGGACATGCAACATACCTGTGTCCTACTCTACCAAATATAAGGAATTTTCTTAAAACTCCCGTTAGCATCACCCATGCTCCACCAACGGTAAAAGAGGGCACACCTCCCTTTCCCACACCTAAGAACATAACATTGCATACAAACCACGCATGTTCCATATGTTCTCAATATGGGCACTATACACATTATTGCCTTGACCTCCTGCACTATCAAGAGGATTTGGAAACCATCCACCTCATTGCACACTTAGAAGGTACCTCACCCCCCTCATCACTAGAGGAGACTCATATCCTCACGGCTACTATAGTGACCATGACCAATATCTCCCCACGGTGGGTTGATTCCATACCCTGCCACTAGTGACCGTAACATCCACAAATTCTAGCCATCGTTTTGAAACATACTAACACCACTGAACCGTGTCTCTCATGCAAACTAATGTCTCACCATTCATTCCAATGTCTTCTCATCATCGAATTTCGCACTCTATGTGCAACCCAAAGTCGATTGGCTGACAACCTCACCCCTTTTGGGACCACACTTCCTATAGTAATTGAGAGGATATTGAACCAATAGAGTCCAATGCTTACAATAGCATGTCACATCCGTTAGATACCTCGAGAGATCTCGATCCCCCATCACCGATTTCTCATGAATCGCTAGATCCCATAATCTTCCCTCAAGACGAAATTCTTACACCCACCCCAACTATCTCTGAGTACCTTGATATCCTGCATATCAATTCAATTCCTCTTCCATCCCAGAAAGAAGACCAAGGTTCTTCAAACGAAGATATGCTAGAAGAATACATCTTCACCATAGATGAAGAAATAATCGAGGCCATGAACACTATTGAACCTCCATGGGACTATTTCCATCATAGATCTTCAGCAATACATAAGCATGAACCATGCATACTACCCACTAAACAACAATATACCATCGATTCCAAAGACTTCTTACCCCCTATTCACATTGATTGGTTCAAAAGTCCTATCCCTGCCCCACATGCATTCAAAGACAGTAATATGGCCAATATCTCACCTACCATACATGCTGATATCTCATCACATCGAGAGTCGTCGAAAACATCTCTATTGGGGATTCCTTCTCTCCAGGGGAAATCACTGATTTTACCACTCTATTTAAAGAGTTTTGTGATGTCTTTGCAGGGTCTTATGAAGAAATGCTAGGTCTTGACCCAACAATTGTCAAAAACCACATTGACACTTGGTCAGATGCCATCCTTTTCTAACAAAAGCAGTGCCCAGTCCAACCTTCTAAGGCCCCTGCAATCAAAGTTGAGATTGAAAAACTCTTACAAGCAATATTTATTTTTCCCATCACTTACACCTCATGGGTGTCTAACCCCTTCCCGGTTAACAAAAAGAAGGGGACTATCCAGGTCTGTATTTATTTCTGAGACCTTAACTCGATTTGCCCCTAAGATAACTTTCCCACTCCATTCATTGACCAAATCATTGACTCATGTTCCAGTAGTGAAACGTTATCGTTTATAGATGGGTTCTCTGGATACAACTAGATACACATCCATCCCCAAGGTCAGTATACAACTACATTCACCACACCATGGAGCACCCTTTCTTACAAATTTATGCCCTTCCATCTAAAGAACACCGGAGCCACGTTCCTGCGAGCGATGGAATATGTTTTCAGTGACTTGGCTCACATAATCCTCGCCTTTTTAGATGACTCACAACCAAATCCAAAGAATGATGCGATCACCTTCAAGACCTTTTGTAATGTACCCACTTGCTGACCCAATGCAAGGAAGGGAACATGGCACTAAAATCTGGGCATTTTATAAAACTCAGCCCACTAATTAGAATCATAAGAATTTAAACATTGGTGTGCAGATACAAATTAGGCGATATGCACAGTGGAATTTAAAACTAATCCACACACACAATTCATGCCCATCCAGCATATCAAAACAGTCATCAAATTGATGCATTGCAGAAGTAAATACATAGACAGAAAACACTTATTTTCATTGGGCAATTGTCCCAAGCAACTAGCTATGTCGCTGCAACGTTCCACCCAACCATAGGCTCTTCGACAGCTTATACTGAGTCCGTCCGAAGGCCACCCCCGAGCTGGGCATGATTCTCACAAGGAAAGGGAACATTCCAGCTCACACACAGCCCATTAACCATTTCATCTCAGCCAAGCCAGTCCAACTGGGTTTATCAGGCTACACTTGAACCCTGGAGGCTTACACTCAAGCTCAAGCCAAAGCCATGGATACCCATACCCAAACCCCAACATATTCGTTTCTCACACAGCAAGCACAAACATTGGGCATAGTTACACATTTCCAGCAATGGAATTCACAAACAAGATGGCCATAGATTTTCCCCAAATCGTGGCTCACCCAAAACGAGTTATGGGAAGGAAAATGCATCCACAGGGAGGAAAAACGTTTTCTCCCCAACTCTCTCAACATTTAACAACAAAAATGGTCTCTATGGAACCCTTGTTCCATTCCCTTTCTTCCCCACTGGTATACAACACAAAAACGCCCTTCTCTACTGGGAGAATGAAAGAAAAACACAGGAAACATGCCTGGAAAACGCCCAGGTAGCTCTCAACTCGTGAGGGAGAAGGAATGATCATGGATCATGGCTTGGGGGATAAATTCATGGCTCTTTCCTTGCCCAAGAAGCAAAACGCAATTTCCCATGCAGGGTGGCTTGCCCATACCCGAATTTGGACAACCATACCTCCCATTCCCCAAGGCATTAACTACCCCAACCAACTCTTGGGAGAAATCAATGATTGGTTACAAAAGTCAACATGGGTAGTTGAGGGTTTTATGGGTTCTCTCATTGACACTTGGCTTGACCTGATTTGCTCAAGGGTTTGAATGTTTCCCCCCCCCAATTCCTTGTGAAATCATGCCCCCATCTCTTTGTTGCATTGCATAGCTAGTTGTGGGTATTTTTATTAAAATGCATATTACATGATATTTGAATTTCCAATGTGCATTGCTAGCACGCAAACCATATGCATCACTAAATCGATGGCGGGGCCTTGGGCTTGAGCTCCTCACCATGATTTCATAACAATATTACATCATTTATAATGTTAATGCTATGGGGTCAAACTGGGGACATTACACCTTTGCATCATTTTCACAAGATGTCGCAAGTAACCACTTATACTATGAAACGAGAACTATATACTATGAACGAGAACTCTACCCATAAAAATGATGATTTTTTGCAAAAAAAACACCAAAAACACCCCCCAAATAGAAAAGTGTTGATACCAGTATACACGTATTTTTTTTTAGGGTAAAAAATAGAGCCATGGCCTAAACATCCCATATTGTTGTTTAACAAAACTTTAAAATCAACCTTAAATTGGAAAAAAAAAAAAATTCTTGAAGAGATAAATTACAACTTTCAGGAAAATTGCATATTAAACAAAAAAACAAATTTCTCTAATAATTTCACCATTATAACCATATAAAAACAAAGGAATTATGATGCGATTCATAATGAGATAATATATTAGACCATACAAGAACAAATGGTTCATATAAATATTCAAAAACTCTTCTAGAGTTTCAATTACAAAAATCATACTAGTAAAAAGCATCTAAACTGCTTCTTCAAATTCATCCATGGATTCTAACACCCCATCATCAAAAACTCCTCTAGAGTTTCAATTACAAAAATCATACTAATAAAAAGGCCCTACACTGCTTCTTCAAATTCATCCATGGATTCTGACACCCCATCAGAATCTACATTTTCTGCAGATGAAGGACTTGATGAAGATGTAGATGACCCATACTCTTCTCTATTATCAATGGGCGCACAATCTGAGTCTACATCTATACCCATCATTCCAGATGTCATATTCCTTCAGGATCTACGGCTTGGTTTAACACACTCCCATCTTGCACGAATGCTCCCCATTCCACAAATATTAGCTTTGGATTTTAAAAAAGAAATTAAAAACAAATTCAACTAACAAATTTTAACTAATGTTATAATTAAATATTTAAAAAAAATTAAAAACAAACTAAACTAAGATAACATTATAATTAAAAATTTAAAAATATATTAAAAAAAACTAAGTATCTATATACTAACCAAACTAACATTATAATTTTTTTTTTAAAAACTATACAAAAACTTAAAAAATATTAAAACAAAAATTTAAAAACAATAAAAAAATCAAACTATACAAAATTTTAAAATAAATTAAAAAACAAAATAATTAAAAAAAAATTAAATTATACAAAATTAAACAAACTTTAAACAAAATTTTAAAAAAATTAAACAAACTTTAAACAAAAAATTAAACAAAATTTAAAAAAACATAAACTATACAAAATTAAACAAAATTAAAAACAAAATAAACAAAATTTAAAAAAAATTGAAACAATGCAATGGCGGGGAGGTGGGCGGTGGCGGTGGAAAGGAGGGCGGCAGGGGAGGAGCGAGGAGGGGGAAGGGGAGGGCAACAGAGGGATAAGGGAGGAGGAGGAGGAGGTGGTGGGTGGTGGCGGTGGAAGGGAGGGCGGCGGGGGGAGGTGGAAGGGAGGGCGCGGGCGCGGGAGGAGGGGGAAGTGGAGGGGAGCGGGAAGGAGGAAGGAGGGGGAGGGAACCGCTCGCATGGGCTCCAAAGGGAATCCCTCACAGCCCCCTTCGATGCCCGACATCGACGTCGATGCCAGGCATCGATGGGGTCCGTCAGGGCCGCCCTTTGGTGCCCAAGCGAGTGACCTCCCTCGCTTGGGCACATAAGGGCGGCCCTCACGGCCCCCGTCGATGCCCGACATCGACGTCGATGCCAGGAATCGACAGGGGCCATGAGGGACGCCCTTTGGGGCCCAAGCGAGCGACCTCCCTCGCTTGGGCGGCAAAAGACGGCCCTCACGGCCCCCTTGGATGCCCAGGATCGACGTCGATGCCGGGCATCAACGTTGATGCCGGGAATCGACGTGGATGCCCGGCATCGACGTGGATGCCGGGCATCGACGTGGATGCCCGGCATCGATGTGGATTCCCGGAATCGACGTCGATGACGGGCATCGACGTCGATGCCGGGCATCGACGTCGATGCTAGGCATCGACGTCGATGCCCGGCATCAACGTTGATGACGTTGATTCCGGGCATCGATGTTGATGCCCGTCATCAACGTTGATCCTCGGCATCGACGTTGATGCCGGGCATCGACGTTGATGCCCGGCATCAACGTCGATGCTGGCATCAACGTTGATGATGTTGATGCCGGGCATCCACGTTGATGTCGGGCATCGACGTTGATGCCGGGCATCGACGTTGATGACGGGCATCGACGTTGATGCCCGGCATCAACGTTGATGCCATTGATGCCGGGCATCAACCGGCATCGACGCTGATGCCGGTTGATGCCCGGCACCAATGTCATCAACGTTGATGCCAGCATCAACTTCGATGCCGGGCATCAACGTCGATGCCCGGCATCAACGTCGATGCCCGGCATCAACGTCGATTCTCGGCATCGACGTTGATGTCGGGCATCGACGTTGATGCCGGGCATCGATGTTGATGTTGGCATCAACGTTGATGACATTGATGCCGGGCATCAACCGGCATCAGCGTCAATGCCGGTTGATGCCCGGCATCAATGGCATCAACGTTGATGCCGGGCATCAACGTCGATGCCCGGCATCAACATCGATGCCCGGCATCAACATCGATGCCCGGCATCAACGTCGATGCCGGGCATCAACGTCGATGCCGGGCATCAACGTTGATGACGTTGATGCCGGGCATCAACATCGATGCCCGGCATCAACATCGATGCTCGGCATCAACGTCATGACGGACATCGACGTCGATGTCCGGCATCAACGTCATCAACGTTGATGCTCGGCATCGACGTTGATGACAGGCATCGACGTTGATGCCCGGCATCAATGTTGATGCCGGCATCAACGTTGATGACGTTGATGCTGGGCATCGACGTTAATGCCCGGCATCAACGTCATCAACGCTGATGACCGGCATCGACGTTGATGCCCGGCATCGACGTTGATGGCGGCATCAACGTTGATGACGTTGATGCCGGGAATCAACCGGCATCGACGTTGATGTCGGTTCATGCTCGGCATCAACGTCATCAACGTTGATGCCGGCATCAACGTTGATGCCGGGCATCAACGTCGATGCCCGGCAGCAACGTCGATGCCGGGAATCAACGTCGATGCCCGGCATCAACGTTGATGCCGGGCATCGACGTTGATGACGTTGATGCCGGGCATCAACGTCGATGCCCGGCATCAACGTCATCAACGTTCATGCCCGGCATCGACGTTAATGTCCGCCATTGACGTTGATGCCCGGCATCGATGTTGATGCCCGGCATCAACATCATCAACGTTGATGCCCGACATCGACGTTGATGCCGGGCATCGACGTTGATGGCGGGCATCAACGTGGATGCCGGCATCAACGTTGATGACGTTGATACCGGGCATCAACTGGCATCAATGTCGATGCCGGTTGATGCCCGGTATCAACTCAACGTCGATACCGGGCATCAACGTTGATGAAGTTGATGCCGGGCACCAACGTCGATGCCCAGAATCAACGTCATCAACGTTGATGCTCGGAATCGACGTTGATGTCGGCATCGACGTTGATGCCCGGCATCAATGTTGATGACGTTGATGCTGGACATCGACGTTGATGCCCGGCATCAACGGCATCGACGTTGATGCCCGGAATCGATGTTGATACCCGGCATCGATGTTGATGCCGGGCATCAATGTTGATGCCGGCATCAACGTTGATGCCGGCATCAACGTTGATGACGTTGATGCCGGGCATCGACGTCGATGACGTTGATGCCGGGCATCGACGTCGATGCCCGACATCGACGTGGGTCGGCTCCGTTGATGCCCGGCATCGACATCGATTCCGGGCATCGACGGGGGCCGTGAGGGCTGCCCTTTGTTGCCCAAGCGAGGGAGGTCGCTCGCTTGGGCGCCAAAGGGAGGCCCTCACGGCCCCTGTCGATGCCGGGCATCAACGGGGGCGACCCCCGTCGATGCCGGGCATCGACGGGGGCAGCCCTTTGGCGCCCAAGCGAGCGGCTCGATGCCCGCCCCTCCCTTCCCTCGCTTGAGCGCCAAAGGGCGGCCCTCACGGCCCCCTTCGATGCCCAGCATCGACGTCGATGCCGAGCATCAACGTTAATGCCGGGAATCGACATGGATGCCCGGCATCGACGTAGATGCCGGCATCGACGTCGATGCCCGGCATCGACGTGGTTGCCCGGCATCGGCGTCGATGTCGGGCATCGACGTGGATGCCCGGCATCGACGTGGATGCCGTCATCGACATCGACGTGGATGCCCGGCATCGGCGTCGATGTTGGGCATCGACGTGGATGCCCGGCATCGACGTGGATGCCAGGCATCGACGTGGATGCCCGGCATCGACGTCGATGCTGGGCATCGATGTCGATGCCCGGCATCAACGTTGATGACGTTGATGCCGGGCATCGACGTTGATGCCGGGCATCGACGTTGATGCGCGGCATCGACGTTGATGCCGGGCATCGACGTTGATGCTCAGCATCGACGTTGATGCCCGGCATCAACGTTGATGCCGGCATCAACGTTGATGATGTTGATGCCGGGCATCGACGTTGATTCCCGACATCAACGTCATCAATGTTGATGCTCGGCATCGACGTTGATGCTGGGCATCGACGTTTATGCCCGACATCAACGTTGATGCCGTTGATGCCGGGCATCAACCGGCATCGACGTTGATGCCGGTTGATGCCCGGCGTCAATGTCATCAACGTTGATGTCGTCATCAACGTCGATGCCGGGCATCAACGTCAATGCCGGGCATCCACGTCGATGCCGCGCATCAACATTGATGACGTTGATGCCGTCGATGCCGGGCATCAACATTGATGACGTTGATGCCGGGCATCAACGTCGATGCCTGTCATCAACGTCATCGACGTTGATGCCCAGCATCGACGTTGATGCCGAGCATTGACGTTGATGACGGGCATCTACCGGCATTGACGTTGATGCCGGGCATCAACGGGTATCAACGTCAATGCCGGTTGATGCCCGGCATCAACGGGCATCAACGTCGAGGACGTTGATGCCGGACATCAACCGGCATCAACGTCGATGCCCGTTGATGACGTTTATGCTGGGCATCAACGTCGATGCCCGGCATCAACGTCATCAACGTTGATGCTCGGCATCGACGTTGATGTCGGGCATCGACATTGATGCCCGACATCAATGTTGATGCCTGCATCAACGTTGATGACGTTGATGCTGGGCATCGACGTTGATGCCCGGCATCGACGTTGATGCCCGGCATCGACATTGATGCCGGGCATTCATGTTGATGCTCGGCATCGATGTTGATGCTCGGTATCAACGTTGATGCCCGGCATCAACGTCATCAACGTTGATGTCGGAATCAACGTTGATGTCGGGCATCAACGTCGATGCCCGTCATCAACGTCGATGTCGGGCATCGACGTTGATGACGTTGATGCCCGGCATCGACGTTGATGCCCGGCATTGACGTTGATGCCCGGCATCGACGTTGATGCCCGTCATCAACGTCATCAACGTTGATGCCCATCATCGACGTGGATGCCGGGCATCGACGTTGATGCCGGGCATTGACGTTGATGCCCGGCATCGATGTGGATGCCGCCATCAACGTGGATGACGTTGATGTCGGGCATCAACTGGCATCAACGGCCATGCCAGTTGATGCCCGCCATCAACTCAACGTCGTTGCCGGGCATCAACGTTGATGAAGTTGATGCTGAGCATCAACGTCGATGCCCGGCATCAACGTCATCAACGTTGATGCTCGGCATCGACGTTGATGCCGAGCATCAACGTTGATGACATTGATGCCGAGCATCAACGTTGATGACGTTGATGCCGGGCATCGACGTTGATGTCGGGCATCAATGTTGATGCCGGGCATCGACGTTGATGTCGGGCATCAATGTTGATGCCGGGCATCGACGTTGATGCCGGCATCAACGTTGATGACATTGATGCTAGGCATCGACGTTGATGCGCAGCATCAACGGCATCGACGTTGATGCCCGACATCGACGTTGATGTCGGGCATCGATGTTGATGCTCGGCATCAACGTTGATGCCGGCATTAACGATGACGTTGATGCCGGCATCAACGTTGATGACGTCGATGCCCGGCATCGACGTGGGTCGCCCCCGTTGATGCCCGACATTGACATCGATGCCGGGCATCGACGGGGGCCGTGAGGGCTGCCCTTTGGCGCCCAAGCGAGTGAGGTCGCTCGCTTGGGCGCCAAAGGGAGGCCCTCATGGCCCATGTCGATGCCAGGCATCAACAGGGGCGGCCCCCGTCGGGCATCGACGGGGACCGCCCTTTGGCGCCCAAGCGAGCAGCTCGATGCCCACCCCTCCCTTCCACCTCCTCCTCCCTTCCCCCGCCCAGCTCTGCCACCTCCTCCCCTTCCCCCTCCACCGCCCTCCTCTTCCCCCGCCACCATCGTCGCCCACCTCCCCCCTCCCTCGCTGCAACCCACCTCCCCGACCATTGCATGGTTTAGTTTTTTTTTTAAATTGTGTTTAATTTTTCTTTTTTTTTTAATTATTTTGTTTTTTATTTTTTTTTAGATTTTGTATAGTTTGGTTTTTTAATTGTTTTTAAAATTTTGTTTTAATGTTTTATATTTTGATTTTTTTATTTTTTTTAATTTGTTTTTAAATGTTATATAGTTTGATTTGTTATTATATATAGTTTTTTTTTTTTTTAATTTTTAATTTTTTATAATGTTAGTTTTAGTCTGTTTTTATTTTTGTTTTTAATTTATTTTAAAATTTTGTATAGTTTTTTTTTTTTTTAATTTTTAATTTTTTATAATGTTATTTTTATTTTCTTTTTAATTTTTTTTAAATTTTGTGTAATGTTAGTATATAGTTAATTAGTTTTATTTTTTAATTATAATGTTAGGTTAGTTTATTGGGTTTTTATTTTTATTTTTAATTTTTAATTATAAGAGCATTAGTTTAAATCTATTAGTTTTAATGTTAGTTTATTTTTTTTTAATATTTTTTGAAATGTTAGTTTATAATGTTGTTAGGTTAGTTTAAGTTGTTTTTAATTCTTTTTTAAATTTTTATTATAATGTTGTTAGGGGTTAGTTTGATTTGTTTTTAATTTTTCTTTAAATTTTTTATTATAATGTTGTTAGGAATTTTTTATTATAATGTTGTTAGGGGTTAGTTTAATTTGTTTTTTAATTTATTTTATTATAATGTTAGAGGGGGGAAACATGCAGCAGAAGAGGACATGAATTTGGCCTGCATGATATTGTTGATTAGTTTCATGTTTTGAAAAAAATGCTAAGTTTGACAATATTTTGATCAGATATATTAGTAATGTTTTGACTTTCAGACTTAATTTTAGAAATAAAATTTCTATATATAGTGTTTGAAATATGTTTTTTACAAATAATTTGTATAATTTTTCTTGAATTTATGTGAATCAACACTTTTTGGAAAATAATATGAAATAGTATCATTTTTATACAAAACATATCTGAAAATTGATTGAAAATGGTTTTAAATGTCTATTTTTTTGGAATTTTTAACAATTTTGTCAATAAAAATGTCTTATTTTGTCCATTAAAATGTCTTATTTTATAGAAAAAATTGCAAAATGTATATGTTTTTCATTATAAATTGCTTAAAAATGTATGCTATTTTGCTAAATTTCTAAAAATGTACCTGAAAATAGAAACTAAATTTTTTTTATGATCAAGATAATTCAAAGGTCCCAAAAAATGCCTCGAAATGAAAATGTATGATACTGGCATCACCCCTTTTTGAAACGGAGCTAAAAATACCTACTAAAATTAGGAGAGAGAAAAACGAGAACTGTGTCGAGTTCTCGTTTCATAGTATAAGTGGTTAAGTATAATATATGCTTAAACCCCCTCAAGTGTGTATTTTACGTCATCGTCAATCACCTCTTAGGATTCATTATTTCCAAATATGGTATCATCGTCGACTCTTCCAAGGTTCAAGCCATCTTGGAATTACCAGCACCATGAACACGATGCAAGTTGCAGAGTGTCCAAGGTAAGGCCAATTTTCTTCATCGTTTTGTTCCCAACTACACCACTCAGGTCCATGTTTTTTTTGCTTCTCAGAAAATATCTTCCATTTAAGTGGGATGACTATGCCCAAAGCACCTTTGATTCCCTTAAACAAGAATTTTCGTCAGCTCCCCTCATCTCTCCTCTGGAATTTGACAAAGATTTCATCTTATATATCTCTGCATTATATTCCGCTGTAGCCAGCGTACTATTCCAACCTATCGAGAACCACCAAGAACATGTCATATATTATGTCAACAAAACCCTTGTCGAACCTGCACTCAACTACACCCATGATGATAAGATCGCGCTCGCAGTCATCCTTTCTATACATAAAATACGTCACTATATCTTTCTCTGGAAAACAGTCGCCGTTGTTGATTCCAACCCTATGCAATACATACTTAGTCGCAGGCTTATCAATAGTAAGTTTGCACAATGGATTGTTATCTTACAAGAATTCGACCTCGAATTTGTTATTCCCAAAATTAAGACAGCCATGGATTTATCTGAACTCATTACAGGCCTTCCCTCTACCACCAAAAGTGAGTATTTCCAGGTCCAGATACCCAATGAACACCTCTTTCTCATTATGGCCGAAGATCCTTGATATGGTGATATCCTCCTTTATTTCTGCACCCAGGAATTCGCTCCCCACTTATCCCGTGACGATCGTCGTAAAATCCACCACCAAGCGCCATGATACCTCCTCATCGGATATGTCCTATATCATCGTAGCATTGATACTATTCTTCAACTATATTTAATGCACAAAGAATCTGAGCAAGTTCTCAATGATTTCCATAACGACCCGTGTGGCGACCACCTTTCTAGATTAGCCACCACCCAAAAAATATTATGAGCAGGCCAATTTTGGCTCTTTGAATAGCCCTTTGTATTCAAATATTGTTTCTATGCCATCAAGCAATGCACAAGTTGTCAGTTCTTTTCCTCCAAAACATGGTATTGGCCCACACCACTCCATCCATTCATTACTGCTAGTCCATTTTGTAAATGGGAAATTGACTTTATGGAATGTTGTCCAACTTTGACCCAAGGTCATCATCATATAATTGTCGCCGTCAACTATTTTACCAAATGGGCCAAATCAATTCCCACATTTGATGGCAAAGCGATAACCGTAGCACGGTTCTTCTTCAACCATGTCATCTCCCACTTTGGTGTCCCCAAACAACTCGTATCCGACAACGAAAGACACTTATGTGACGAAATGTTCGAAGAATTGTTGTGACTATTAGGCTTTAAACACGAATTTTCAACCACTTACTAACCTCAGGAAAATGGCTAGGTGGAAGCTGTTAACAAAATCCTCAAAAATATGCTCCAATGTACGGTGGACAAAAATAAAACCAACTAGAACCGCATGCTTTTTACTTCCTTTTGGGATTACTGCGCTTCAGTTAATACTGCCACAGTTTTTACCCCATTTCACCTGGTGCATGGTGTAGAAGCCGTCCTCCCAATCGAGTGTCAAATTCCTACTCTCTAATCCGCCGTCAAATTGCTACCTGATACCCATCCACTATAACAATGCCTATTCACCTTGGAACATCTTGATGAAGAACGACGTGACTCCCTTCAAAAAAATGAATCCATGAAAGTCTGCTCGAAGGAACATTGTGATTGACAAGTCAGACCACACACCTTTAATGTGTTCGGAACCCATGTCGATCCTTCTATTTACTTTGTTAGTATATTGTTGTTGGACGCATATGCTTTGTAAGTCGTCCCGTAGTATTTGTTGATCCATAGTTTGTATTATTGGTGTTGGATGCATATGCTTTGTAAGTCGTCCCGTAGTAATTGTTGATCCATATTTTGTATTGGCCCATGGTTTGTATTGACACATAGTATTGAACCATGGTATTGGTGCCTAGAATTAGTGTATAAGTTTGTGTTGAGACCAATGAAGGTACTGTGAAGTTATTTGTATTGAGCTTGCTCAAAGGAGGTTGCCCCCTCAAAGTGGCCTGCGATCAATATAAAAGTGATTCCGAGTTCTGTTATTTCTGCTATTTCGTGTGTTTTCATTAATTAATTAATTATTGCAGGTTCTTCACATCTGGTATCAGAGCACTTTCTTGGGCTCGCTAGGTGAAATTTCTGCCAAATTTTTTTTCGCATCTGTCACAGCTTCGAATCTGGGAATAATCCCTATCCGCTTAACTGTGGGAAGTACTTGGGCATAAGCCCTAAAACTCATTGTGAGGAGTACCACAGGAACCCCGAAGTAGTTGGCCCATTGAGAGGACCTTCCAACAAAAAGGGCAACGACCCCTACCTGATTGACTAGTTCCCACCCGTGAGGTAAACCAAGAGCTGTCGTTTGTGGCAAAGCGGTTATCAGTTTTACCTGAGCCGTGGAGTGAGGGGTACTGCCCCAATACGCAAGCCGTTAGACAGCATTGGTGGCCGAGTGAATCCCCTGAACCGATAGGAAGCCGCACATACCTGGGGTCCATATCTATTTTCAGCTGAACTATTACCGATCACTTCCGCGCCGTTTCAGATCCATTCCGAGTCGTTTCAGATCCAACCATATTTTATCCATTCGGTGTCATTTCAGATCCATGATTTGTTTCCAATCCCTTCCGCGCCATTGCAGATCTATCTATTTCTGATCCCTTCCATGCCGTTGCAGATCCATTCCTAAAAACAAAACCATTTTTTCGCCATATCTCCCTTGTTTTAACTCCGTTTCCCTTGAAACTTCTCGGACACCCCTGCAATCCCATTCTGCATATTTCATTCCTGAATACCCTATCCTAAATTCTAATTCCCAAAGCTAGAAATATCACATTTGTCTATTTTTAGGGTTTTCCATTACTTCTTCAATTTTCACCCACTCGCCTCCAAATTTTTCCACTGTGTTCATTCCTTATTTCTGCTTCTTTGTCCCTCTTTGACAAATTTTCTCATTCTTTAACCCCGCTTCTGAAATTCCCATTTTTTGCTTCCCTGTCCATCAGAAAGTGTCCAAAACCTAGTCAAACCCCAATTACCCATCCAAGTTTTTCCCAAATCCAAATTTCCCTTTTCTAAATAAGCTTTTGTTTGTGTTTTTCTATCCGTTCCCCCCCCCCCCAAAAAAGCAAAAAACTCCTGGTTATGGTTGTCACCCGCGCAGGAGAAAAAACCATGGAGGAAGCACTTGCAGCCATCCAAACCAAACTCTAAGATTTGGATGAAAAATTTCTCAGCCTCCATCTTCAGCATTCAGCCATAAATAATAACCGACAGCAAGAATCTTCTGCAGCCAATGGGTTCTCTTCTTCCAACACTTTCCGTGGTCCGAAGCTTGAATTTCCTCGCTTCAATGGTACTGATCCGACTGGATGGATCTATCGTGTAGAACAATATTTCAGTCTGCATAATAATTTTGATGTCCAAAAAGTTCCACTTGCATCCTTTCATTTGGAACAGGAAGCCCTTCAATGGTAACATTGGTACATCAAGGCTCATGACGAGCCAAAATGGATAGATTTTTGCCAACTCCTTTTGCAACGATTTGGTCCTAGTGCTTTTGATGACTTCACCGGAGCACTTACTAAACTTCATCAAATTGGCACTGTGAGAGAGTATCAGACATAATTTGAGAAACTAGCCAACCACACAGAAGGATTGTCTGATGACTTCTATAGGAGTTGTTTTATCAGTGGTCTTAAGGATGAAATCCATCCAGAGGTCAAAATGTTCTGTCCCAACACAATGATGGAAGCCCTAGGGTCGGCGAAGTTGGCTGAAGACAAGATTGCCGTCTAACAGCGCTCCAAATCCACTTTTGTTCCCTTCCAAAATATGGGTTCTCAACGACCTCCCATCCATCCTGCTCCTCGACCAACTCCTATCAAGCTTTTGTCCGAAACAGAGATGCAAGCACGCAGAGAAAAAGGGATTTGTTATAATTGTGATGAAAAATTCACTCATGGACACAGATGTGTTCAACAAAAGCTCTATCTCTTGGATGTGGATTCTCCGCCCGCCTCTAAAGTTGGTGAAGAAGCTCCAGATACACTGGATGATCAGGTCAACATTCAAGAGTCACCTATTGACTTCCCATCTCAGGAAGACCACCCAGAGATATCTCTCCATGCTTTATCTAGTGTCACCACCCCCCAAACAATGCAGGTCAGGGGTTACTTCAAGAAGCTTCCTCTTACAATACTCATTGATTCTGGTAGCACTCATAACTTCATTGACCCTCGGATCGCCAAACATGCTGATTGTTTTGTCCATCCTTGCTCCAACTTTGAAGTCATGGTTTCCAATGGGGGAACCTTACCTTGCAAGGGAAAGTGTCACAATGTGCGTATCTCTCTGGTAGATTATAACCTGCACTCTGACATGTTTGCCTTGTCCTTAGGCGAATGTGATGTGGTTTTGGGTGTTCAATGGTTACGCACACTTGGCCCCATCTTATGGGATTTTGCTGAACTTTGGATGCAGTTTTCAGTCAATGGGACACAATACAAATTTATGGGCTTACAAATAGGGTCTCTCCGCATCATTAGTTCACATCGCCTAGAAAATATCCTTAAGAAGAATTCACATGGTGTCATCACTCAACTCCATTCCATCCAGATGCACCCACCAATGGTCTCCACTACTTCCTTGGATAGATATGTAGGTGTCTTTGTTGCACCAGTGGGCTTGCCGCCTTCAAGAGACCTTTCCGGTAAGCATTTAGCCGCATCTACATCTCAGCAAGAAATGATGGCTATTTTGCCTACAGTACAGAAGTGGCAGCCATCCCTAATAGGAAATTATTTTTGCATCAAGACTGATATCCAGAGTCTGGAACATTTTCTGGAACAACGGGTCTCCTCACCAGCACACTGGAAATGGGTTATCCAACTCATGGGTTATGACTATGCGATCACTTACAAGAAGGGTAAGGATAATATGGTGGCAAATGCTCATTCTCGCCAATTTGATGACCCATTTTCTCTTACAGCTATTTCTCTGCTTGTTCCAAATTGGTTGCAATCTGTTCAACAGGGATATCTATTCTATGAACTCCATGCTTCTTCATCGGCAGGGCACTCTGGGTTCCTCAAAACCTATGACCGGGAACAATGTAACTTCTTTTGGCAGATACTGAAAATGAAAATTCACCAGATGGTGGTTGAGTGTGATACTTTCCAGGTCAACAAGGGTGAACCGACACTCCTTTCGGGACTGCTCGAACCCTTTCCCATCCCTACATAGATGTGGACAGCTATTTCTATGGATTTCCTAGAAGCGCTCCAGTGGTACAACACCACATCTAAAAGGACACCATATGAAGCAGTTTATGGACAGGCACTGCCAATTCTTCTTCCATACACGCTTAGCAGCTCCCCAGTTTAGGAAATTGACTCGGTTCTTCGAAACCATGATCAGATTCTTCTCATTTTGCAGGACAATCTTTAGATGGAAAGAATTCGACTGAAACAACAAGCCGATCAACACCATTCTGAATGTGCTTTTCACATAGTTGATATGGTCCTTCTTCGTCTACAGCCTTCCAAGCAACCCTCCCTGAAACTCAAAAGGCATTAGTGGGCCGGAATGCAACCTGAGGATGCTACAAGGGAACCACTCCTTCAGATTCTGCATCAATTTCCACATCTAAAGCTTTGAGGACAAAGCTTTTTCTAAGGGAGAGGGGATGTTAGGAACCCATGTCAACCCTTCTATTTACTTTGTTAGTATATTGTTGTTGGATGCATATGCTTTGTAAGTCGTCCCGTAGTATTTGTTGATCCATAGTTTGTATTATTGTTGTTGGACACATATGCTTTGTAAGTCGTCCCATAGTAATTGTTGATCCATATTTTGTATTGGCCCATGGTTTGTATTGACACATGGTATTGAACTATGGTATTGGCGCCTAGATTTAGTATGTAAGTTTGTGTTGAGACCAATGAAGGTACCATGAAGTTATTTGTATTGATCTTTCTCAAAGGAGGTTGCCCCCTTGAAGTGGCCTGTGATCAATATAAAAGTGATTTTGAGTTCTTTTATTTCTTCTATTTCGTGTGTTTTCATTAATTAATTATTGTAGGTTCTTCACATAATGAAGGTGACTTTGTCCTTTTGTTCAATGCCAAAAAAGGCGGTAATCCAGGACCCAAGAAATTTGTATCTAAATGGACAGGCCCTTACGTCTTTAAGCATTGTCTACCAAAAGGATCCTATATCTTAACTGGCCACGAAGGTATCACCCTCAATAACCTGGTCAATGGGTTGTACCTCAAAAGGTTTTATCCGTAATTCTTTAGTACCCCATAGGAATGGGATGTTTTGGGTTATATTCTTTCTACATTGTTAATACCTTGGTCATGTTATTTACTACGCTTGGGTATGTGCATTGTGTGTGCATGATCTTGATCAGCACAACATAGAGCCTCTTGTTTTTCCATTATAAGAATATGACTTTAAGATCTAACAATAGGGGTCATCCACCCTACGACATGTATCATTCTAAAAGTGGCATATATAGACACTATTTGCCCTTTGTTTTATAATGCATTTACCAATATTCCTGCTGATAACCATAGGACTCTTGTTCCCCACCTTGATGTGCCATCAACATCATGTCCAAGAATAAAATTTTACCCCATGGTTGTGCGCACCATCACCATCCCCATCATCAATTAGCACCCATGATGTCGAGTCCCCACAAGTCCAACAAATTTGACCCAACTTGAAAAGACCCTCCCTTCGAGTATCATTTTATAATTGCGCATTTACTCCACCAAATAGACACTCGTTAGATCCATCAGCACCAATTACGAGAATGATTCGTAAATCCCCCTCATACCTCCATGATGACTTTATGATTCACACTCCCTCTTGTATCATCGCCCCTGCAAAGACACCTATGGGGCCCCCACCCTCAGAAACAGCCTGTTCTTTCAGTTATCTCGTAGGACTACATTGCATAGCATCAGTTCAAGGGGCACCCATATTTGTGTCTACAAGTTAGCCCCCTCACTTCATCATTGGAAAGTGTTCCTCGATCCACTAAAAAATGTGGGGAATCCACCCATCATTAAATCGGTCCCCTGACACATGCAAAACTATGAGGACCCCACCAACATCCTTTATGTACAAACAGTTCCCTCAACTCATGGTCACCTTTGATTTATGTATTTGAGTCTCCATATGTTCAATAGTATTTGTTTTTTCTGTTACCATTACCATTTGTTTTGCGTCTCCATCAAAGCCCTTTCAATTGCAGTTTGTTTCCACCAATTTCAATATGTGTCGTCCTGAAAGAAAAGTTGCAGTCCCCATTTCCCATGTTTACATCGATCAAAGTAAGTTATGAGGTCAACGCTTATCAACCAGTCTTGTGTCAGGTCTGTCCATCCACTATTTGATTACAATATGCTCTTGGTTCTTAGGATAGGACCCTCATCTTATCATGTACTTCATCTCTCGTCGACATCACAACAAAATATTCTGAGAGTTGTAGTAGTTGCAATTGTACCTTGGGGTCCCTTTCAATCACTATAAGAGATCACCTCGAACTTAGTTATAGAGAGAGCCATTAGTGCTCCCTAACTAAGTGGTTTCCCCTATGCTCGACGTCAACACATCATCGCATCAGGGGGAAACGTACTTTTGAAGGTAGCAGTGTTCACATTTGGAGGTCATGGTAGCAGTCTCTTTGGTATAGTAAATCCCTTAAGAAGATTTACATACCAGTTTGGTCACCCACCATAGTGGGCTTATCATGGTCACTAGCAATTCCACTTCTTCAAAATTCATCAGCAGTTCCCGGGACACTTACTCAAAAATGGATTGAAGCCACCTTCATTCATGTCCCAGTAGTATAGCAGATTCGACACCATTGGTCCTCTCTCATTGTAGTCACTATGAAAAAACATTTCACAAGCATGGGTATTCCCTCCTCATTTGTATAAAAACTATTATTTATTACAACTCCAATGGTCATCACCAACAATCTTCCCCCATGGGAGAACCTTATTTTTTCCACATATGATTTTCCCTACAGAATAGGAGAGGAACAACATAAAACATGATGTATTATCGGCTCTATAGTACCCTCCAAACCTCATACATCATGGAGCATCTGTTAACGCCTAAAAATCGCACACATGCGACATTTCAATGATTCATCCAGCAAGGCATCATCAACATAAAGAATGCATATCACCACAGGAACCCTCAATAGATCCAAAATACAACATGTGTCCATAAGTGCCAAGAAACAGTCGAAAGAAAGGGTAGCGTGGGTATTACACAGCTGACCCGCGCTATAGCGCAGATTATCTGAACAATTCCTGCGCTACACCCACGTGGCTTTTCCTTCAATATCCGCTCTACTGTCAAATCGACAGAACCATTCACTCCCAGCGGCGCATTAAAGGCTCAATCCTCCCCAAGGTTCTGAATTCGTCTCCTCACACACTTGGTTGCATTAATCAACCCCCCTAGTGTACCTTGGAACTAGTTCATTGGGGAGCAGATTTCACATTTGGATCTAGTTCTTTGTTGGCCACCTCTTGGCCTATAAAATAAATCCATTGGCATGCGTTTTGTAGAGAAAAATTAGAGCAAGGTTATGCTATTGGATTTGAGTTGGAGCTTCCTCATAGCCCACCATTTCCTACCATTGTGAGCATTCCCAAGATTGATTTCCACCTCCCATCAAGGAGAAAGTGTTTCTCTCCATTGTTCTACCATCTACTTAGCATTTAGTTTGGACAATAAAGGAATCCCTAAGGGATATCATTGGCTTCCCTCGGATCCCTCACCTCCTAGGTGTTGTACAACTATTCCATTGGGAAATACAAGAGTGGTTTAGCATATCTTTGGTTTTTGTTGGAGTTTACATTCTCCCCCCATCTCTTTTTTTATTTTATTTTTATCAATATTTTCATGTTTGTATGTGAACTACACTAACATTATCTTGCAGGATCACTTGGAGGAATACCAACCACACCCAAAAGGGGCTCCAGGTACTGAGGCCTTGCAACAACCTACAAGGCTTAGCCCCTTACCAAGTGGAAGAGTGCACTTGTGCAATTTTTTCCACAACAGAAGTACTGATCCCTTTGGATCTATCTATCTATCTATCTATATATATATATATAATACATTTTTCATGTTTATGTTGACGTTGATGTTTATGTTGATGTTTAATTATGTTGATGTTTATTTATATGTTGATGGTGATGTGTATGTTAGGTCATGTTAGATGATGTACTTTAATAGATCATTGTGTGTGATGGTGATGCATGTTATAGTATAATGTGGCTTATGTTTTGTTAGATGTTATTATTAGATTTGTGTGTTAGATGATGTGTGTGTGTGTGTGTGTGTGTGTGTGTGTGTGTGTGTGTTAGATGATGGTAATGTAATGTTTACGATGTTACGCTCATGTTTATGTTTACTTGTATGTTTATGATGCTATATAAATGATTTTTATGTTTTATGTTTGTTAGATGGTGAAAATGATCATGATGATGGCATGTTTATGTTTATTTGGTGAAAATGATGATCATGGAACATTTATGTTTACGTTTATTGTTAGATATGTGTGTTAGATGATGTATATATAAATTAAATGTATATTTTAGTTGAATTTGTAACGTAATGTTTATGATGGTACGTTCATGCTTATTTTTAGTTTTATGTTAATGATGGTATGATGGTGTTTATTTTTATGTCTGTTAGATGGTGACAATTCTAAGAAATTTTTCAAAGTTTTCAAAATGTTAGCATCCTTTGAGCCATTTTTCATATTAAATAATTCTTGATTTGAGAATAACTTACACACAATTAACACTCATAAACATAACATATCAACTATCACTACAAAACAAGTCAATATTTTAGACCTTTGTAAAGAAAGTTATTGGGTTTTTAATTTTGGTCAAAATTTTAGCATCATTTGGACCATGTTTCATATTAAATAATTACAGCCTAAATTTTGTAGATAATTTGAAGTATGGTTTCATATATAGGTTGATATATTGGTTAGAAAATAATTTTCAATTTTTTCGTGTACCTCTCTAAGAAGAACATCCAACAATATGAGAGCACCCCGACTAATTCAACCTTATTGACTAGGTGAATTAGAAGATGAACCTGCAAGTCCATGAAACTTGTCGGCAGTTCCTTCTCAAACATACAAACAATATCAGCTATCTCTTGACACTATAGGGGAATGCTAGTGATGTAAATATCCTTTGATGTGATCTATCGTACAAATGCAGATAGTCTAGATATGGCATGCCACAAGTCATCAGGAAATTCATGCTTCACACACCCACGCACGAACAATGGATAATGACACTACAAATTAAACACAAAAATTTAATTGCATTTTAACTTGTGAGGTAAAAGATATAAATAAAAAATAAAAAATATTTTTTTGACATTATGCGTACCCTTGGAAGGTTGAGATCATCATGTGATTTCAAACCCGGAAACTGTTCATTTGTAATGAAGCAACACCGTAGAGTAGACCCATATAAAGAAGATGCTTTCACACCCAATATAACTTCCTTTGCAAAATAAATATCACCTTTCTTCAAAATCCATGGGACGTCATCTTTTTTAAATGAAAAAGAGGGGCCAACCTCTCCTTTATTTTTTTCTCTTGACCAATACTTATTTTTAGTATTTGAAGAAATAAGATCTCTCCTGAGAACCAATTTGTTAGTTTTTTTGGATGATATGTGACACCACAAATAACATGAAACATTTTTAAATATATGCATGGGATCTAGTAAGTGGACAATCTTAAGATGCTCCTAATATGGGAGCTCATAAAATGTTGATTTCCTTTTTATCCCTTTGGGCATTTTCTCAACATAGGTTTCAAAGAATTCAGGATCATCGAACATAGGTTCCCCATTTGAATCGAACATCTTTGCAATTTCCTTCTCCTTCTCTCTGTCATATGCTCTAAGCCAATCAACTGATGTAATTATTTTAGGCATTTGGGTTCTCTCTGGTTTACCATTGAAAACAGATGTTGCTCTTATATAAGGGTGGTTTTCTGGGAGGAATACCCTAGAGCAGTCCTACATTGGATTTCATAGGTATTTCGACCACCTAGCCTTCATAAGAGGTCCACAACATTTATATCCATGATAACCTTTTGTTACAACACCTGTGATGTTATGGTATATAGAGCACGTTAGTGTTGAATATCAAGATAGTCGCACCGAATTAAGTATGCCAAAATATATTGCTTTGAATATAAACAAATAAAACAACATATTTACCTGAGAAAACACCTAACCCCGGATAATGTGTGGTGTATGCACATATGCCATACAATGTAAAACTCCTCTCTGATGGGATGGGTCCCGATACATCATATACCTATATAATTTCCCATAATTCCTTCAATTCATCAATCAATGGTTGTAGGTAAACATCCATATTATTTACTTGCCTTCTACCAGAGACTATAAGAGACAACATAAGATGTTAATTCTTCATGGACAACCATGGGGGATATTGTTATTGATCACTACTATAGGTCAAACAATATAGGTGGTGTTTGGTTGGGAAAATGGGTTGATTCCATCAATGGCTATGCTCGATAGGAGGTTGCATACTATCCTCTATATGATTTGCTTCATGGATATTGAATTTGTTGAGATTCACATAAATACTTCCTCACTTCGGTGTGATGCATGCCATCCCTGCAACATAGCTAATTATTTTCAATGAAAGAGCCTTCGAATCTAGGGATTATAGGCATGTGCCTCAATATCTTATGAGGAGGTCCATGTTCTTTAGCCTTGTTTTTCGATTCTTGGTATTTGTCATTGCCAAATTTTGGACATATCTATTTGTCTGCATATTCTCCTCTATATAGAATACAATCATTGGGACATGCATGATATGATATGTATTCAACACCCAACATTTTCAACATTTGCTTTGCCTCTTCGCAGCTGTTGGGAAAGACATTATCACTTAGAAGTACTTTATCTTTGAGTAACCTATATTTAATGGGAAATATAAATGTACCATGTCATTTAATGTTCATAAAATCAACCATTTTCAATGTTGATTGTGTGACAAGATTCCTCAAAACATAAGGTAGTTGATGGTCAGTTACCTCAAAAGTGTCGAGAAACATGCGTCTGACATGCCATACATTGCTTTCAAGTTGTATAGTAACTATGTAGACTTTGAGGTCCAAAGAGAGGGGTGGTGGAATCTGATTTAAGGATTTCGAAGAAGGCTTCAGTGATATGAGCGTCATCCCCTATCTCATTATCCTGGAATGTATGTAACAACATTGCATCCATGGCAATTGTTTGTTGTAATAATTCATCCATACCAACTTCTACTTCATTTCCTCCATTGGAAACATGTGAAGAACTACTATTATTATAGGCATTCCTAATTGGTGAGTATGGAAATAGTGGAAATTGAATAGGTGGTTGATTCAACCATGCTTGGTATGCTTCCTCTCCAAGTTGTGTTATCTTTTCAACCTTCTCTCGATTTGACATTGTACTGGGGTGCAACGGAAGATGGTAGATAGGTCGCTCATCATCATAATCCCGATTTCAAAAATATTGAACATTTCATCGATGATGTTAGTAAGCGTGCAATGCAATTGGTTTGATCCAACATTATACAAAAGAATTATTATAGAAGCACAAGAATCATTTCCAATAGAAAATGTTAAGATGCAAACAATTTATAAAGTAAACGTTCAGATTGAATAATAAATTAACATCAATCCTACATAAAATTTAAAAATTTCAAATTGAGTAATACATTTTCAAAATGACCTTATGCAAGGAGAGCCTTAACAATACACCCATTAACCGTCTATTCTACACCCTATGGGAAAATTGAACAATACATTAACATGAATCCCATAGGAAATTAACAATTGCAATTAATCAAACAACACTGTTGTATCTGAGGCTAGCAACACAAGTAGTGCAATTCATTATGTGTGAGATTTTGGCTTGACAATTACACATATGAATGGCGTGATCAGACATCCTTGACTGTATGACAACTCAAATGATGAGTTTAGGGAAATTCCCCTACTTTATCCATTAAACAAACAATTTATAAATAAAAAATTTAAAATGAGCAATACATTAACATGAATCCCACTAAAAATTAACAAATACAATTAATCGAAAAAGAGCGTGTATTTGAGCTAGTAGTACATGTAGTGCAATCCATGAGTATGTGTGTGATATTTTGGCGTGAAAATTACACATATGATAATGGTATGATCAAACATACTTGAGTGTATGATGACTCACATGAGGAGTTTATGAAAAGTCCCATATTTTGGACATAAAAAAAACAATTTATAAATTAAATTAAAATATTATAAAACAAAATTTCAAATTGAGCAATACATTAACATGAATCCCATTAAAAATTAACAAATACAATTAATCAATGTTTTTTTGTGTTATTCCCCAAGGGGACGTCTAAGGGTAATCCCAATGCAAGTCGTCTTTGATGAACGGTTGGTGGTCTACAAAAGTTATAGTTTATTAACAACTCGTCACTGGGAGACTAACTATGTATTGCATGTACAACAAAAAATTTGGACGCTTTCCTTTTCATAAAGAACTCTTGGTCATTGAAGTGTTCCTCAAACGAACAATTTGCATAAAATAAAGAGCACCTAGAACTATTTATGAACCCTTCAATGTTTCCATGAGTGCGTGGACATCTATATATAACAGGTTCTTCCTGTTAAAGTTTTTAGAAACATAACCATTCATGCACATACTATACATGGAAATGGTATGCTTGTATTTAACAATATTCAAGTAATCTAACCGACAATAGATAGGACCACAAAATGGCATAAGTGCTACTGACTATTTGGGAGGAACAAGTACACGTGAAAGGATAAACAACCCAAGATTTGTAGCATCTATATTAGACTTGTCAATCACAAAACTATTACCACAAAAGGAGAATTCGGTTCCAACATCAAGCATGAGTAGAGAAGATGGTCAAGAGCCATACACAATGTGGTTGTAAGAAGTTTGATATTTATTTGCAAATTTATAGGAAGGGAGAAATCGTCGCTACCCTCCAATTGGATGGACCTTGGTGTGTACTTGGATAGTTTTTCTCTCCACTCATGCAACTTTTTGGATCTTCTAGTAGAGATGTGTTGGATAGCATTCATATCATACTTTGGATCACTAGAACTTCCAGTTGACTAAACATAAGAAGAGGGGTTCTCCAATTTAGGATTAGACATAGTTGTTTTGGCTTCCAACATTTTAAAAAATGAGCATAGGGAAGTGTTCCTACGTGTCTTTTCTATATCACCTATTGGACATTTTATTGCAGTAGGGGGTGTTAGATCATCAACGTTGGGCAATCTATCATTGGTATAATGAGTGAGTGTGACACACTGAGGGTTCTCCTTCAACCCTTGACATTTTAAACAACCACAAACTAATGGGGTGTCATAAAACATATCCAACTCATGAAGAATTACTGTCGATGAACCAGGATTGCGGCTTGAAGATGGCATGTTACAATTGGTGGGGTAAAGTGGCTTCCCATTTTCATCTATGAAATGCTTGCATTATTTTTCTCCTTATATGAGCTTACACCATTTTGAAACTGGTGGAATATATTGTGCATCCGAACTCGAACCTGAATCGGGGTCCTGCAATAAAGAATAAGTTGATATTCAGATTCACATGGATAAATAACATAAATTCAAATAAATAGTCAAAATATAAATAAAACCTGAACTTACTAGAGATGGGAAGGGAGAACTCATCGAACTTTGAACAAGATGGAATGAGATGGAATATGAAGAATCGACCATTTGATACTATAACATTTTCTCCCTACATTTGATCCAAATCAACAATCAATATATGTCTCTACAGTCCTAAAATATTTTTAAGAACTATATCACAATATAACTTCCAATATAGTTTGGAAACCGTTTTGTAAGAATAAGGTGAGTTTAAGCAACATATATATACTATGAAATATTGTAATTGGTGTGGTTTGAATACTAAAAGAACATTTGATATGAACATATAATTTTAAGTTGACACATCAAACCAGAGGATTTTCTAATTAAACCGATGTGTCTAATCAAATATACAAGCACTAGTGTGCTCACAACTCTTTAACACACCGTGCGTCATAAAAACAAATGCACTGTACATCAACATCGGCAAAGGACCCTACATAAGAAATTATCCACTACATTTGATAGCGTATATTTATCAATGCATTTTACAACATAATTCATAATGGTGTGTTTTCTAAATACCTGCACACCAGTGCATCCAAATTATACATGCACCGCAACGTGAGTTTTTTTAAAAATTGGTGTATTTCCTATTGATGGTGCTACATTGAAATTCAAACACTCTGGTGCATTTCAAGTATATACACACTGGTGCATCCTAATTACAAGCACACTGGAATGTCGAAAATGAAAATTAAAAAAATCACACATATTATTTTTTCCTAAACTGAAAAAAGGGAAACAATTTTAAATTTGAAAACTAATTCCAAAAGGTGTTGAAAAGCAAAAAAACTAAACATTAATTCATTCTTTTGTCGAAATTTTGAGGGGAGAGTTTTAGAAGTGAGACTTAGGTGGAAGGAGTTTGGAATAATTAGATTATTTGGAGGCTCGAAATTTGTTAAATATGGTGAATCAAACAAAACCCTGCATAGTAGACATTTTAAGTATGTAAAATATTACTATTGATCTTATTTTTCTATTTAAATATTAACTTGATTTAGAAAAAAAAAACTTAATAGTTACCTTCAATGTTGCAACCCTTATTTTCTCGCTCCTTTTTCTTTTATGTGGTTGCAATTGTGTGGCTACAAAATTTTGCATTAGGGTTTAAATCCCTCTATTGTTACACAATTACAATTTTTCCTTTTAGGGATTTTAGTTTGGATGAGTTTGTGTTTATATATAGAAAGCGTAGGATGAGACGGGGCCACTTTTTGGGTTGAATCCGTAACCATGTTAGCCCTATCAAGTTTTATTTTTCAATTAAAAATGCCTGCATCATTTGTAGTGTGTTTATATAATAGGAGCACACCGATGTGTGTAGAGTAATAGTGCACTAAAAATGGTATGCGTGACATTATATTTTATTTTCTAAAAATGCAAAAACTCATTTCTCAGTTCTCGATGCCATAGTATCGCATTAACATACCAGTGTGTTTATACTAATAACACGCTGGGAATGGTAGGAACACAACATTTTTATTTTCCTAAAACACTAAATAATTTTCAGTTGTTAATGGTGCGTTTGTTTTGATATAACACATCACTGCATTTTTGTATGTAATGCATTGGGGCGTTTTATGTATTGAAGCGCACTGATATCATACTTGTTTTCTATTTTGAAGTTCTGTAATTTATTTGTGTACTATATTGATAGCTTATGTATTTAATGGTCCAGATTTTTTATTGATATAAAATGCATGGTATGAGCTCAATGAATAAAAAATTTAGTCAACATGATAGGAGCACATCTAGAATTACAAAGAAGGAAACCGCTTTTTAATTTATGTATTTAAATTAATTTGTTTGAATTATTTGTAAAGTTAACTAATATGTATTGGTTAATGTGTGACATGCAGAGCCAACAACTGAGGAAGCTCAATAAGATTCTTACCAATCTACGTCTAGAAGAGCATAAAATGTTGAGGGAAAAATTGCAGAGAGATGAATCAAGTAAATAAAAAATAAGTCAGTATGAATTATTTGTTCAAATTTGATTAATATTGTACTTAATAATATTCACTATTATGTTTCAAATAATCTAATTCACATATGTTGAATGTTATGTAGGGACTAACATCAATAAAAGCGAATGTCATCATAAGAAAAACAAATTATGGAAGATGAAAATAATGATGAATTGGTCCTTAGCTCATCTAGAGTGGTGCTGGAAGTTAATGGAAGGGGGAAAGAATTTTATAATATTATGAGGGATATAGTGGAAAGAATGTAGATACGTACTTTTCACTTAGAATACATAAATCAATCAAATGATTTGAAGTATTAGGTCATATATAAACTACAAGAGGCGTTTCTAGAGCAATGGTCAATGAGACCAGTCAAACTTGCAATAGAAAAAACATATAACAACAAAAAGGAATCATTTAACAAGTAATATTCCTAAACATGTTTATGTAGAATATATATCTATAACTACTATAAAGTGTGATTCCTTTAATAATTTTAATTCTACTATATTTATTTTTCATAAACAATAGAAAAATAGTTTAATGTCGTTTTACATTTCCAGGAAGATTATGAAAATCCCAAAGGATGAATGAGGTGATATGTGAAATGTGCCAGTAGGAATGTGCAAAAAGATGTACAAGGAGATGGTTAAGGAAATTGACATAATTGTATCGTAGGAGGAGCCATCCCAATAGCAACGTGTTTCAAATGTAGGAAATCATTGAATTTTTTGTATTATGTACATCTCATTAATTAATTCAACATTAAATATTAATTTTCAAATGTTTTGTTGTGGAAAAGAAAAGAAAATGGAACCCATTCAACACACAAGAGAGACGACAAGGAAAAAAAGGGGTTGATATCAAAGTTTGTGAATATTTGTGATTTCCTTATAACAAATTAAGATTTCATAGTAGTTGTGATATATATATATATATATATATATATATATATATATATATTCATTCACTAACCATCCTTGGATGTCTTGAAACAAATGTTAACATACAAAGAGGATCCATCAAAAGAATTGATTGACATTGTATTAAGCAAGGGTTGTGCATATATGCTGGCATATCAAAAATTAATTGTTGATTTTGTAAGTATTTATGTTGTTTTACTTCTCTCATTTTATAATTAATAAAACAACAAAAATCCTTTATATTAAATCTATGATTTGTGATGGGGTATAAAAATTGTAGGAAAACAAAGTATAGAGTGGAGCCAACAGAAGACTTATTGATAGAAGGCATGATATTTGGTTTTGAAAGAATGTGCAACATTGATGTCTCAATTCTTTCTATGGTACGTCGCTTTTCAATTTACATTCATGTATATTATTTATTTCATTTTTCATTATTCCCAACAATGTAGCTACACTCAGTACACTTTATTTTTTATGTTTGCAGATGGAAGATGAAGAAGAGGAAAACAATCGAGCCAATAAAAAAACATTCAACTAAACAACCTAACTGTTGCAAGTGGCTCGAGCACTTATAACAGTTCCAACGAAGAATGATGATCCATATTTATTTTTTATGTTAATGCACGCTATTGTATATTTTGAAATATTTGTCTGTGAAAATCAGATATTTGTATAATGTATTGGATGTAGTGTCTGAATTGAAAGACACTGAATACCAATAAGTGTAACAATTACATGCATGCTGACATTTTGATCATTGTTGTCTCTATGGTGTCATATTTTGTATGATAAAGGCCCTCTTATTGATACATAATAATTTTTTTTTTTTTATTCTAGTGCATTCTCCAATGTTATTGTCAAATGTTATATGTGAAATAATACATTGGTAATTAAATGTATGGATGATTAAATATTACAATAGATACTAGCATCTATGATAAAAGAAATTAATCCAAACAAACACAATAATTAAAATTGAAATGAATAGTACTATACAAAAATATTTCAATTTCTGATGAATAATGGAATAAAAAAATAAAAAAAATATAATATAGATATTTCATTGCAATGTCAGTAGTCACTGTTCAAAGAATAATCTGCAATGTTTTTGGTACTTGATGTCGCACTGGTGCATTTATTCAAATAATGCGTATTGGTGCATTTATATAAATGACATGACCGGTACTCGAATGTAAATTAAAGGCATCAATAAATTAAAAAAATAAAAATGGCCATGTCTCAGTGGCATTTACCAGTGCATTTTGTTTGATAATCACACTAGTGCTTTTTAATTGTTTATATGCACCGATATTTTTTAGTGTTTTTATAGATCGGTAGTTCTTTTGTAACTAAGCACACCGGTGTGTTGGAATTGTTTAAATGCACCAGACCATTTTAATCATTTGTATGCACTGGTGCGTATTATGATGCAATGCACCGGGCGCTTTTATAAATAGACAACACCATTAAAGTATAAAAATATTTAAAATTCCCGGTATGTATGACATAAAATATCGCATCAGTGTGTTTTGGTTGTACTTAAGCACCGATGCGTATAATATATACGTAAGCATCACTGCGATGTTGAAATTTGATACTCGATCTATTTGAGTGTATCGGTGTTGATTATTTATATCGTACAACAATGGTGCATGTTATTGATATACGCATCGATGTGCCTATTTTCAACAAAGCGCACCAGTAAAAATACATCTGCTAAAACCTCTGGCCATCGAGTTTTTTTTAGTTATAGAAAACATCCATAATAACCTCCGTTAAAACATCCGCTACAATTGCCATAGGTTGTAGTGGAGGGTTTTTTGACAATTTTTGCCAATCTTGTAACACTAAAAACCTCCACTACAGGCTCTTTACCTTGTAGTGAAGGCATTAGTGGCTTAGGTGCAAAGGGACTCATACATCAGTTTTGAAGGTGATGACAACAAAATCAAATGAAAATTATACCTGTTATTCTTTGATTTATTAATAGATATTTGTCACCCCCACCCATTTCGATGTTCAATACTTGTTATTCTTGATTCTTATTGGTATAAAGGCTTAGCTTTCTTGATAAGTTAACTAGGATTGATTAATGCTATTGTTTTTTTGTGATTTGATCTATGCTTTCACATTTCCATAAACATTTAAGAATGGTTTTATCTTTATTGTGTCCAGGTGTCTTGTGCGTGAGAGGAAGCTATAGGACAACCTACAAGATCCAAGTACCTTATACTCTCTCTTTCTCAATTGACAGTGTTTCTTTCTTGATTCTTTAGTTAACGGCATGAATCTAGGTCAATAATCCTAGGGAAAATTGAATAGTTATCTCTCCCTTTCTCTGTCATAGTCAACCTTAGTTATTCATCGGTTTTTCCCCACAACATACACACCACTTATATCCTAGTTGTATCTATTCCCTTTTATGTAATAAAGAACTGAATGAATGAGAAAATTCATTTTGTTTCATTTCATGGGAAATCCTTACACTATAATACTAATACAACTTTAAATATACTAGAGTTGACCAATCTATGCTCAAGAAATTAAGAAAACCATACCTAAATTGATAATAATTATTTTTAATAGAATATGCATGAAACATTGAAATCAAAATTGACATCAAAATTACAATGAAAGCAAAATAAAAATCGACATTGAAACTACAAATAAATTGAAATCCACATTGAAATCAATTTTGAACATATCTGTGAATATGAAATTTAAAGGTCCCTTGTTGTTTCTTTCCTCAGTCTATTATTACTCACCTCCTTAATTGTTTGTCTCCATCTCACCTCTAGTCAGGGTCTCCTGTTTCCCTTATCTGTCTCTACATAGTTGTAGTCGCCTCCTACTATTGTTATTTGTCTTTGCATAATTGTATTCGCTTGATTATCAAAACATAACTCTAGAAAAAGATAAGGATTATTACTATGTAAATGCTTTTGAAAATAACAATGACATGCAAGTGGGAATCAAAAGGAACATTTAAGCCACTACCAGTGAGGCATGCAAAATTCAGAGGAAATTTGGGGAGTGGAGTAGATGGAATGTTTTAGAGACAAATGAAATATAATTCAATGGGAAATGGCCTACTATGTGGATGCCTATATTCTCTATGGTTGTTGATGGGTAAAAAAAACATGAAACATGGTTAATAATAAAGATTAATCACCATAAATGTGCTAATCAACCTAATAATGGATAACAATCAATTAAGTTAATAGTTTTAATCTATTAATGTAAGAGACAAAACACATTTGTGTAATTGAAAAGGCATTCCATCATGTTAGCCGAGAAAGAATTGCCTCTCTAAAAGAGAATGGGGGATGGGAACTTAAAAACATCTTCATCTTCGAGAAAGCTCTGGCTGTCAAAAGTCTCTAGAGGTGTCTATTCACTGGTGGTATTTGGGGGGAAGTGATGAGGTATAAATATATTAAGCATATGACAGTGGAGGCATGGTGTAGAGCAAGGGGCTCAATTGGGCGAGCAGTGTCAAACATTTGGAAGAATCTATTAACGTCCTTTTTGGTTACCCAGAAGTGGTTGGCATGGCATGTAGGTGATGGTCAAAAGGTCCTTTGTGGAAGGGATCCTTTCATTGGGGGTGAGGGTATCTACAAGCTCTCAGAACCTCTGTTGAATTATCTCAAAAGTTACGGAAAATCCTTCTCGTTTCAAGTAGCCAATCCAGTTTGCTACACACCTTCTCCTATAAATTGGATTTAGGATTAAAAAATGGGTCTCAGTGGCGACTTGGCCACAAAGTAGTCCCATTATATCGATGGTCTTCAGTGTTGTGGCATATTCCTCCAGGAAAGTGAAGACTCTTTGGTCTAGTCATGGGATCCCTCTTTTGAAGAGGTTTCCACTAATATGGCTTATGATGCCTTGTTCCATTTATCCTCGATCAACTCTTGTTGGTGGCACCGCAGCCTATGGGAGTGGCATAGTCCTTTGAAACAATTATTTTTATCTGCCTTGTTCTAGAGGATAAGATCCTCACTTGGGATAAATACTTGAAGAGAGGGGGTGTCGGGCCTGGGATCTGCACTTTATGCAACAATTCAAATGAAACTTCTTGGCACCTATTTATGCATTGTTAGTTCGCATGTTCAGTTTGGGATGAAGTTAGGGAGAGCTTGCATATGACAGGAAATTGGGCTTCTTCATCTATCATCACAAGCCTCAGCTCTTATAAAGTTTCCAATCCACTGCACATGATGCTTCCAATCTGTGTCTTGTGGTGTATTTGGATTTACCATAACAAGGTGTTATTTGAAAATTGGGTCCCCAACTATAAACAAGTGGTTTATTCGATCTTGAGATGTTACAACGAGTGGAAAGGATCCTTGAAGGCTCTTAAGGCCTATTCACTTGTCCCCCCAATCATGGATTACCTTACACTTGTTGGGATGTTTGATGGAGCCTCTCAGGAGGGATAGGAAAAAAATGGACTGGATGGTATAACATATGTGGATAAGCACCACTTGATCTGTTTCTGGATGGGGTGTGGAAGTAGCTCAAACATCAGAGTAGAATTAATGGCTCTTTGGGCTCTCTTATATCTGGAAAATAACACAAACATTCATACAATGCAGGTGGCAGGACACGTTAAGGTCATCATTGAATGGGCAAACAAAAGTAGCATTATATAGGTTGCTCTTTTGACATGGTGGATGCTTAGGATTCGAGCATTGCAGGAGTCTTTTGATGATATATCCTTCTGTCACATTTATAGAGAATTCAACAATGTAGCGGATATATTATCTAAGAAAGCTCTCTCCTCCCCTGAGGGTCTATTGTTTACCGTGGAGACTCGCCATGGATCAAATCCGATCCACTCAGGTCTACATTTGTTCTGATATTTCTCACAGTTTTTTTATTTGCGGGCTAATATGATTGTGGGCTAGAGGTCATAGGCCACTACAGTTTTTGTTGTTCATTTTCCATGATACTCTCATAAATCTTTATATTTTTGTAGCAATTAATGTCAATTATGCTACATACATAACTATTAGAAAATTGGTAATAAACTTTGTATACTTTGATTCATATATATGAATAGCAAGTATATTTTTTTCAAATTGACAAAAAATAAAATAAAAGCTCATTAACATGAGACTTCACATCCTATTCCAATATACATATGCCCTACAATTATTTTTGCAATAAATTATCTCTTTACTCAAAAGCTAGTCTTGACCAAATTAAAAGCTCATTAACATGAGACTTCACATCCTATTCCAATATATATACGCCTTACAATTATTTTTACAATAAATTATCTCTTTACTCAAAAGCTAGGCTTAACCTTTTTATACCTATCGACAAAAGAGAGACACCAAATATTTGATCAACACCAACTCCGTTGAGAATTCATTAGTAGTGAATTCATCGATATTCTCGAACGTAGTCTCAAACAGCCTCTGAACAAATTGATGGAGATCCAGCAGATTGTTCAACTCCATATATTTCTTATTGTGTTGGAACGTATACCTGAATTAAGAAAACCATCTGCTTTGCCAGATAACGGCAGCTACATCGTTTACCGCCATGTTTTCTTATGTATAAAACAATAGGAGAGTGATGTTTCGATCGTCATGGAATCAGAAGAGGAAGAGAATGGTATTGTTAGCTGAGCCCGTGCATGAGATTTCTTCCATGATGCCCACCCTCATAACCAATGCAAATACTAATATCAATCCATTTACCGGTACCAAAGCCAACAGCAATGAAGATGTGAGAACACTATGTAAGCAGGGCAGATTGAAAGAGGCACTCCATAATTTAAATACTATGCAGCAGCAAGGCATTCAACCGAATTCTTCTGCTTATGCTTTTCTCTTGCAGTCCTGTGTCGATATGAAATCGTTGCCAGAGGCCAAACTGGTACATACCCACATGAACCGATTGGGATTTAAAGCAGACCTTGTGCTAGAAACCAAGCTTTTAACTATATATGCCAAGTCCGGGAGGCTAACTGATGCTCGCCGAGTTTTGGACGAAATGCCCAATACAAATGTTGTCTCATGGACTGCCATGATTGCAGCTTATACCAGACATGGACATGCTGAGGAGGCCTTGAAACTCTTTTTTCAAATGCAACGAACAGGGGTTCGGCCGGATCCGTTCGCCTTTGTAAGCGTTCTTCCAGCATGTGCGAATATGGCATCTCTGCAACTGGGTAAAGAAGCCCATGAAGACATTATTAGAAGAGGATTTCAGTCAAATATTTTTGTGGGTAGTTCCGTTGTGGACATGTATGTGTAATGTGGGAGTATAGAGAATGCACGTAAAGTGTTTGACAGATTGCCTGAACGGAATGTAGTCTCATGGACTGCAATGGTTGCTGGATATGCACAAAACGGCCACGTTGATGAGGCCTTCGAGCTCTTTGAGAAAATGCCCAAGCGAGACCTGTTCTCGTGGAATGTTATGATTGCAGGATATGTACATAATAGACGAGTTGATGAAGCACTGGAGCTCTTTCGAAAAATGCCTGAAAGAGACACAGTTTCATGGAATGCAATGATTACAGGATTTGCAGAGAATGAGTGTATTGGCGAAGCCCTGAAACTCTTTAATCAGATGCCTGAACGTGACGTGGTCTCTTGGAATGCAATGATTGCAGGTTATACGAGGCAAGGTTATGCTGAGGAGGCATTGACTTTGTTTTGCAAAATGCAACAGAGTGGAATTCAACCAAATCAAATCACTTTTGCTAGTGTTCTCCCATCGTTTGGGATTTCAGCAGTGTTAGAAGATGGCAAGGAAGTTCATGAAGAGATAATTAGAAGGGGATATGAATTTGATATCATTTTAGGAAATGCCCTTGTAGACATGTATGCCAAATGCAGAAACATAGGGGATGCACGTAAGATGTTTGACAGAATGCCGAATAGAAATGTGGTCTCTTGGAATGTAGTGATTGGAGGATATGCACATAATGGACTTATTGATGAGGCACTGAAGCTCTTCAAGAGAATGCCTGAACGAGATGCTGTCTCATGGACTTTGATGATTGCAGGATGTGTGCACAGTGGTCATTTTGACATGACCCTGGAGCTCTTCCTGCAAATGCAACTGACAGGGGTGAGTTCAGATTCGGGCAACTTTGCAAGTGTGCTTTCAAGTTGTGCCAGCATGGGAGCTCTCCAAAAGGGAAAGGAGCTCCATGGAAACATAATTAGAAGTGGATTTCTGTTTGATGTCTTTGTGGGGAGTGCACTTGTAGATATGTATGCCAAATGTGGGAGAATAGATGAAGCGTGTAAAGTCTTTGATGCAATGCCCGGGAAAGATGTTGTTTCATGGTCTGCAATGCTTCTTGGATATGCCATGCATGGGCATGCTAAGGAAGCCCTTCAACTTTTCGAAGAAATGCAACACTTAGGCATGAAGCCAAACCATGTGACCTTCATCGGAATTTTGTCCGCATGCTGCCATGCAGGCCTAGTGGACAAGGGCCTGCAATATTTTGACGCTATGAGTCGAGTATATCATATTACACCTGAAATTGATCACTATTGCTGTATGGTTGACCTCCTTGGTCGGGCAGGATACCTGGATGAGGCAGAGGACTTTATTAACAGAATGCCAATAAAGCCTAATATTGCAATATGGGGTTCTTTGCTTGCTTCCTGTAGGATACATTTCAATATAGAGCTTGGAGAACGTGTGGCAGAACATGTTATAAACTTGGACCCTACAAATGCTGCTCATTATGTGCTCCTGTCAAACATCTATGCAGAGGCTGGTTGGTGGGATAACCTAGAAAAGGTCAGGAAAATGATGAAAGAAAGGAACATAAAAAAGATGCCAGGGTGCAGCTGGATTGAGCTAGAAAACAAGACATATACTTTCCTCACTGGAGACAAATCACACCCACAAACACCAAAAATATATTCCGAGTTGGAGAAATTATCAGGGCAAATGAAGGAGGCAGGGTATGTGTCTAATACAGATTTTGTGCTTCATGACGTAGAGGGGGAGCAGAAAGAACATATTCTTTCTCACCATAGTGAGAAGCTGGCAATTTCTTTTGGACTTATCAATACCTCCCCTGGTACACCTATCCGGATCATTAAAAACCTTCGTGTATGTGGTGACTGCCACTCTGCTATATCATTCATCTCCAAGTTTGCTCCACGAGAAATTGTTGTAAGGGATGCCAGCCGTTTCCATCATTTCAAGAATGGAAAGTGCTCTTGTGGGGATTACTGGTAGTGGTACGGCTAACTGAGAAGTTATTACCCACATCCTGCTTTTCGTTCATGGCAAAAGTGTAATTTTTGAGATCTGAGTTATTATTTCTGGTTTAGACTCGGCATATCTATATCATCATGTGCTAACATTATTAATCAGAGATATATTAACAGTGCATAACATTATTAATCATAGATTATTGCATCAAGAATAGTGAGGTGCTTTACAGCCCAGTATGAAGGAGATATTATCATAAACATAATGAACATAACTTACATGATTAAAAAAATTAAATAAATCTAAAAAAATAGAAAGCAGGATAATCCATCTTAAACCCAGATCTATCAAGCACTGAGAGGAATGCAAAAATTTGACAATTTTTTCACATAAAAAAAGCCATACCCAAATGTTAGGCGATGGGCTTCTGCTTGAAACTGTTTTCTTTGCTATCACTCTCTCATGATAGGGACTGTATTTGATTGCTTGAATGTTTTTTGTTGTATACAATCTTAATGGTTACTGCACAGTAGTCAGTTGCAGTACGTCTAAACATTGCTTGTCAGGGACCAATCACAATTGCAAGTAGGGAAAGCATCGGCTGTGAGAGGGACTGTTGGTCTAAGGAAGGAAGGGGTGTTATTTTATTCAACATTTGGCCAAAGGGAGATGCCGCTGGTTATAGCAAAAATAAATTCTGGTTGAAACAGGCAAAGCAATTGTTGCCAGATAAAGGGTATTACTTGCAGCAAGTATTGATTGCCTCCCATGGAATGACAATCACACATTATTGAGGATGTTGGTTGCAAGAGCCTTGAAATAGAAATTGAAATGATAAACAACAAACAATCATTTGTCAAAATTATCACTGAAAACTAAGTGAGAAACCAAGTCTAAAAGTCATGGCAATTTAACGATCGCTAAAATAGATGGCTGATCAAACAATCCATACATATTTGTGCTCAAGCAAAGAAGTCAAATGTATTTGTTAGGTGAGATGTTTCGTGTACATTTGGTGTTAAACGGCGAGAGCGTCTGATTTCTCATCATCTGTTGTTAACATGTCCATGAGTTTTGCCTGTGGATCTCTCTTCTATTTTTGTTTACCGTTTTCTCTATCCCTTTGAATGTCCATGGATCTCTCTTGTATGTGTTCATTGTTTTCTCTATCCCTTTGAATGTCTGTGGACAGTATATAGGGGTTCTTTGATGATAATCGAGGAATGATTCATATGCATTTGGAGACGGAGATATCATTTTAAATATAAATATAGAAGCTTTATGTACTACATTGAAGGTGGTGGTTTATGGATCTTAACATATCTTAAGGATTATCGGTGCTATGAATATCCACACATAATACCTAATCTAATGCCATAATAATAATGAATGATGTGAGAGAAGAGAATCATAATAATAATAATATATTTTTAAGGTCATCGGTAAGCAAGACACCAATTTGGTGTATGAGACTCCCTTGTTTGTGAGATAATGGAAATCCCTCTACGTAGCGATTTAACTACTAAAGTCTACAGAGATGTACATACCCTACCCCTCTCTGGATTTGAACTTGTTACCTCCTAAGAGGAAACACATGTTCTTAACCGTTAGGCCCACTAGTGTCAAGTCCTTTGGGCATATGGAGTCTAGGAACTGTTACCAAAGGAAATAACCATAGGATGAGAGTGAATTAAGTCTGAATGAAGGATCTATAAGCACCTTTGTCTTGTCGTGCACAAATTCAAAAATTATTTGTGGGAATTCTCGATGAGGAAATCTCGAAGGGATGTATGAAAGTGTGTCTACTCATTGACAATATAAAGATAATAACAAATTCATAAGAGAATTGATTCAACGTTAAATTATCAATAAGCCACAATTAAAATCTTCAGAATAAAGGATCTATCTTCTTAATTATGAATAGATTGTCACCCATATCATTTCAATGATTCAAACATCATTGATGCAAGTGATCTCCCACATGTGTATTCAACAACATCAACCCAAACATATAACACAATAATAACAAGCTCTTAGTCTTCCATTGCCTTTTGGATATTCAGCATTGCCTTTGGATGTTCAACACAATATCTAGGGAGGGAGCTCCCCAAATCCAACCATGAAAAATGAATGAGGAAGGGCTACTCTTTATATAGAGTCTAGCTCAACTTCATTTACCATAAAATAATCATTTTCCCTCCTAGATCCTCAATTTGCTCAACAACTTTTCTAATAATATCATAAAATGGTTAGATCCACTTTCTCCAAAGGGAAACAATATAATAGAGCTCATATAACTAACCCCATGAGGAATTTCAACAATGAATAGAATAATGAAATAGTTAGAAACAATCTTCAAGAATAGCCAAGAAGGTAGGGTGCACCCTTCTATTGAGTGATTGAACAAGAGAAATCACTCATGCAATGATAAATAATTTCCTCCAAAAGTGTGCCCCTCAAGAAAAGATAGTCCACATGTGTGAACGAGGCTCTAAGGTGGACATCTTAGAGTTTGACCATCATACAACAATACCTTCCAAGCAATACACCCTCAAGAAAGGTGCCACAACCTTTCTAGAGGCACATGTGGCTATAACCAACCTTGACGCTAGGGATCTCCATAACCACCTTCCATAGTAAGCTATTCAAATTGACAAATCTCCCACACGTGCAAGGAACAAGGACTCAACCCATGCATGAATAACCACTTTAACAAGGCAAATAATAAAATAATATTGGATTAGATGAGGCACCTTGTAGAATGTGCCATGCTAACCACCTTGACCAAGCCTTAACCAATAATAGGAATGTGCCCTTGGAGAATGTACCAAGGTCATGTTGCATCTGCAACCCTTTCCTCAATTTTGTGCAAAATTAGGGATCCTCCTTATTTTTTAGCTTAACTTTTAGCGTTATTTTGTAGTGTCTATTTCACCAAAGAATTGCTTGAAGCTTGATTCTCCTTAGAGAAGTTGACACTTAGAATTTTTGTGATTTTGACTGTTTCGGATCAACTTCTAATTTAACGCCGAAACATTGGGTCAACTTCTAATTTGTCGTCGAAATGGTCGGAGCAACTTCTATTTTCACGCCAAAACAGTCGAAGTATTTGAAGGTTTTACGCCAAAACTTATTAATGGTTTTGGTCTGCTTGAGCCTTTGTTTTCGCTTAAAGGTTTTTCAAGTTGAAGTCTTGTCGCACGAATTTATGACATTTACACCAAAGCTTATCACAAGACTTATATTTTTCTGCGAGATGAGGTGTTTGTTGTGACTTTTGGTTCATCCCCGAAACATGTCAGAGCCTTTTCCGATTTGGCTCTGAAACGGTCGGCCTGAGAAACGTTTTGTACCCTGATTCCCTTTCACATAACGACTAATTTTAAAACGTCGTCGAGCTACACCAAGTCGCATCGGCGTAGAATTGGTTTTATCGCCGAATCATGTTGGGATCGAATTGATTTTAGCATCGAACTTATTGGTGCAGTTGAGGTTTTAGCTCCAAAACACTTCAAATTAGTTTTTTGTTCGAACTGCGATGCGAACATGATCGATCTTGCTTTTAAAACTATAAACTTGATTTTTTTTTTAAGTCTAAAAGTGATAGCATCACCCCATGGTGTTATAAAGAAACTATTGTTATGGAAGTCTTGATCGATTTTTTAAAAGGTTTTAGGGTTTAGGGAAGTTCATATATAAAAGGAAAACCCCGTTACAAGCTCGACATTTGCTTCTTAAATGCCATTACCTGCTCGAGCGACCTGGACGGAGAACTCTACCATCTCAATCCCCAGCTCATCAGCACACTCATCACACACCTAGGTAGGTTTTTTTGTCTTTATCTGGTATTTTTGTCACATTTGGTTGTAATAGATTGGTGTCAAAGGAGTAGGTCAAGCCATTAAGATATGCCCTAGTTTTATACCTTCGAGCCATAGAACTCCTAATTACATTATCGTGAGAGAAGAGACATGAGCTCGGCTTGTTCTTTTCCTTCTTCCTGCACACAATATTAACACTAGGCGCTCGATTTTAAATGCGTATTGATTTGGGGAAGACGTCTTCAAACCCTAGCAAGTTATTGATTGGCTAACTACATGCTTAACCATTAGTCACAACCATCAAGTTTTTATTTATTTATTTCCAGTCTTCAACCTTTCCATATGCTTACTTTTATGAACAAAACAATGTTCAAGCCAGAGTCCTTAATCGAGCACGAATTCAGTTAGCTTGTCTAAAGCGCATAAACCCTAGCCAAAAAAGTTATTCCTCAACAAGTTTTCGGCCATAAGTTTGCAATTGAACCCTAATGTTGCATCTTTTGCTTGTGCGAGTGTTGGAAGTGTGATTGAAACCCTAAATATGGAAAGCTCATTCAAATGATTGTATTTTGGTGCTTAACATCCATTTGTAACCAAGGGAAGCGTTGCTTGAATTGACCCTTTCTACTTGGTCTTGAATGTGGCCATCTGCTCAATGAGGATGCTAAATCTAACTCATAGTTGTTCTTCCAAATACATGCATGTTAGGTAGATTTTTAAATTCTAATCTACAGTTTGATTCATGAGCAGTTCTTTGTTGTGAATAATGTTATGGATTTGTTGATAGCGCGATCCTTTTGGCTTTCATTTTAGTTGCATATTGGTAGATTTGGTTGGAGAAGAATGAAAATTCCTACTAGAAGATAACATGCTCATATGTTCATTAAGTTCTTCATCTAGTTTTTCTTTTAGGTGTAAATATTTCTAGTGGTGTTATTAATGGAGCCCATGCCATCAAATGATATTTCTTTTTATGTCACAGGATTCAGATATGTCTAAAAGGAGTTCCGAACGTAATGCTAGGGTGGTGGAATTGGACTCGAATGTAGAGATGATCCTAGAGACAACCATGGAAGCACAGTTCAAAGATAACAAATATGTCATGGGGATAGCTTCTGAGTATAAGTGGGGTGAGCTTTATAATTTTATAAGAGATCAAAATATACCTGATGCAACAATAGAGGAAAACTTGATATACCAAAATATCAAGAAGTTGAGTCTTCATAAAGCTACCACACGCCCAAAACTATTTCCGTGTTCATAAGTGATTGGATGGATTCTACCATATATAGATGTAAAATCTAGAATCATTGCAAGTGAAAATGGAAATGGTTTCACTTCGTTTCAACCTGCGCATATAAGCAAAGTCTACAAACTGTCAGTTCCTAAGGTTTTATTAACAAATTATTGGGTCAAGAGTGTAAATATTGAGCATTCAGATTGTGCAAGAAAGATGTTAATTCCACGCAAGCAATTGTGACAAAAGACAAGTGGGGAGTATGAAACCAAGAACCTTAGAACTCCATTTAAGGTCGTTGCGATGATTTGATGTAGAATATACGGAAGAGCTAATGCAAGCATTTACAAGCTCAGTTGGATTTCACTGTTGTATCATGTCAAAACACATGACACCGTATTTAATTGGGCGGATATTATTTTTAAAAAAAAATGGTTCAAGTCATAAAAGATGCTCAAAAAGGAATAAAGCAAAAGAAGGATGAATTTTACATGTCATCATATCTTATTGATTGCATTCTTATTAGGAATTTGTTCCCAAAGCTCGGACGCAACTGGAATCCAAATGAAACTCCAATTTATGTAGCTTGTCAGATTCTTTGGGCTCATAAACATGCAAGCTTCTACAAGCTGATTTGTGAATAATTTATGATGCCATTATATAAGTTGATTTTTAATGAAGAACCAAATTGCATGTCACATACATCACTCGAGGTGATCAATGAATACATAGACTATTACTTCACTCCCAAAGGCACACATATATGCATGTACGGAGGTACAAATAGCCCCTCACTGCTGCCCATATATGTTACAGATTACATTATCTTGAAGGAGGCAGTGAGGCGGGTATTTGTTAATGGTGTCAGACAATTCCTGAATGAACACAAGAAAGCATCATGGCCACCACTCCCACTTGTGGTTGGGGCCTATAAATTCAACAAAGTCAAAGGAGACGAGAAATTTGTGAAAGAATTAGATGTTTATCACTTCGGGGAAAATATTTTTGTTAGAAATCACAGCTAGCAGAAGGTGGCTAAGCATTGATTATCATGTAAGATCAATTTTGAGTATACCGATCATTTTTTTAAGGATGAATAGGTGTATAGGGGAGCAAAGAATATCACATATTTAAATAAGAGATTCAACAATAAAATAGAGGCAAGTTCCATCAAAACGAAAGAAGACTTAGAAGAAGTAGCAAGAAAGAAAGCTAATGAAGAAGCTCTGGAAGCCTAAAATGCAAAGAGGATGCAAGAATAGGAGATATCCAAGAAGAAATAAGAAGAAAGACAAAAATAAGAAAGAGATGAAGAGGCAAGAAAGAAAGCAGAGCAAGAAAAAGAAGATAAAATGGCTACAGAAGAAGAGGAAAATAGATTAGAAGCGGAAGCATTAAAGAAGAAAACTGAAGAAGAAGAACGAGTCAAGAAAGTTGTGGAATCCCAAAATTTGCAAGAAGAGAGTGGAAAAAAAGATATGGAAGTAGATAATCCTACTGATCCTAATACTGGAGCACCTCTAATAGGAGGACATCTTCCTTTGGATGAGCTAGGACTCGTGCCATTTCACCATCAAAGCAACACTTAGTTGCTAAGCTTGAAACAATAGTTTTCAATCCAAAAAAGAAAACCATCATGAAAAGAACGGAGAAGAGGTTGAAAGTGGCTCAAGAACTAGATATAGTGACTGTACAGGAGGTTACGGTGATGGAAGGCATGAATAAAGATCCTAAATTCACTTCTTTAGTGAATGCGGCTGCTGCACAAGCAAATGCAGATAATATCGACAGATTAACTGAAGATGTGTAAATAAGTAAAGATAAAGTGATCAAATTAAAAGACAATTTAGTACAATCCCGCATTGAGGGGATTGCAATGAGGAGACAATGGGATTCTCTAGAGTTAGAAAAGGAGGAAATCTTGCAGACTGTTCAAAGTCTTGAAGATGAAAAAGACTCATTGAATCTACAATTAGTAATCATGGAAGGTGAGAAAGTTGACCTTCAAGCTCAAGTAAGCACATTACAGGAAAAAGAGGCTCAATTAGACCAGCAGGTTGAGGTGCTTACAATAGAAAAGGGAGCTTTGCAAGCTCAAGTAGCATAAATGAATAAAGAAAAAGAGTTTCAAGTCGAGCAATTGAACTATGCTCAGAACCAAAAGCAGGACTTGACACCATTCTATGAATATGTGTCTACATTACAGGAATAGTTGTTTAGTTGTCATCATTTTATCACTGAGCAATCATATGAGTTGCAAGTGATGGTGATCACACTTAAGCAAATATATGAAGAAGCTGCAACTACCATGGAAAATATCACATAATTGTATGGCAGGATGAAAGGGTTAAATGCTTGGAGAAAAAAGGCCAAAGAAATTCCTCCAAATCTGCCCAAAAGGTCCACTCGGGAGCTCAAGTTACACTTTGCGCTCTTGGATAATTTCCAAAAAGAAGAGGAAAAGTTATAGGAAGAAGTGAATGAGTTCATCACTAAATGTGAGGATATTCAACAAGGAATTTGCAAGGCTTTCGAAAAATGTCATCTGCCCTCTCCTGGCACCATTGAAGAATTAGTACCAAGAGAGAAGCACTTAGCGGAACTGAGGACCATTAAAGACAGAGATATCGTTTCCATCAAAAGTATGGACACCCTCATTGCAAAATATTTTAAGGAGCGAATAGCAGAATCCATGATGAAGACTTTTTACTTAGGAAATGACGACACCATAGCAACTAAGGGATTGAATGTGATGGTCAAATATATACCTCTTCATGAAGTGGCTTAGAAATTGTTGGAGCCTCAACAACTAAATGTAATAGCTTATGAGAGTGGTCTTTGGAATGATTACATCCAATGTTAAACAAATGATCCATCAAACTGAAGTAATATTGCAATTTTATTTTTATTTTAGCTGTTTATGTTGCAATCACAAAAGGAAAAAAATGTAGAAAACCAAGGGTTGAAGGGAATATGAAATGATAACTCACCTCAAAATTGATTTTGCAAGGATAAATAGGGGAAACTCAAAGAGAAAGGGGATTTTTGTTTGTGAAATATTGGACTAGTATAATCTTGTAAGAAAACTATTTTTCTGCTAATGAGAAAAGACAATTTTGCTGGGTGAAGGTGTACATGGAGTATTGCATGGAAATATGTGAATGAATGTGCATAATTAATTCTCTTTTTGTTCATCAATATGATGTAAGATCTTTCCTCTTCTATTGGATTATTCTAATGGTTTGTGAATCATCTTACTATTTATGAATATGAAACGCAAATTTCTGTGTACTTATGAGTAATTAATGAATAAATTCCATATCAAAGCCATCTTTGTATTAATATTATCCTGCAACTGTGAATACATTTATTTTAGTAGTTAAATTCTGGAGTTGTAATAAGCAGTTACAGTCATTACTTTATATTTAATTTCGCTCCTTGCAAGGATAAGTTAGATTAGATAGATTAAATTTATGCATTCTGGTAGGATATTCTTGGTTGATTTGTAAGACAAGGGTGGTAAGATGAGAGGTAAGAACCTGTGCATCACCTTGTGAGGCCTTTGTCTACCTTTCAAACAGGCGTAGATAGGACCATACACACTTAGAATTAGGACTTTGCATTTGCATACATAATAATAAAACTTAAACGGTGGATTGGGCAGTAACCGATAAACCCATAACAACAACATATCTGATGGTAGTCAGACTGTAAGCCGAATGGATTCCCCATCCCAATCAATGAATAGTCTAATTGGGACTTTTCATTGGGGAGAATCCCTATTGTCGACGCAATAAATTTTCCAGGCGTCAACAGATTTGGCGCTAGAAGAAGGGCCGCCAGTGTATGGCTAGTAGAGGAAGTCCATTCCATCGAGGAAATTTATTTGGGTCTCCATTTGAAACATATCAACCCAAATATTCGATTCCTGAAAATGAACAAGAAACTAATTATTAGGAAAATCTTACTTCTGAAAGTGAGCACATTGAGACTTTGTATGATGTTTCTCACTAGGAAGTAAATAATTTATGGAGGTACACCAAATATTACGTTAGAAATCTTGGAGGATTACTAGTAGTCTCTCTATTTCCTAGAAGGTGTGCTCCTAGAAGAAGAGCTATACAAAATAAGGATTATGTTATGGTTGAATCGTTGGAAGAATTGGTTGATCTATCTTTACAGGAGATACCAGAACCTATCGATTAATTGAGACCATCTTCTCCTGAATCAACATCTTCTCAACACACAAATTTACCTCCTCGTATTGGTAATATGGCTCATAATGCTAATCAACCACTGGCTTGGAGAGCTAGAGGACCTTTGAATATACCCACTCTTTTGCATGATTTGCCTAAACATCTTGAGAGGGTGTTACCTAAATTTGATCCCGGAAAAGGAATTTCTGCAAACGATCATTTGAAGAGTTTTTATCTGGATTTAAGTTTGTTGGATGTAGAACATGAAGATATGGTGTGTCGTCTATTTCCTTATACTTTCGAACCTAAGGCTTCATCATGGTTTTTTAGTTTACAAACTGGTTAAATAACTTATTGAGATAGTTTCAAAAGTGTTTTCTTAAGTAAATTTGGTGAACAACGAACTTTAGCATCACTTATGAAAGAGTTACTGTCTCTTAAAATGGATAAAAAGGAAAAAGTGGAGGATTTCAATCAAAGGTTTACCACTGTTTTGAATATGTTTAGTGCTGCCGCAAAACCTGCAAAATAATATTTAATTGAATATTATACTACAACATTACATCCATCTCTGGCTATGTTTGTTAAGCGTTCATGTAAGAATACTTTGACTGAAAACTTTGAAGAAGCTAAGAAGGTCGAAACAGACATGAATAGTATTGTAAAACATAATGTGGAAATAGAATATAAGCCTATTACTTCCAAGAAACCATTGTTACTGACGAAACCTACTGAAGAACAATCAACTGATCTAGAAAGCGTGGTTAAATTGGTTCAAAAGTTGTCCAACAAGATAGTGGACTTGGAAAAGGAGAAGGGAGCTACTTCATTCACGAGAAAAAATTTAAACCTTTTTATAAGAAAAGAGAAGAAAGTCCAAAACCTCCAACACATGAGTCATCCGTTCTTAATTTAAATGAAGTAGGCATGGACCACTTTTGTACATTCCATCAAGAACATAATTCGGAAAAAACTTGTCCACAATGGATAAATTCCATAACATTGGTGATGAATCAATTGTTGGACAAACAACTCCTAGATGAAGAAGATAGAAGCAACAAAATACAGTCAAATGAAACAAGAGAAGATAATGAAGAAATTCCACTTGTATTATGGGATTGGGCACTGAATATTGATTTGGAAGATGAAGAAGAAATAGAAGAAATTCATAATTTACAAGTCTCATCTATTGATTATGCAACTAGGAGTAAAGGACCAATAGAAGATCAAAACATATCAGTCCCGAAAGGAAAAAAAAGCAATGCTGCTACTAAAAATAAAAATAAGACTAATGTTGTGACTCAACCACTTCAAAAGGTATCAGAGAAAAGACCTATCAATCCCTTAGAATTTGTAAAGGGATCATCTTCTCTAACTCATAAAGAAACAACCCCTTCATTAAAGAATTCTGCTATAGGTGGAAATATTGGGATGAATCATAATATGTAGTATGATATCCTTGAAGACATTAAAAAGACCAAGGCTAATGTAACTTTGTTTGAAATGGGAAATTTTCCACAGCAAAGGAAAATATTATTGGAATCTTTTAACCTCAATAAAATGTCAAGTAACTCTTCTAGTAAAAATAAGCAACAAATCATCATTGAAGCAAACACTGATATTAACGAAGCTAGTATTGGTGGTAAATCTAAATCTCAAACCCCACCTTTTTTGCTTACTTTTGAGATATTTAATTATAGTGTGCACAATTGTTTTGTGGACTTAGGGGCTTCATCTAATATCATTCCATTGTCGATCTGTAAAAGGATTAATGGACATCCAATTCCATCTCCCTCTAGGATCATTCAACTCGATAGATCAGATTTCAAGGTAGTGGGAGAGATGAAGAATGTTTTAATCAGATTGGTTGTTGATCCAAGGGTTTGTCAATTCATTGACATAGTTGTGGTTGATATACTAGAAGCTTATGTTTTGATACTGAGTAGAGATTAGTCAAGTAAGATAAATGGTTACTTTGCTACTATTGGTCTCACTTGTGGCTACCTTATCAAAATAAACAAAATCAGATTAAGGTACTAAGAGAACCACATATGAAGTTCAATGTGTCTGAATTGGAAGGAAGAAATGAACCAGTGAATTTTTCACACTCTGTTTTGAGAAATTATTTTTTAGAAATTGAACCCGGATGTTACCAAGTTGAAACTACCCACCCTAAATCAGACACACAGTCTGATCTCCTTCAATTTTCCTTGACTGATGAAAATGAATGTAATGTAGTAGAATTAGTTACTGACTTGGATGTAAATACTAACTTAGATAGAATAGAATCAAAATTTTGGATTTTATATTTTGATGGCTCCAAAACGTAGGAGGGAGCAGGAGTCAGTTGTGTTCTTAAAATTATTATAGATACTAAAGGGAAAATATTATTTCTCTCTTGTAGATTAGAATTTGAATGCACCAACAACATTGCTGAATATGAGGCCTTAATTCCGGGACTCACAAAAGTAATAGACTTAAATGTTCAAAATTTAAAAGTTTTTGGTGATTCTAAGATAATTGTCAGGCAATTAAGGAATACTATTAATTGTTTATATCCACACTTGAAGGGATATCGCGCAAAGGTATGGAATTTAATTTCAAATTTTGATGATTTTAATATCGATTGCATCCCTAGATTGCAGAATTATGCTGCTGATTTACTAGCTACTTCTGCTTCTCGTTTAGTTCGTTTTAATGAAAAATGTTCTATTGAATTGCTTTTCATACCATCTCTCCTAGACAATGTTACAAATTGGAGAGTGTTCGATGATGATGATCAAATTATTGACTTCTTAATTGATGAAGATGCATTCAAATGATTGATTTTTGACGAAGTTGAACATCAGTCAAATATGGAAAATACGAATGAAAATCAGTCCAAGGGAAATTGTATGCCAAAAGGAGTACGTACCCTAGAGAAACTGTTCGATTTGCAGCATAAGTTTGGAAATATAGCAAATGTCAAGACAAATAGTTCTTCAATGCAATATGAATTGGTGAATCTAGGAACGAAAAAGGAACCAAAATATGTTAATCATGGGACATGTTGTTCACTTGGTGAGATGTACAAGTTTATCAAGCTCTTTCAACAATATAAATATGTGTTTGCTTGGACATATGATGATATGAAGACATATGACACTAGTATAATTCATCATGTCATTCCTATTAAACAAGGTGCTAAGCCTTTTCAGTAGAAACTTCAAAAAGTGCATCCCACTTTAAAGCTGCTTATTCAAAAAGAATTAAATAAGCTACTAGATTCTAAGATCATTTTCAAAATTAGGCATTCTGAATGGGTGACAAATCCTATGCCCCTATGTAAAAAATACGAAGAAATAATAGTATGTGTGGATTTTCAAAATTTGAATAGAGCATCCGACAAGGACAATTATCATGTCCCACCTATGGAGCAAATATTGCAACTTGTATCGGGTTCATAAATGTTGTCCTTGTTAGATAGATTCTCAAGATATAACCAAGTGTTAGTGGCTGAAAAGGATCGTCTCAAGACAACCTTCCGTACAAAGTGGGGAACATTTGCTTACAGGAGAATTCCATTTGTCCTTATGAATGTTGGAGCCACATTCCAAAGGGCCATGGACATTGATTTTCGGGGATTAATTTGCCACAATGTAGTCATATATTTGGATGACGTCACAATTTTCTCCAAGAAAAGGGAAGACCATGATTTTCACCTAAAATAAATTTTTGAATGATGTATAAAATATGGTATTTGTCTTAATCCAAAGAAAAGTGTATTCATTGTTTTAGAAGGGATATTATTGGGACACATCATCTCGAAGAAGGGAATATCAATTGACCCCGAAAGGATACAAGCTATACTTCAGATTTCCATGCCTCATAATAAAAAATCCATGCAATCATTTATCGGCAAGATAAATTTTGTTCGAAGGTTTGTACCAGATTTTGCACAACTTGTAAAACCTTTGCAACAAATGGTTAAACAGGATGTGCAATTTAAATGGATTGAAATATAAAATAATGTTTTTAAAGATATCAAAACCGTAATTTCTCATGCACCATAACTTAGCCATCCATATTTTGAAAAGGATTTTATCATTTACACATTTTTGTTCGATCACTCCCTTGCAGCAATGCTAACTCAAAAGGGAGAGCAGGGGGGTGAATATCCAATATCTTTTATGAGCATTGGGTTAGAAGGGTGAATTTAATTGTACAGATGTGGAAAAATAAGCTTATTCTATGTTTAAAGCTGTAAAACCGTTCAAATCATATATTCTTAAGAACAAAACCAAAGTCATAGTACCTCATCCGGCTGTCAGATCATTATTTGTACATAATGAGTTGGGAGAAAGATGCGTGAATTGGGTAACTGCATTACAAGAATATGATTTAGAATTTAAACTCGCCAACATCATTAAAGGTCAAGGGTTATGCAAATTGATCACTGAAAATACGATTGAAGAACCTAATGGATGGGATAATGAAGCTGAGATGAACTTGCTAGAAGTTTGTTCCATTCACACTACTGATTCTTGGTATCAGGATTTAGTGCATTATCTATAGCATGGATATACTCTAGAGCATTGGAACTCCAAGTAAACAAGATCCCTCCGCTTTAAGTCAATTGCATATCAAATAATCAATGGAGCACTCTTCTAAAAAAAGTATGATGGAGTATTTCTTAGATGCTTGGAAAAAGAAGACGCAGAGAAGGTAGTAAAAGAATTGCGTGACGATCTTGTTGGAAGCCATTATTCTGGAGACACTACCACACATAATATTTTAAGAGAAGGATACTATTGGCCCACTATTTTTAAAGATGCACATGCATATGCTCGGAGATGTGTTGTATGCCAAAAAAGTGTTAGAATATTAGCAAAACTAGCAGCACCATTGCAACCAGTAATAATATCCAAACCATTTGAGCAACGGGGCTTAGACATCATCGGTGAAATCAACCCCAAATCCTCATTGCAACATCAATACATTCTTACATAAACAGATTATTTTACTCGATGGACTGAATCTACCCCTTTACGAAAAGTCAATGAAGATGTTATTAAATTTCTACAAGAGAACATCATAACCAAGTTTGGGGTTCCAATTTCTTTAGTTTTTGACGATGCTTCCTATTTTTCTTCTTTGTTGAAAAAGGAATTAAATTGCATTATTCTTCAAATTATTATCCACAAGGGAATGAGTTAGCAGAATCTCTGAATACAAATTTAATTAGGATTTTAAATAAAATAGTCATTGTCAACCAAGGAAATTGGCATGCTACTCTTCCTAACTCTTTATGGAATGATAGGGTCACTCCAAAGAATTCTCTAGGAGTCTCCTCGTACACCTTAGTTTATGGAAAAGAGGCTATACTCCCTCCAAACATTCTTTTACCTTCGCTACAGTTAGCCCAATCATCTATAGGATCTAACAGTCAAGTTATGCAATCAAGAATTAATACCCTGTTGAAACTTGAAGAAGAAAAATAAAATATAGAAATAAGTTTAACCTTCATTAATGCAATATTAAGAGATGGTTTGATAGATGGAAAGTAGGGAAGAAATAATTTTAGGTAGGTGACTTAGTTCTGAAGTGGGGCCAAACCCATGAGGAAAAGGCAAAGCAAACCAATGTGATACTTATTCCAACTTGAAATATAACTATTTGGGTCAATGTGATATTTATTCCAACTTGAAATATAACTATTTGAACTACACGACAGATTAATAATTTATGACTCTTACAATTAGAAGTTACTGATAAGTAGAAATTATTTCTTAAGGCTAGCTAAAATAGTCTTCCCCTCAAGAGTATTCTTTATTTGCAGAGGTCTAAGTTCCCCAGCTAGTCGCCAATTGTTGCAGTTGCAACCCTTTCCCCAATTTTGTGAAAAATTAGGGACCCTCCTTATTTTTGAGCTTAACTTTTAGCGTTATTTCACCAAAGAATTGCTTGAAGCTTGATTCTCCCTAGAAAAGTTGACACTTAGAATTTTTGTGAGTTTGATTGTTTCGGATCAACTTCTAATTTAACGCTGAAACATTGGATCAACTTCTAATTTAACGTTGAAACATTAGATCAACTTCTAATTTTTCACTGAAATGGTCGGACCAACTTCTATTATCACGCCGAAATAGTCGAGGCATTTCAAGTTTTTACACCGAAACTTATTAATGGTTTTGGTCTACTTGAGCTTTTATTTTCACTTAAAGTTTTTTCAAGTTGAAGTCTTGATCACACGAATTTTGTTAAGTTTTTACTTGTTTATCATAATAACATTAAACAATATAATCACCGAAAGAAAGAAAATCACAACAAACACAAAGAACACAAAATTTCTCTTGGGGAAACCACAAGGGAGAAAACCCCAGAAAAACTTCCTCAATATAGAATTCACCAAGTACAAGATAAAACCCCAAGACCAAAAAAACGTCTCTCCTTCACTTGTGTGAACTTCTCTCTCTCTTATGCGAACTTGAGTGAGTGAGATGAGTGATCCAAATGAGCAACTCAACCTCTTATTTATATTCTTCCGTTGAGGTGAATTTTTCCCCAACAGGGTCGAATTGACCTAATTGACTGGGTTGACTTGTCAATTACATAATATAATATTCTTTTATGGATTCTTCTAGGACGACACAAGTCCTAGGGTTTACATTGACTCTTTCAATGACTCTTACATTATCAATTGCATCAATGACATATCCCGAAGGAGGAATACAATAATACAATAGACAAGTACATTTATAATATATTCCGCATTTACATTACTTTAACACTCCCTCTTAACTACCAAGGTATTCTGTGGGAAACATCATCAACATCAACAACTGTCCAACTGACTGTTGAAAATCTATATGTCATAGGAAGTTTTTGGAACATCATCATATGTCTGGGGAAACATCAACATCATCAGCATCAGCATCATTGGCATGGAACTGATGGAACATCATCATCATCAACATCAATAGGAACTGTTGGAATATCATCATCATCATCGTCAGCAAGAAATTGCTGGAACATCAACATCATCATCGTCAGCAAGAAATTGCTGGAACATCAACATCATCATCATCAACAAGAAATTGCTGGAACATCAACATCATCATCGTCAACAAGAAATTGTTGGAACATCAACATCATCATTGTTAGCAATAAATTGTTGGATCATCAAAATCATCATTAGTATATGAATACTGGAACAACATCATCAATCATCAGTAAGTGAATACTGGAACACAACATCAATCATCAGTAAACAAGTACTGGAAAAACAACATCAATCATCAGTAATCAAGTACTGGAACAACAACATCAATCATTAGTAAACAAGTACTGGAACAACAACATCAATCATCAGTAAACAAGTATTGGAACAACATCAAACATCAGTAAGTAAATAGTAGAACAACATCAACCATCAGCATGTGAATGTTGGAACAACCATTAGCATGTAAATGTTGGAACAACATCAACCATCAACATGTGAATGCTGGAACAACCATCAACATGTGAATGACGAAACAACATCAACCATCAACATGTGAATGCTGGAACAACCGTCAGCATGTGAATGCTGGAACAACATCAACATCTGGAATATGCACTGTGGTGGGAACTCTGGTAGACGATGCCGACTTACTAATCCTTTCGGACTAAACAAGCCTAGGCAGACATCCTAATATACCCATGGATCAAACATGACTTGTCTAGATTACTAATCCTTTCAGACCAAGCAAGCCTATCCAGACATACCAATCCCCCTAGGATCTATCCAATGCTGACATACCAATCCTTTCGGATCAACCATGCCTTGTCAGGATAACGTACCAATCCTAGATTGAGCTACCATACCAAGGCTCTAGAAAACTAATCCCTCTTCTGAGGGTGATCCTTCAAACCCCACTCCTTCTTTTGAAGGAGATCTTGTCAAACCAGTCATCATAATCACTCCCTCTTTCGAGGGAGGTCCTTTCGAACCACACCAATCTTTTCTCAAAAATATTCAAACTTTATGCGAGACAGAGGCTTAGTCAACACATCAACAACTTGTTCCTCTGTGGGAACATACTTGAGCTTTACAGCTCCCTTCTGCACCATATCCTGGATATAGTGACACTTGATCTCGATATGATTCGATCTATCATGGAACACTGGATTCTTTGACATCTTGATACAACTCTGATTGTCACAGAGAATATCAGTCGCATCTATCTTTGCATCAAACAATCCTTCCAACATCTTGCGAAGCCAAACTACTTTGCTACAAGCTGAACATGCTGTCACGTATTCAGATTTTGCTGTACTGAGAGCAACACATGGTTTCTTTCTACTAAACCATGAGATCATGCATGATCCCAAACTAGAAAAATCCTGAAGTGATTTTTCTATCTTCGGCACTTCCATCCCAATCTGAGTTTGTATATCCGTACAATCTGAACTCACTATCTGATGCATATCTGAGTCCATAGTCCAACACACCTTTTCTGTACAATCTGAAGTCACTATCTGATGCATATCTGAGTCCATAGTCCAACACACCTTTTAGGTACCTCATCACATGTTTTGCTGCAATTAGGTGTACATGTCTAGGCTCTACCATGCACTAGATCAAGGTGTTCATAGCAAAACAGATATCTAGTCTAGTATTAGTTAAATACATCAATGAAACAATAATCTGTCTGTACAATGTAACATCTACTGTATCTGATGAAGCATCATTCAAGAGATTCAATCTTGTCACCATCGGAGTAGTCATGGCCTTACAATGCAACATCCCAAATATTTTTAGGATCTCAACAGTATATTTTCCTTGATTTAGGAAAATCTCATCTGAGAACTGCCATACTTCAAGACCTAGAAAATAGTGCATCATCCCAAGGTCTTTCATCTCAAAGTATGCAGCAAGCTTCTTCTTACATTCAATGATGGGATTGTCTTCTCCTGTCAAAAATAAATCATCCACATACAATAGAAATATCATAGGTTCATCATTTATGACCTTATAATAAAGTTTAGAATCTCCTTTACTCTTAGTAAATCCCAAGTTCATAAGGAAACCATCAATTCTTTCATACCATGAACTGGGTTCTTGCTTCAACCCATATAGTGCTTTCTTTAGTTTGCATACATGTGATTTTCTATCATTTGTTTCAAATCCTTCTAGTTACTTAATATATACTTCCTCTTCTATTTTTCCATTCAAGAAAGCTGTCTTTACATCCATCTAATGTAACTTCCATTTCATCTTAGCTTCCAAGGCAAGGATGGTTGTAATTGAGGTATATCTAGCCACAAGAGAAAAATTCTCCTCATAATCAATTCCTTCCTTTTGAGAGAACCCCCAAGCTATGAACCTTTCCTTGTACTTTTCAATGCTTCCATCTTCCGAATGTTTTGTTTTGAAAATCCACTTTGACGAAACTATTGATTCGTCCTTCGGTCTTGGTACCACATCCAAAACATCATTCTTTATGATGGATTGGTATTCTTCAGCCATAGCATCCAACCATTCCTTTTTCTTTTCCACATCTTCGAAACATGTGGGTTCTTCTTCAATAAGGTTACACATCAAGGATACATAACTAGAATATGGCCTTGGTCTCTTGCTTTCTCTACTGGTTCCTTCTGGGGCACCATATTTTCCTGTATATTGGATTATTTCTCGTGCCCAAGCTAGTCTTTTATTCTGTAGATTTACCTCATGAGGTGTCTCTTCAAGTCTCTAAGGTTCTGTCATGTCATGATACGCTGGAATAAGTTCTTCTTCAATATTCCTGTTTGGTGCATTATTAGTTTCTTTAACTCTAGGAGCTTCATGCTCCTCTTCATCCTCATGAGTCTTCTTAGATTTGTTGAAAGTTGTATCTTCATCAAATGTAACATCTATGCTAAGTTCAATTTGTGGTATCCTGGGATGTAGATACGGTAATCCTTTGATTGCTCACTATAACCCACAAATATCCCCTTTCTTCTTGAAGGTTCCAACTTTGCTCTCTTCTCTTTCGGATTGTGAATAAATACTGGGCACCCAGATATCTTTAGATGATTGAATTCAGGATTCACACCGATAAACATCTCTTCTGGGGTCTTATTTCCAAGAGCACTCTGACAGATTCTATTATGTACATAGACTGTGGTTCTAGTTGCTTCAGCCCATAGATGCATTGGTAGATATTGATCATGGATCATGGCCTTCACTGCTTCCATGATAGATCTGTTCTTCCTTTCAGCTACACCATTTTGTTGTGGATTATAGGGAATGGTAAGCTCCCTCTTAATCCCTGCTTTTTTATAGAATTCTTTGAAATAACCTGAAGTGTATTCCCCTACATTATTTGTCCTTACTATAGTGATCTTCTTTTCAGAGAGGTTTTCTACAAGATCCTTAAACTCTTTAAAATTTTCAAATACTTCACTTTTATTCTTTAAACATAGTAAACATACCCGCTTAATGAAGTGGTTGTCATAGGTCCACAAATGTCATCAATAAAGGAAGCATAGTAAACATACCTGCTTAATGAAGTGGTTGTCATAGGTCCACAGACTGTCGGAGTGAACAATGTCCAATATACCTTTTGCTTTGCTATCACTGCTTGGAAATGGGTTCTTTGTACTTTTTCCTTGTGCACATCCTTTGCACACTCCTTCCTAATCAACCTGGATTTCTGGTAATCTAGTCACCACCTTAATCACTATTGGTAAATATTTGTATAAGTGTACATGAGCTAGTATTCTATGCCATAATTAACAGGGGCTCATGATACTAGCCATTAGTGTTGAATCTGCATGACCCTTGAGTTTATATAGTCCTCCTTCTTCAACTCCAATAACAATTGCATCATTGATTGTCTTCCCCTTTGGTCACATAATAAATTCACCATCTAAAAATGCAACTCTAAGACCTTTCTTCTCTAATGTTGAGATAGAAAGAAGGTTCTTTTTCAAACCTGGAACATATAGGACTTCCTTCATGTTCATGGAATTTCTAGAGTCCAATTTGTAAGTACCCTCTCCCATTCCTTTGATAGGATATTGGTAATCATCTCCAAGATTTGCTTTGTGTGGAGAATCTTTTTGCATGAGATGTGAAAGAGAGTCTTTGTATCTCGTCATGTGTTTGGAGGCTCCAATGTCCACTAGCCAAGTGTCACTTCCATGAGATAATGGACCAGTGAGGGCTGATATCAGAACATATTCTTCATTGGAATCTTCGTCTTCTTTGGTTTTGATTTCATCATCATGTTTAGCTATCTTCAGCTGCATGAGCATGAAATATTTTCTTCTACTTCTTGAATTGTCTATATTTGAGAGGACAATTTATTGCAATGTGTCCCATCTTGTGACAAGAGAAAAATTCAATGGAGGAGAAGTCTTTCTTGACCCTCTTGTTCCTTTGATCCTGATCTTTGAGGTCTTCTGGGAGAGTGGTCATGAGTACGTACATCATTCTTTCTTTTCCTTCCTCCTTTGGCATGAGTTTCCAAAGATTGATCTTCATTATCATTTAGTTTCTCTTCTATTACAACTATTCTTTCTTCTTCTTGCACACTCTCTTCCCATAGTTGTCTGAACTTGATTAATATTTTCCTAGAGAATATGCCACGAACGAAAGGTTCCCAATCTCTAGGAATACCATTCAGAGTGGTCATTACAACTTCAACTTGTTCTTTGATATGAGATACTATGGAGAAATATGAATGCATAGTCTCATACTTATGGATCTTCACACCCTTGAGTTGATTTCTCAAGGTCATCTTCCTATTAATGTTCTTTCCTTCAAACAGACTAGTCAAAGCATAAAATATTTCTTTTGGAGTCTTCTTTGAGGATACTTGAGGAATCAAGTGATATTTGATAGAGTCAGCTATAATCCTCTTAGCCTTGATCATATTCTTCTTGTGTCTTGCTTTGGCTTCATCTCCTTCTGGTTTTGCAAATTCTTCTTTTACAAAGCCTTCTAGGTTATGTTCTTCAAGAATGAGAATGAATCTATATTTCCATGCTCTGAAGTTCTTATCTCCTTCAAGCTTCTCATCAAGATTGGTAGTGATTTTCATTTTGATAATATGAGAACCTCAAATGGAAATAGAATGGAGATAATACTTACCAGTAAAGTTGTCCTTTTGAAAACTGCTTCTACCTTGACTTAGGGTTTGACAGAGAAACCCTAATTTTCCAACTTCAAGATCTTGGAGAACTAACTAGATGAAAAGATGTGCCTTCTCAAGGTGAGTTGAGCTAAGTACTCTTTCTCTCAAATCTGTGAGCAGATCTTCCAAAAACTTGATGCCCTAGTTCTCCGGGCTATAGTGGTGGACCCAAAAATGAAAATTATCGGAATTGAATTATGCTTTGATAGAAAGATGCGCCCTAGTGAGGTGAGTTATATGCACCCCATTTTTCAGCTAATCTGTGGAGAGAGCTCCTAGAATAGGAATCCCTAGTTTCTGCAGTTGTAGTGGCTGCACAATGTTTTCTTTCAGGCCTGCTCTGATACCATGTTAATTTTTTACTTGTTTAGCATAATAACATTAAACAATACACTCACTAAAAGAAATAAAAGTACAACAAACACAAAGAACACAAAATTTATCTCAAGGAAACCACAAGAGAGAAAACCCCGACAAAACTTCCTCAATATAGAATTCACCAAGTAAAAGATAAAACACCGAGACAAAAATAGCTTCCCTCCTTCACTTGTGCGAACTTCTATCTCTCCTATGAGAAATTGAGTGAGTGAGATGAGTGATACAAATGAGCAACTCAACCTCTTATTTTTATTCTTCCGTTGAGGTGACTTTTTCCCCAATAGGGCTGACTTGACCTAACTGACTGGGCCGACTTTTCATTTACATAATATAATATTATTTTATGTATTCTTCTAGGCCGACACATTTCCTAGGGTTTACATTGACTCTTTCAATGACTCTTACATTATCAATTACATCAGTGACATCTCCCGAAGGAGGAATACAATAATACAATAGACAAGTACATTTAGAATATCTTCCGTAGTTACATTTCTTTAACAAATTTATGATATTTAGACCAAAGCTCATCACAAGACTTGTATTTTTCCACGAGATAAGGTGTGTCGTTGTGACTTTTTGTTTAGCCCTGAAACATTTTGAAGTATTTTCTGGTTTGGCTCCGAAACAGTTGACCCGAGAAAAGTTTTGTTCCCCGATTCCCTTTCACATAACGACTAATTTTAAAATGCCGTCGAACTACAGCAAGTCGCATCGACGTAGAATTGGTTTTATCGTTGAATCATGTTGAGATTGAATTGATTTTAGCATCGAACTTATCGGTGCAGTTGAGGTTTTATCTTTGAAACACTTCGAATTAGTTTTTTGTTTGAACTCTGATGCGAACATTATCGAACTTGCTTTTAAAACTACAAACTTGATTTGTTTCTTAAGTCTAAAAACACTAGCTTCACCCCATGGTGTTATAAAGAAACCATTGCTACAGAACTCGTGATCAAATTTTTAAAAGGTTTTAGGGTTTAGGGAAGTTCATATATAAAATGAAAACCCCATTTCAAGATCTACATTTGCTTCTTAAACGCTGTTACTTGCTCAAGCCACTTGGACGAAGAAATCTTCCATCTCAGTCACCAACTCATCAACACACTCATCACGCACCGAGGTAGGTTTTTTGTCTTTATCTGGTATTTTTGTCACATTTGGTTGTAATGGATTGGTGTTAAAGGAGTAGGTCAAGCCGTTATGATATGACCTAGTTTTATACCTTTGAGCCATAGAACTCCTAATTGCATTATCATGAGAGAAGAGACATAAGCCTAGCCGTGTTCTTTTCCTTCTTCCTACACACAATATTAACACTAGGAAATCGATTTTAAGTGCATATTTATTTGGGGAAGACGTCTTCAAACCATAGCCAGTTATTGATCGGTTAACTACATGTTTAACCATTAGTCGCAACCATCAAGGTTTTTTTTTGCTTTCTAGTCTTCAACCTTTCCATATGCTTACTTCTATGAACAAAATGACATTCAAGCCTGAGTCCTTAATCGAGCTCGAATTCAGTTGGCTTGTCTAAAGCACATAAAACCTATCCAATGAAGTTATTCCTCAACATGTTTTCAACCACAAGTTTCTAGTTTAAACCCTAATGTTGCGTCTTTTGCTTGTGTGAGTGTTGGAAGTGTGATTGAAACCCTAAATATGGAAATCTCATTCAAATGATTGGATTTTGGTGCTTAACATCCATTTGTAACCAAGGGAATCATTGCTTGACTCGAACCCTTTCTACTTGGTCTTCAATTTGGCCATCAGCTGAATGAGGATGCTAAATCTAACTCATAGTTGTTCTTCCAAATACAAGCATGTTAGATAGATTTTTAAATTCTAAGCTACAGTTTGATTCATGAGTGGTTCTTTGCTACAAATAATGTTATGGATTTGTTGATAGCATGATCCTTTTGGATTTTCTTTTAGTTGCATATTGGTAGAGTTGGTTGGAGAAGAATGAAAATGCATATTAGAAGATAGCATGCTCATTTGTTCATTAAGTTCTTCATCTAGTTTTTCTTTTAGGTGTAAATATTTCTAGTGGTGTTATCAATGGATACCAAGCCATCAAATGATACTAATTTTATGTCACAAGATTCATATATGTCTAAAAGGAGTTCCAAACATAATGCCAGGGTGGTGAAATCGGACTTGGATGTAGAGATAATCCCAAAGACAACCATGGAAGCCTAGTTCGAAGATACGAAATCTCTCACAGTGATAGCTCCTGAGTATAAGGGGGGTGATATTTATCATCTTATAAGAGATCAAAATATACCTAATGCAATAATAGAGGAAAACTTGATATACCAAAATATCAAGAAGCCGGCTCTTCATAAAGCTGCCACACGCCTGAAACTATTTCTGGGTTTAGAAGTGATTGGATGGATTCTTCCATATATAGATGTAAATAATAGAATCATTGCAAGTGAAAATGGAAATGGTTTCACTTCATTTAAGCCTGCGCATATAAGCAAAGCCTACAAACTATCAGCACCTAAGTTTTTATTAACGGATGATTGGGTCAAGAGTGTAAATATTGAGCATTCGGATTGTCCAAGAAAGATGTTAATTCTAGGAAAACAATTGCAACAAAGACAAGTGGGGAGTATGAAACCAAGAACCTTAGAACTCCATTTAAGGTCACCGCTACGATTTTATGCAGAATATACAGAAGAGATAATGAAAGCATTTATAATCTCAATTGGATTCCACTCTTGTATCATGTCACAACACATGGCACCGTATTTAATTGGGTGGATATTATTTCATAAAATATAGTTCAAGTCATAAAAGATGCTCATGAGGGAATAAAGCAAAAGAAGGCTGAATTTTACATGTCATCATATCTTATTGATTGCATTCTTAATAGGAATATATTCCCAAATCTCGGATGCAACTGGAATCCAAATGAAACTCCAATTTATGTAGCTTATCAGATTCTTTAGGCTCATAAACATGCAAGCTTCTACAATATGATTTATGAAGAATTTCTGAAGCCATTATATAAGTTGATTTTTAATGAAGAGCAAAATTGCATGTCAGATACAACACTCGAGGTGATCAGTGAATATGAATACTATTACTTCACTCCTGAAGGCACATATCTACGCATGTACAAAGGTACAAATATCCTCTCATTGTTGCCCATATATGTTACATATTACATCATCTTGAAGGAGGTAGTGATGCATGTATTTGTTAATGGTGTCAGACACTTCTTGAATGAACACAAGAAAGCATCATGGCCACCACTGCCACTTGTGGTTTGGCCCTATAAATTCAACAAAGTCAATGTAGAGGTGGAATTTGTTAAAGAATTAGATGCTTATCACTTCGGAGAAAATATTTTTGTTAAAAATGACATCCAGCAGAAGGTGGCTAATATTGCTTATCATGCATGATTAATTTTGAGTATACCGATCAGTTTTTGAAGGATGAAGAGGTGTATAGGAGAGCAAAGAATCTCACAGATTTAAATAAGAGATTTGGCAATAAAACAAAGGCAAGGTCCAGCAAAACGAAAGAAGACTTAGAGGAAGTAGCAAGAAAGAAAGCTAATGAATCAGCTCTGGCAGCCAAAAATGCAAAGAGGAGGCAACAAGAAGAAATATCCAAGAAGAAATAAGAAGAAAGAGCTGAAGAGGCAAGAAAGAAAGAAAATCAAGAAAAAGGAGAAGAAATGGCTGTAGAAGAAGAGGAAAAGAGATTAGAAGCTGAAGCATTAGAGAAGAAAACTGAAGAAGAAGAACGAGTCAAGAAAATTGTGGAAGCCCAAAACTTGCAGGAAGAGAGTGGGCAGCTAGATATGGAAGTAGATAATCCTACTAATACTAATACTAAAGTACCTCTAACATGAGGATATATTCCTTTGGATAAGCTAGGACTCACTCCATTTACACCATCAAAGCAACACTCTCTTGCTAAGCTTGAAACATTAGTTTTCGATCTGAAAAGGAAAGCCATCATGAAAAGAATGGAGAAGAGGTTGAAAGTGGCTTACAAACATATATAGTGATCGTACATGAGGTTACGGTGATGGAAGGCACGAATAAAGATCCTAAATTCACAGATTTAGTGAATGTGGCTGCTACAGAAGCAAATGTAGATAATATCTACAAATTAACTAAATATGTGGAAAGAAGTAAAGCTAAAGTGATCAAATTAAAATAAAATTTAGTATAGCCCCGCAATGCGGCGATTGCAATGAGGAGACAACAGGATGCTCTAGAGTTAGAAAAGAAGGAAATCTTGCATATTGTTCAGAGTCTTGAAGATGAAAAATACTCGTTGAATGTACACTTATTAATCATGGAAGGTTAGAAAGCTGACCTTCAAGCTCAAGTAAGCACATTACAGGAAAAAGAGGCTTGGTTAGACCAGCAGGTTGAGGCTCTTACAATAGAAAAGGGAGCTTTTCAAGCTCAAGTAACATAAATGAATAAAGAAAAAGAGTCTCTAGTGGAGTAGCTGAACTCTAATCAGAACCAAAAGCAGGGATAATTTTAAGGACACATACTTATTTAAAAGTGTATAAACCTTGGCGAATCTTACCAATTCTTAAAATGTCAACTATAAAATATTTGGCGATATTTTTCTAAAATGATTTCAATTTCTAAGGATTTTATATAGTTTATATAATAATTGGCGATTTTTAGAGTGAAAAAAGTTTACCCCATCAAAATTGGGCAAAACGGGGCTTTAAAAAATGCAAATTGACAAATCTTTTTTTGGGGAAAAAACATCGAAAAATAGCCCATGGGCTAAATTTTGCCCCTAAAATTATCCTTGACCAAAAACAGGACTGTACACCATTCTATGAATATACTCCTACATTACAAGAATAGTTGTTTAGTTCTCAACAATTGATCATGAAGCAATCATATGAGTTACAAGCGATGGTGATCAGACTTAAGGAAATATCTGAAAAAGCTGCAACTACTAGGGAAAATCTCACAGAAATCTATCGCGGGATGAAAGGGTTAAATGCTTGGAGAAAAAAGGGCAAAGAAATTTCTCCAAATCTGCCCAAAAGGTCCATTGTTGAGCTCAAGTTACACTTTGTGCTCTTGGATAATTTCCAAAAGGCAGAGAAAAAGTTACAGGAAGAAGTGAATGAGTCCATCACTAAATGTGAGGATATTCGACAAGGCATTTGCAAGGCTTTCGAAAAATGTCATCTACCCTCTCCTGGAACCATTGAAGAATTAGTACCAAAAGAGCAGTGCTTAAAGGAACTGAGAACCATTAAAGACAAAGATATTGCTACCATCAAAAGTATAGACACCCTCACTTCAAAATATCTTAAGGAGCAAATAGTAGAAGCCACGATGAAGACTTTTTACTTAGGAAATGGCCACACCATAGAAACTAAGGGACTAAATGTGATGGTCAAAGATATACCTCTTCATGAAGTGACTTTGAAATTATTGGACCCTCAACAACTAAATGTAATAACTTATGAGAGTGGTCTTTGGAATGATTACATCCAATATTAAACAAATGCTCCATCAAATTGATGTAATATTGTAATTTTATTTTTATTTTAGCTATTTATGTTGCAATCACAAAAGGAGAAAATTGTAGAAAACCAAAGGGTTGAAGGGAATATAAAATGATAAGTCACCTCAAAATTGATTTTGTAAGGATAAATAGGGGAAACTCAAATAGAAAGGGCCTTTTTGCTTGTGAAATATTGGACTAGTATCATATTGTCAGAAAACTAATTTTCTGCTAATGAGAAAAGACAATTTTGTTGGGTGAAGGCATACATGGAGTATTGCATGGAAATATGTGAATGAATGTGCATAATTACTTCTCTTTTTGTTCATCAATATGCTGTAAGGTATTTCCTCTTCTATTGGATTATTCTAATGGTTTGTGAATCATCTTACTGTTTATGAATATGAAATGCATTTTTCTTTGTATTTATGAGTAATGAATGAATGGATTCCATATCAAAGCTATCTTTGTATTAATATTATCCTGCAACTGCGAATACATTTATTTTAGTAGTTAGTTACTTCTTGAGTTGTAATAAGTAGTTACAGTCATTGTACACTATCTTTAATTTCGCCCCTTACAAGGATATGTTAGATTAGGTAGATTAAAGTTATGCATTCTGGTAGGAAATTCTTGGTTGATTGGTAAGACATGGGCGGTAAGACGAGAGGTAAGAACCTGCGGATCACCTTGTGAGGCCTTTGTCTACTTTCAAACAAGCGTAGATAGCACCATACACACTTAGAATTAGGACTTTTCATTTGCATACATAATAATAAAAATTAAACAATTGATCGGGCCGTAACTGATAAATCCATAACAACAACATATCCTATGGTAGCCGGACTGTAATCCTGACAGATTCCCCATCCCAAACAATGAATAGTCTAATTGGGAATTTTCATGGGGGAGATTCCCTATTTTCGACGCAAGGAATTTTCCATGCATCAACAAGTCATTAGATCGATTAAACAATGAGTTGATTTACAATATGAAGTGTTGTTTCTCCTAAACCATGATCATACAAAGAAGTGTGCCTCAGGGTGTTATAGCTCAAATCAACACTTCTTCATTCATGATGGAAATTTAAAAAGGGGACACTTAAAGTGTCATTATATGTACAAAAAAAGACATTTATGGATGGAAGAGCCTATGATTTGACTCTTATTTGGTTGGTCTAAGCATTAGAAGTGAAACCCCAACTCACTCTCATCCATTTTCAAGAGTTTTCAACCTCAAAAGAGCAATTCGAACCCTATGAACTAGCAGGGAGTGTACCATTTGTGCCTTGTCCTTGAGCAAGGTGCAAATTCGGATGTTTTTTTCCTTTATGTGTGAATTATCTCAAAAAATATAAAATGTAAATAAATATTCAAAACTGAGGAAAGTTAGGAGGTTATGCAAACTAACTTGCTTGGTTGTAACTCCTCTAGCCACTTGGTAACCAGCCTTAACTTCTTCATTCAATCATAAAAAGGAATGGAATGGACCAAGAGAGGGAGACACCCAAGATGGTAATTTCACGTTGGAGGAATCACGCACTATCACACCCATGTTTCCATTCCATCATCAACCCTTATTGCTAAACCCATGTATCCTTGCATACTAAAACTGCTGCCCTCAAGTAGTTTCCCCCTTTTATGCATTTAGTGGATTGGAGTGGAATTGTGGGAGTGCATGAGTAGGAAAGGCTGGAATCTTCAAGTTCGTTAAGGTGCCAAATCATAGAAGAGGTATATCTTGTACTTTGTTTCTACTATTTCAATAAATATTTGACATATTTCCCTTCCTCAAATTTTGAGTTATTTTTGTGATTGAGAATTGGCATAAAAGAATTAATTGTTTTTCATATTGCTGTTGATTAGTAATCTTATGTTTTTTTCATCTTTAAATACAATAATATTCTTTACTATTGTCAAATTGGTTTGAGGAAGGTTGGTTTTATTTGTTTTGCAGGTAGAAGATTGGGCAATCGAGAGAAAATCTAGGAAGAAGAAGGGGTAGCTTGGATTAGCCATCATAAAAAGGTGCACAAGCTTTCTACTTATAATCTCTCATTAATTTAGATTTGCTTATTATCAGTTTGTATGTGGTATTATGCATGAGTATGAATATTTTTTCCTTCCAGTAGAACCTTATATTTCAGTCTCCTTTTATTAAGTATGTTGGTGATTTTTCCCTAATCATAGGATTAATTTCCGTACAATAGAACTAGCGAATCCACTAGGAAGAAACCAACTTCTATGGGGCCTTAACGAGTGTTTTATCTATTCTTTGATGGGAGTTAGAGTCCCTGTTGGGATTAGACATACTTAAAACACCTTAAAATTTAAGTATTTTTGAATTTTCCCGAGTTTTCTACTTTTTTAGTCAACTACAGGAACCATTCGGTGGAAATTGTACTTGCAGTAGCGAATGGTAGGGTGTATTCACACCTAATTATCTAAACAGGTGAGCATGATATGCATGCAACCTTCTGGATAGAAGCAAATGCCTTGTGTTTGAGAGAATTTCTTAGTTTTGCCCCTTTTTTTAGAAGACCTGGTTTGTTTGGATTGTCTGAGTAGTGTAGGCTTCTTTGTGGTCTTCCTGGAAAAATATGGGTGTTATTTAAGTGTGTTTAACCTAAGTTTGAGGGAAAAGTTTATGAAAATTTTGAGAGTGTTGATTGCTTTGATATATTTTCATTTTTTATTTAATGTGATTAATAATCCTGGAGAGTGAAATCCCAAAGCATAATCTCATTGTTTGTGCTCCTGTTTGCTCTACTTTTGAGGAAAATTAGCTTCCAAAACCTTATCACATAGTAGACCTATTATCTTGTTTGAGTCTAAGAACTTGTTTCTTCTCAAGATTGGCTTTGTCTTAGGGTTGAAGAGCCTAGTGTTAGAATCTATTTTCACTAGAGTGAGAGGCATATATTTCTTGATTTTGTTGCTTGCATTAGATTGAGTTGTTCATAAATTGCATTCTCTTAAAAAAAATATTGGATTGCATAAAATTGTATTTGGTTTGGAAAAAGCGAAAAATGGGTAGATTACATGTGCATTGAGAGAGTGAGTTTTGTGGTTTGAAAAAGTGCTTCATATTTCATTTTAAAGAGTGTAAACGACTGCATTTGTGTAGCAAGATTTATGTGGTTGTTGATTTCAGGAGGTTTCAGAGAATCCATAGTATCCATGTTCTTAAGTCGACGTTTCAAATCCATAATAGGATTCATCCTTAGGATGAATTGTCAATTTGTGAAGAGCAAAAGATCTAAGGTATTAATAGTTTAAAATTAATGAGATGCAAAGAAATGAAAATCATGAGTTGGCAGATGGAATTAGGGCTTTAAGGTGAATTTAAATTTAATGATAACTAACCAATTCCTAATGAAGTTGATCCTAGGGTTACGACCTAAATTTTTGTCCTAAGTTAGTACTTAACAAACTTTTTTAATAATACCATTATATTATGTAAAAAATTATTTAAATTGTGTTGGTCATTTTTATGATCAAAATATTTTAATATTAGTTTGAAGGAGTCCTAAAGTAGATATTTTATTTAGTTAAAAGTTAATATTAAGACTTATTAAATAAGTATTCTTTAATAGTTTGAACTTAATAATATTAATATTAAAAATTAAACTATTAATTTAAAAAATCCTTAATAGTTTGATCTTGACAAGTTGTTTTATGGTATGTACTCAACTGAATTTGGAACCATGCCCACTTCCAAATATCCAAACTTTCATTGATTGGAGGGTATAAAGCCTTGGTTTAAATAAAGAAAGGTAAGGATGATAATACTTCTATTATGAACGAGGAGGTAAATAAGTTCAATATATTTTGTATAGTTAATTATAAACAAGTTTCTAGGTTTTTTGGATATACAATAATTATAAATGTTATTGCATGTGGTAGGAGAAGATATTTTTATCGATGGAGAGTAATATTTTAAACTTATAGTGGTGATTAGATAGAGGTTGACCCTACTTGCACCATGCCTACTGCACCAAGAACCATGAACGAGGTGATTGGGAATTACATTTTTATGTTCATGTATAATATGAAAGAGGTGAATTATAAATAATTTTCCTTAATTGTAGTTGATGTGGATCCTACTTGGCCACCTACATGAAGACTTGTTTTGCATTCTGAGAAACCACAAAAATAGAGAGGAGAAGAGTATCAAGAAGAAGATGCCATCATTAGGATTTTGTACCTTGAAAAAAAAGGAAAAACCTAGTGTAGTAGATATGAATCATTTTGTATGATTGATGCAATTTGTTATGCACTATGTACTATTAATTTTCTTTTATATACCATGAATCTATTATATATAATGTTTTTTAATTTTTACTCTACCTCTTTTCCGTTGTGATGTGTGTGTACATTTAATCTATTATATATAATGTTCTTAAATTTTTACTCTACCTCTTTTCCATTGTGATGTGTGTGTACATTGTTTACTAATTAATTTGGGTATGGAGAGACGAGAGTGATGTGAGTGGAGGGGCCATATGAGTTTCCAACTTCTTATGGTTGTACTCGTTAGTAGAGGATAAATAATTCCCAAACCCAAGAGAATCTCAATGCAGTAACATAACTACCACAACCAATGAATGAGCTCAATCCTGAAATAGTTCATAATTAGGTTTCATTGAGTTCTTATATTCTCTTTTTTTTGTCATAGGAATATCAAATTAGATGGTAATAAATATTTGTGTCTTTTGTTTTCCTTGGAGTTTGTAGGTTTGGATCAAGTAACTCCTTATACCAAGAATGGGATGCTCTTGTCCATGCAATGGTGACAAGTATGTGGTCATACCTTGTTGTCATGTCTCTATGTAATATAAATGACGGTTCGTTATATATGGATTTATTTTGTTTTAATAAAAATTACTTTTGTACCTTAACTAAATAATTAATTATACTTAATGCTCAATAATATATTAAGTTAAATTGTATTTTTTTTATTTAAAATATTTTAATAGACCTTACACAAAGTGTAGTACACACAGCAAGGGAATTTATCACCTATGCCTTTCCTAGTCATCTTGAGACTCCTAGAATCATTAGACTCTTGAAAATTAAGATGTCACAACTATTCTAGGTCATATTTATCATTCCCAATTTATCCAACATTTTGCAAACATACAAAATATTGTGATCCCTTCCATACTACCCTACATTTTGGAAGCTACTAGTGAGATAGACACACCCGTGCACTAAAATTGCTTTGTAGATTATCTATAAATAAGACTTGTTTTATGACATGCAATGGAGTTGTGATTTTAGGAGTCTTAACACTACAAGAGAATGGAAAATATAAGTCCTCCTAGACCATATTCTAGTGTTTTCCTTGTATTTTCTAGTTCTATCTCAATTAATGCCTTATCATGACCAAGAATGGGATGTTCTTGTCCATGTGAAGATGACAAGTATATGAAGGTTATTTTGACTCTTTTCCTTGTTGTTATTCTAATTAGTCTTATTTTCGAGGCCTAGAGAATAATGCTCCTAATCCTAGTTATAGATTTATAGGGTTATAGATTTATATACTTCTTCTAGCTAAGTTTGATATTCATTAGTGTGGTACCTACACATGGTATTATGAAAAATAAAGAAATAATATGGTATCTATTTAATAGTTTCACCTGAGACACGTGAATCCCTTTAATATCCAATCCCTCAAACTTTTGCATCACAATGATGGAACTCTTGGATTTGACCCATCCTTCTAAATTCCAAAGGACATATGATGTGTTACTAGTACTTATTCAAATAAAAATGGACCTATACTACCAAGCATATATATTTGAAATGACAAATGTTCAAATGGTGAACTTATCTAAATACAATTGATCCTACCTAATAACAGAGGACACAAGGTTACGTGTACTAATATAGCAAATGAATATATATAAGATTCTCATCCAATGCATTAGATTTTATCTTGTGATTTACTATGAATCAAAATAAAGATAATGATTAAAGCATGAAAATATAATGAATGATATCCAAAACCCATGATCTACTATCCAAGATTAATTGTATTGCTAATGCTTTCCTTTACTTTTGCAAAATGATTCCATCCATTACTTGATTGGATATTTATGCCTTTCATGTGGGATTGGGACACACATTTATTCAACATTACAACTCTCAAGGACTCTATTTATATCACATATAAATAAATATATCCATATTTTGACCCCATAACATGCCCATATTTATGGGACCCTATTTTCCTTTTTTTCAAAATATTAAACCTATGTTCATTGCCTTAGGGTCAAGGTCAAAGCCATATCTTGGACCAACATGTCCATATCAATCCTTTTCTTAAATGAGTAATATTTTCATATGCACCTTGGTGAGTTGATAGTCTTTTGATCATTTATCTATAGGCTCCTGATAAATGTATATATAACATTCCTAAAGTTCCTTCACTAAGTTTGGTGATGGGTGCATTTTCCCAACTGTGTGCAAGGATACATTCGACCACTCATGTATCACTACTAGTATGTTTATGTATTGGTATAAGATGTAAAAATTTCAATCACAATTATCGACGTGAAAGGATCTCTAGAAAATGTGATCCATGCCAATCATCTATGAATGCTTCAAAATATTGAATCTATAGTGCATTCACTAGGAATAATTTATTCCACAATTCTATCTATTGTTCCAAGTCCAAATAAGGTAGTTTGCAATTGATTTAAGGACAAAGAGATATCCATTGATGACAATTGTGAATGAAAAAGACCTTATGTTTTCACTCATTATTGGATTTTGAATATGAAAAGCTTTGGATCATTATCATAGTTTGTTTTAGTGTAATTGATTTCGTGTTTAGGTACATGACAAGAGAGTTAACGTTATAAACTCCTGACCAAGAATTAAATTAATTTTGTGCATATCTTTGACTAATGAGAAAGGGTTTGCATATAATAAGTTGAAAAATCCATTATTTTCCTCCCCCTCATGAGTGTGACCATACCTTCTACATCTCTATTAAAGAAATATTTTATTGAATTGAATCACCCTTCTTAAATGCAATAATTGTCCATTTAATTGTGAATGGTGTCTCAAGACTTATCTTGTGAAAGATATGTGAGGCTAAATCATAGCTTTGATAACTATAGACAAAAAGGGTTCATTCATATTTAGAACTATGACCATGGTTAGAGTTTATAATTTATAGGTTAACGGTTCCTAGATTTGTATTGAGTCATTGCGCCTAGAGGTGCTCTATAGCCCAAGATGGGGGAGATCCTGTAACGTGATATAATGGTAGGAACATTATAACCCGTAAAAAAATAATAGTCATAGTGATAGTGAATATTTTGAGAGATCGTGTAACGTGATATAACGGTAGGAACGTTATAACGGGTAAAAAAATAATAGTCATAGTGATAGTGAATATTATGAGAGATTGTGTAATGTGATATAACTGTAGGAATGCTATAACGGGTAAAAAAAATAAAAATCATAGTGATAGTGAATATTATGAGAGGTAAGTTTGCCGGCCATTAATAAAATTTAACATAAAGTAAAAACTTTAAGTTTGTGATATTATTGTCGGCCATAAACAAAAAAGAATAATACAAAGTAAAAATAATTAACATACTAAAGTAATTAAAAGTAATACAAAAACAATTGTAAATTTTGTTTAATATACTCACTCTTTAAAATAATAGTTTTAACTGTAGTGCTTTAAATTTGAATTTAGTTTTTTCTAAAAATAGAATTCTAAATTTTGTTTAATATACTCACTTTTTAAAAATAATAGTTTTAATGACACTGGATGTGTAAAAACATAAAGAAGTAAAAAAAAATATTATAGCTAACATAAAATAAAAACATAAAAAGTAAAGAAATAAAGAAGTAAAAAAAAATATTATAGTGGACATAAGAAGTAGAAACCAAAGAAGTAAAAAGAATATTATAGTCGACAAAAGAATAGAAAAGAAAAGCATCCATAATAATAGTTAGATTTGCTAACTAATAATTAGAATTGATAACTAAATATAACTCCAAACAAAAAGAGATTTGAATCTTGGTCTGTACGTTAAGACAATCCCAATCACCTCACTACTTACCAATAGATCACACACAAACAGTGTTAAAAAAAATGCCTATTGATTTGATTGATTGCATTGATTTCAACAATGCATTGTTTTTTACATGTATGCATTGAATTCATCAATTTAATAAAAAACATGCTTGCATTGATTTCAAAAATGCATTGTTTTTGTTATTTACATCTATACATTGAATTTATCACTCTAATAAAAATATGTAAAAAAAATATTGTACCCAACATAAAAAATAGAAATATAATCGAGTCAACTGGTCATTTCTTAGGCTAATCCTGATTCAAATTGGCACTCCCCCTTTAGTTCTAAATTGGATTATGGTCTGTATTTCATCTATGAACTCAGCGGTTCTGGTAAATGGAGCTCCTTCATCTTTTTTTTAGTGTTCTAGAGGGATTAGACAGGGTTTCCTTCTGTCACCTTTATTGTTCTTGTTGGTTATTGATGGATTGAGCAGATTAGTGAATATTGCAAAAGAAATGGGTCTGATCAAAGGTATAAAATTTGGTAGCAATTGCTTTCTTACCCATCTTCTCTTCGTAGATGATGTGCTCTTAGTTGGGACTGATTCTGTTTCGAAATGGAGAATCTTCTGCAACATTTTGAAGTTTTTTTGTAAAGTCTCAGGCATGAAGATTAGTGCGACTAAATCCAGCTTTTATCATTTAAATGTGGATGATTCTCGGCTTCTGGATATTGAAGTTTTTTTGCCATACAAAAGGTGTTGTATTGATGAAGGTTTAAAATATTTAGGTTTTCTTTTAAAAACTAATAACTACATGATCAATGATTGGAGATGGTTGCTTCGGCGTATGGAGAAGCGTATTGATCACTGGTCTTATAGACTACTGTCAATAGGAGGTCGGCTTACATTGGTTAAAGCTGTGTTATCCGCCATTCCAGTATATTGGTTTTCGTTGCTGGAAGTGCCTGTTTTTATTTTGAATTCTATCAGGAAACTTTTATTCAATTTTCTGTGGTCTGGGAGGAATGAGCGATCAAATTGTGTGATGGTCAGTTGGGATAGGTTATCTCGGCCCGAAAAATTTGGAGGATGGGGCATAAAGGACTTGAGGATTTTTAGTATGTCTCTACGTCTCAAAAGCTTATGGCGTGGTGTTTTTGGGAATACTCTATGGTCAAAAGTTTTGCAAGAGAAGTATATAAAAACTGATCTTCTCAGCTAGATGAGAAAAGAAAAAAGGAAAGCTGGACAAATGTCTCCAATCTGGAGAGGTTTCTTAAAAGTTTATGATTGGATTGCATCAGGGGTTTGCTGGAAGGTTGGATCGGGTTCTAATGTTCTGCTCGGGGTGGATCCTATCCTTGGGATAGAGGATTCCTTTTCTCTGTCAAATGATCTGTTATTATTCCTTAATAGTTCGGGTTTTTACACCTTGGATTCAGTATTCAATTGGAGCTTTTCTACGGGGGAGAATAGATGGTTTGCAGCGGTGGACATTGGCCTATCTGGAAATTGGGCTTCTTAATGGACATGCTATATTAATTCTCTTAATTATGCAGGTGTGTCTTTATCTGGAGATAGTGATGAAATTGTATGGAATGGTAACTTAAATAATGGTACTATTACAGCTAAGACTGCTTATGAAAGGCTGATTCAAGAAAGATGCATTTATCCTCAGCACTGGTGGTACAGTAGGATTTGGAAATGGTCATTTCCTTTAAAAATTAAATGTTTCTTGTGGTTTGTCTTAGATGGAAGCCTCAAAACATGGGATAATTTGATAAAGAGAGGATGGTTGGGACCAAATTGGTGTTGTTTATGTAAAACTGATATGGAGTCTATATCACACCTTTTTGTGAATTGCAAGTTCATGCAAACGGTCTGGAATCTGTGTTGTACAAACTTGAAGCTTAATTATGTCTGGGATGGTGATGATTTTGGCCAGTGCTTGCTGAACTGGGTCCGAGAGGGGAAGTCTCCACTTTTCTTACCCATTTTTATCTCATGGAATATTTGGTACACTCAGAACTGTGTTTTATTTCAAGACAAAATCCCAGCTGCTGATATGTGTGTATTGACTGTTCTCAAGTTGCTGAAGACTTATCATTGGGAGAATAGTTCAAAAAGAGAGTTTAAATCCATTTTTTTTTCTTTAAATGTCTCTCAACCGGTCTTATTTTTCGATGGAGCAGCATAAGAAGGGATGTGTGCAGCAGGAGGGGTAATCTATTTAAATGAGGACCATTATTTTTCTCTTCGTCTAAATGGAGGATGAGGGACTAATATGAAGGCATAATTATTGGCTCTTTGGTGCATCATGAAGGTGGCAAATATCTTTGGACTTGTTAATCTGAAGGTTTATGGTGACTCCCGAGTAACTATAAAATGGGCCTCAAATGAATTCTGCCTTAATGTTTTGGCTCTTTGGCATTGGTGTGTGCAGACCAGGAATGATATCTCCAGGCATGTAGATATATCCTTTGAACATATATACAGAGAGCACAACTCTTTTGCTGATCACCTTTCAAAGCAGGCTCTTGTCGGATCTAAAGGTGTCTTATATTGGGAGGAATGATTTGAGTCTTGCTTGCTTGATCAAGGAGACTTCTACTTTTCTAGCTTGTCTTCTGATATTTTGGATCTATTTTGTATTGTAATTTTGGAATCAGGGATATGAGAGTATCTTAAACTCTTTTTTTGTAAATTTTGTTTATCCCAACTATCTTGAAGAATATGGAACCTCTGAGTTTCATGGACAGTGATTGTACTATTTGATTCAATTTTTGAATAACAATAGTATGTTTTTTTTTCCACTGAAAAAAAAAATAGAAATATAAGAAGTAAAAAAATATTATAGTGGACATAAGAAGTAAAAAAAAACACAAGATGCATGTTGATTTGATTCGTTGCATTGATTTCAACAATGCATTGTTTTTTTGTTTTTAACATGTATGCATTGAATTTATCAATTTAATTAAAAAAAATTGTTGCATTAATTTCAGCAATGCAATGTTTAATAGACCACAAACAAATGTTCTTAAAAAACACAAGAAAAAAAACATTGTTGCATTGATTTCAACAATGCAGCCATAATAATAGTTAGACTTGATAACTACCTACAACTCCAAGCAAAAAGGGTTTTGAACATTGGTCTCTAGGCTAAAACAAGCCCAATCACCTTAATTCCTACCAATAGACCACACACAAATGTTTTTAAGCAATAGAATATGCATATTTATTTCATTCGTTGCATTGATTTCAACAATTTTTGTTTTTCAACAATGCATTGATTTTTGTTATTTACATCTATACATTGAATTTATCAATTTAACATAAAAACTACTCTGCAATGATTTCAACAAATTAAATTTTGGTGTTCTCTATTTCAGGGTATATCGTGGATCCTCATGATAATATTGCAAATAATGAAGATATTGATTATCAAAGAAGAAAAGTACGACAAATGTATAGAAGAGAAAGAGAAAAATAATCTTTGTAGAAATATTTCTGTGGTTGTTGATTTCAAGAGGTTTTGGAGAATCCATAGTATCCATGTTCTTTAGTCGATGTTTCGAATCCATAACAGAAAAAGAAGCATCACAACATACAGAAGAACAAAGAAAACACGACCGTGAACTAAAGAGATCGTGAAGAAGTGTTATTTGTGCAAAGGGATTCTCAAAAGCATGAATGGGAGATAATTTCAGGGTTATATAGGAATCAATATAACTACCAATGAATATGACATACTTGGATACATGGAATGTGATAACAAGAAAAATTTGAACTCTAATTTTGTTGATATGGAACTTCCAATCATGCACTACAGTTCATATCTGAAAACTAACAATATCGATACCATCTGAAGAAATGTATACTAGACATCGAAAATTTCGTGAATGAATTGATCAATTAGCAGAAGTTCAAATGTGTCATGTCTTCCAGGAGTCATATGCTGGAATACAAGTACATAATACAAGTACAGGTCCAATGAAGATTCTCATATGATCGATATGAGAAGATGTCAAAACTACCAGGTGTGAAGATAAGAAAAGATGAAGAAGATAGAATGAGAATGATCATGATGTGAACCATATTTTCATTTATTTAATCCTTACAAAATTATTGTGTCTATTTTCCAGTTTAACAATTTACTCATACTTATTACTTACATTATTATAATCCTCATAATTCTTTCTGTGTTTTCAACTTAACCTGTTTCTTACAATGTTGAAATTTTTTATTGCATATTTTTCAGTGTAAATGTTATTTTGTGGACGCATTGATTTCAGTGTATGGACGCATAGATTTCAGTGTATGGACGCATTGATTTCAGTGAATGGACGCATAGATTTCAGTGTATGAGATTTTTTATTGCATATTTTTCAGTGTAGATGTTATTATGTGGATGCATTGATTTCAGTGTATGGATGCATTGATTTCAGTGACAACAAAAGAACGAGAAGAAGACTTGAAACAAAAAGTAGAAGAACAAAAAGAATTTTGAAAAAGGAAGTTGGATGAAATGATAGTAGAAGAACTAGAAGAACAAAGAAAATGAAACGCAGATCGACAAAAAGAATATCAAAAAAGAAAGCTAGACGAATTGACAGCAGAAGAACGAGAGGAACAAAGAAAACGAAACATTGATCGACAAAGAGTGTATCGAGAGAGAAAGTTGAAGCAGTTGAAAGAACAAAGAAATCAAGTTGTAGAACAACAAATAAATCAAAATGTACGAAATGGCGAAATGATGGCAGAAGAAGGAGAAGAATTAACAAAACAAAATGCAGATCAACAAAAAGAAAATCGAAAAAAAAATTAGGTGAATTGACAGCAGAAGAATGAGAAGCACAAAGAAAACAAAATGTTGATCGACAAAGAGCATATCGAGATACAAAGTTGAAGCAATTGGAAGAACAAAAAAATCAGTTTGCAGAACAACAAATAAATCAAAATGTACGAAATGACGAAATTGTTAGGATATTCCTATACTCTATCCTAGTCCCACCAGTATTTTGATCATTTACATTTTCAGTCATGCATGCACTTTTAGGGTTTGCATGCATCATTTAGGGTTTGCATGCATTTGCATGCATCTCAGTCATCAGTCCCAGCACCTAGCCCTCAGTTAGCTAGCCCCCGGAGCTTCCTTCCACTCAGTTTCGGCCCTCCTAGCCTATCATGCACCCAGTTCTCACCTTCCACTGAAGAAGGGTGTTTTTCTCATCTACCGGTCCATTTTACTTCAGTTAGCCACCAGTCTTTCCTTGATTTGAGGCCAGACTGACTCCTCACTGCCGTTATCACTCCGATTGACCTCCGATGAGACATGACTACCTGTTCTGACTCCAGTGTGATTCCGCGAAGGTGGTTCACCATTTTTGGCGGATGGAAGCTAAATTTTTTTTTTTTTCGAACCCTCGATCGAGGTTTTAAGAGCTCAATCGAGGGTTTTAAAAGCTCGATCAAGGGTTTTAAAATACTTTGATCGAGGGTTTTAAAAGCTCGATCGAGGGTTTTAAAATACCTTGATCCAGGGTTTTAAAACCCTCGATCGAGCTTTTGAAAAGCTTGCAAAAGCTCGATCGAGCTTTTGAAAAGCTCGCAAAAGCTCGATCGAGCTTTTGAAAAGCTCGCAAAAGCTCGATCTAGCTTTTGAAAAACATAATAAGGACCATTTTAGGCCCTCGATCGAGGGTTTTAAAATACCTCGATTGAGGTGTTGTTAAACCCTCGATCGAGGTATTTAGCTCGATAGAGGGCTTAAAAAACAGGCCGAGAGCCCTTTTCACTGCAGAATAAAAGTTTTGTCTGCCTTCCATAGAGTTAAACAATGTCATTAAATGCTCATTAATGAGAGGAATTGATACCATTGGATTCGTCAACGAATCTTCTATCCAGATATATAAAATTTATGAATTTTTATCTTCATATGTCTTTTGTTTTTAAATTTCTACTAAAACTTGCCCTAAAAAACCCTGTCGACAACTTCGGTTGAGCTCAAAGATAAATCCAAAAAATTCAAAATACACATCCAAAAAATTTGAAAAAATACACAAGCCCTAGATAAACGCGTCCTCTTTAAAATAGTATTTTTATTTTTGCAAATTATGTAAAAAATCAAAATATTTCATGCACGCACACACATGTGTGCAAAATACGACTTGAATATTCATTGGTCATTTTCGAAAAATAATAATAAATATATTGTTTCAAGAAAAATTAAAAGAAAAATATGTAAGCCCTAGTGCATTTTGTCTAGATCATGTTCACATATTTCATTTTTCAAAATTATTACTTTAACATTAAATTATTGTGCACGCACACAAACTACTTGTTAATTACTCTTCAAATTTTTAAGTACACACGTTTCATTAAATGAAAATTCGACATGATATATGACATTGTTATATTTCGAAAAAAATATCATTGGAAAGCCAACATAATTCTCTACATTTATTTTTTCAACCGCATGTCAAAATTCATGTGGTAAGTATGAGTTTCGAGGGATTCAATTTAATACATGGGTAAAATTTCTGTTTTTCACCGTCATATTTGGCCAAAAAGAGTTACCCATCTTCATGGAATCACCCTCCAGTTAGCTCCTCATGCACCCTCCACTGAGCCTCCTTCATTTAGTTAGTGTCTATAATGTCCCTTGTTAGGAATTTTATTAAAATGGCAATTTTCCACTTTTTTTCCCTAGTTCGACCTTTGACTAGTTTTGATCTCTAGGTCCCAAATTTACCCCAAATGATCCCAAATCTTCTGAGAAGGTATATGAATGAGATTAGAACATAAATATGTGTTTTAGGGATGCCTTTGGACCTTTATAATACTTCTGCAAATACTCTTTCAATTCTGGCCAATGTAGGGAACTTTACTAGTAATTTGCCTTTGACTAGTATTGGTCTCTAGGTCTCAAATTGATTCCAAATGCCTTCAAATATTCAAGGAAGGTGTATGAATAATATTAGGACTTGAATATGATGTTCATGGATTATATATGGCCACCAAAATACCTCTGCAAACTCTCTTAAGATTCTGGACCAAGTATGCAATTTTACTAGTAATTTGGGGTTCAAATCCCCCTGGGGTAAGTACTGAAAATGGCTTCCCAAATGCCTCCAAAGCCACTCAAATTTATGAACAGAGGTACGGAATGTATTAAGGATGTTATCAAGGTCTCATTTGCACCATTAATTAATTATTATATCTGTTCCAACCCTCTCCCATTCAACTACAAAAATCACCAATTCGACCCTTGGGGAAATGGCACTATTTCTTCTCCCAATGCAATTAAACTGAGTAAAAATACTTCAAATGCTCAAGCACAGTACATGAAACTTTTAAAATACATTCATGGCATTCCATTAATCACAAATTCATCAGAGAATCATCCATTCATTCGAAATCATCATCAATACATTGGTTCACAACAAGGTAGTGGGGAAATGGCATTGTTCTTCCATTAAAAATGAGATTTATACATTTCTACTTGGAATTTCGACCTGAAACTTTCTGGAGATGAAGAACAGAGTATTTAATTCATATTACAAAAGAAATGGGGCATTATAAGCTCCCCCAAAGAGTATAATAGCTCACCAAAAACGCCCTCCCTCAAGGATCAAGAATATGCCATCAAAACTAGAAATGGTTGAAGGAGTGAGCTGCAATAGAAGAAACCATGAGCTGCCCTGTAGCTTACACCTGCAAATAAAGACTACATTAAAGCTCCAAATGAAAGGTCTGAATGGCCTTTCCAATTACCAACTTGGATGGGAATCTTTCACCCTCGAAATTGGCTAAGGCAAGAAACTAGTCATCCACTAGCTCTCCCTCTTCACAAATGCAATTGCAAATTCTACAAATGATCAAAATCTAGTTTCATTATTTGTTATTGACATTTATAAACTTCTAATGTCCTCCATGGGTCGAATTCCTTCCAAAATACTCATGCCAACTCAAGTTGGGAAGAGATTCCAAAGAACACCACTTGTACAACAATTCCTAGTCTCCCACTTCCACCAAATCACATGTGGAAGCATCTTAGCTTCCCTAACACCCTTGAGCGCCCTCTTGGAGTCTATTTTTAGCCCTGACATGTCATATATTTCATATGTCAGCCTTCAGGTCTGATTTGTGTCATAGGTGTCATAGCATCTTCATCATTGTTGTCATAGAGATAGGGAATCTAGCCCAAGTGTCTCACTAGCTCCAAATTGCCTCTTCCTCTTCCATGGGAGTTACTCTTCCTCTATATTTCGACCTTGGATGAGTCATGCAATGAATAATACCTTTTGGACTCCCCCAAGTATGTTACTATTCACCTTGAATTCGAATTGGTGAGAGAATGATGCCAAGTGTAGTGGGGAAATCTAGCCATATGTGGGTCCCACTTCCTCCATGTGTTTTTATGATCAAATGCCACTTTGATTTTCACTTGTATATATTTATTTAGCTCCTTTATTAAATATTTATGCCATTCTAATGTTCAAACATCATTTATTATCCCCATTATTCCAAATCCCAAAGCTTCCACCCCAAACCTAGGAAACTAGTAATTTTCCTCCTTGGCAATTATTTGACCTTTAGCATCAATTTGACAAACTCTAATGAATAGGGCCAATATGATTAGGCCATTGTGACCCAATGCCAAATTTGGGACATGACAAATCCTCCTTTCCCAATATTGCTTGTCCTCAAGCAAGTTTAAACATGGGTGTTGAAGAACCTGCTTTCTGTATAATTCTTTGAAGTTGCCATTGAATTGCCCAACCTTGAGTCTTTGAGTTTCCATGAAGATTTTAGAGAGGAACCACCATGCTTGCTGCTGCACTACTCTGATAAAAATCACTTTATTAAGTGGGGAAATCCATCTCCCATACTGCTTGTTTCCCCAAAATATTTTAAATCAATGAGATAAAAATTATTCCAGGGTCCCATTGCTTGTATTGCACCCCAATAATTAAGAGTGCTCTCCAACCCATACCATTAGTTAAGAGGATTCCTGGATCCCATTTTCTTGTATGCATCATTCCAAACATCATGAGTACCAAATATATATCATCAAGGTACATAACAACATAATGGAAATGTACATCAAGAATATGCTTCATCAAAGAGTCATGAAAGTGCTTATCCCTCCAAGCAAGTAGACCACCATTTTCCAAGTGCATACAAGCTTGAAGTGACCAATCAAATCTGCTCCAATGACATAGGTGAGGATCCCATGTCCTATAATGCTGCTCCAAAAAGATGTGATATGCATCAAAATATTCAGCCATGTATTCTTTCATCCAAGAAGTGAATGAAGAATCTCGACTAAAATCTAAACCATATAATGAGCAGAAAAAACAAGGAGACTTCAAATGACTCAAAGAAGTCTCACCCATACATCCCTGAATGTGAGAGTCATAAAGATATAACAAAGTATGTGGCTTGCAACAAAAATTTTCTCCAATCATAAATCTATTCACCCAAGTGTTGGATGAAGTTCCTCCAACATCTAATGAATCAAGTGTTGAGCAAGAAAAACCATGAGTCTTCAAGTGACTCAAATGCATATCATAGGTGCATCCATGTATATGTGCATCATCATAAAGTAACAAAGGATGCTGCTTCAAATGTGAATAAGAATGTTCCCCAACCATATCATCATAAAAAGTAAATCTAGGAGTTCCATACTCCTCATGTGGCACCATAAAAAATAACCCTTTCACCCATACTTCATTGAGACTAATGTTGCAAAACATGGAATTGTAGGATGTAGGAGAATGAACCAAATCACCCAAATGATCAAAAAGTACAGAAGTTTCATCATGGGAAGGATCCATATGGGTAGTATCATGCAGCGCCTTCAAAAGTGTGAACTCTTTGTCATAGTTTGGTTCCAATGTAGAGGAATCATGCTCTTCTTTAAAAATTGCATAACTTTCATCAGGAGACAATTCAAATTCCTCTTCCACCACATCAAGTGTTTGGATATCTTCAAGTTCATCTTCAAACACATCAAGAACATTCAAATTTTCACATTTCTCATGATCCATCATGTCATGAGAACCCTCCAAACAATCTACCATTTGACAATCTGAAACATAGGAGGAAAAACAAGTATCTTGCAAATTTTCAAGAAGTTGCTCATTTTGAATTGTGAGCTTATGATTATCCTCATTATTCTTCAAGTATGCATCATGTAAAAATTCATTAAGCTCAAATAAATGGTTTCTATCAAAAAGAAAAGACATGAAATTACCTTTGATGTGGCACATTGCTCTTTGAATCTTCTCCATGTCTTCAAAGAAGGATGTTTCCTCCAATGAAGTAGCTCTCCAACAAGAATTTGACACCAATGCTTGAGTGTCATGCAGAATGCTGAGGGACTCTTGGGTCTTCTTTTCATTCATATTTAAGGACCCTTCAAGAAAATGAGGCTCTTGCAAATGAACCTCCTCATCTTCTTCATTTTTTCTTGGACCAACTTCATGAAGCTCAAGTGGTGATGGGGAAGTTGATCTTGGTTCTTCTTCAACTGCTACAAGGTCTTCATTATCATGCTTAATGAAACTTGTACTTGTAGAAACACTTTCAAAAGTGATCTCTATGTCACCAACATAGAGGTGTGAGCACCCATCAGTAGGTACTCCTTCATAGTTTAAGCATCCATCAGTAGATGCTCTTTGGTTCATGTCTAAGCTAGAAGGTGTCTCAAAATAATCTTCCATATTTTCAATAGAATCTTCTTCATGCTCTTGTGATGTCTCTTCCTTTTGCTCCTTAAAGCAAGCTGATGCATTTTTCCCCTTGTTTTTCTTAGGATCAGTATATTTGGAATGTCTTCTTGAATAAATCTCAAAAGCTCTCCTCAAGGAGGACATCATTTCATGCACACATATATGATACTCGCTCCAAGGGTTTTTACAAGAAGGGCATAAACCTTTCTTTAATAACTCCACATCTTCATTTTTGGGCCTATTTTCAAAAACATGTTCAGCATAGTACTCAAAAGACATGGCATTTTGTGTATTTTTGCTCGAAGCAAGATATTCTTGATATTTTTGATATTGTTGGGGCAAGGTTTTATATTTTTCTCTCCATCTTTGGAACTCGCTCATAGAATTGTCCTTGGTTGGTGTGACACACTCATATTCATCAGATCTAAAGTCATAAGAATAATCTTCATTTTTCTTGAAATTGTAATAAGTGTTGCATGATGGCACCTCTTCCTTGTACCATTCACATTCTGCTTCATATTGCTCATAAGCATCTGCATATTCCTCATAAGAATTGTACTCATAGGATTCATCATAATAGTAAGACATGGATGCCAATTATTCTTGAATGTATGTACCTAATCCACAGTTGCAAGGACCATGCTCTGATACCACTGTAATGTCCCTTGTTAGGAATTTTATTAAAATGGCAATTTTCCACTTTTTTTCCCTAGTTCGACCTTTGACTAGTTTTGATCTCTAGGTCCCAAATTTGCCCCAAATGATCCCAAATATTCTGAGAAGGTATATGAATGAGATTAGAACATAAATATGTATTTTAGGGATACCTTTGGACCTTTAAAATACTTCTGCAAATACTCTTTCAATTCTGGCCAATGTAGGGAACTTTACTAGTAATTTGCATTTGACTAGTATTGGTCTCTAGGTCTCGAATTGACTCCAAATGCCTTCAAATCTTCAAGGAAGGTGTATGAATAATATTAGGACTTGAATATGATGTTCATGGATTATATATGGCCACCAAAATAACTCTTCAAACTCTCTTAAGATTCTGGACCAAGTATGCAATTTTACTAGTAATTTGAGGTTCAAATCCCCCTGGGGTAAGTACTGAAAATGGCTTCCCAAATGCCTCCAAAGCCACTCAAATTTATGAACAGAGGTAGGGAATGTATTAAGGATGTTATTAAGGTCTCATGTGCACCATTAATTGATTATTATATCTGTTCCAACCCTCTCCCATTCAACTACAAAAATCACCAATCCGACCCTTGGGGAAATGGCACTATTTCTTCTCCCAATGCAATTAAACCGAGTAAAAATACTTCAAATGCTCAAGTACAGTACATGAAACTTGTAAAATACATCCATGGCATTCCATTAATCACAAATGCATCATAGAATCATCCATTCATTCGAAATCATCATCAATACATTGGTTCACAACAAGGTAGTGGGGAAATGGCATTGTTCTTCCATGAAAAATGAGATTTATACATTTCTACTTGGAATTTCGACCTGAAACTTTCTGGAGATGAATAAAAGAGTATTTAATTCATATTACAAAATAAATTGGGAATTAGAATCTCCCCCAAAGAGTACAATAGCTCACCAAAAACGCCCTCCCTCAAGGATCAAGAATATGCCAGCAAAACTGGAAATGGTTGAAGGAGTGAGCTGCAATAGAAGAAACCATGAGCTGCCCTGTAGCTTACACCTGCAAATAAATACTACATTAAAGCTCCAAATGAAAGGTCTGAATGGCCTTTCCAATTACCAACTTGGATGGGAATCTTTCACCCTCGAAATTGGCTAAGGCAAGAAACTAGTCATCCACTAGCTCTCCCTCTTCACAAATGCAATTGCAAATTCTACAAATGATCAAAAGCTGGTTTCATTATTTGTTATTGACATTTATAAACTTCTAATTTCCTCCATGGGTCGAATTCCTTCCAAGAGACTCATGCCAACTCAAGTTGGGAAGAGATTCCAAAGAACACCACTTGTACAACAATTCCTAGTCTCCCACTTCCACCAAATCACATGTGGAAGCATCTTAGCTTCCCTAACACCCTTGAGCGCCCTCTTGGAGTCTATTTTTAGCTCTGACATGTCATATATGTCATATGTCAGCCTTCATGTCTGATTTGTGTCATAGGTGTCATAGCATCTTCATCATTGTTGTCATAGAGCTAGGGAATCTAGCCCAAGTGTCTCACTAGCTCCAAATTGCCTCTTCCTCTTCCATGGGAGTTACTCTTCCTCTATATTTCGACCTTGGATGAGTCGTGCAATGAATAATACCTTTTGGACTCCCCCAAGTATGTTACCATTCACCTTGAATTCGAATTGGTGAGAGAATGATGCCAAGAGTAGTGGGAAAATCTAGCCATATGTGGGTCCCACTTCCTCCATGTGTTTTTATGATCAAATTCCACTTTGATTTTCACTTGTATATATTTATTTAGATCCTTTATTAAATATTTATGCCATTCTAATTTTCAAACATCATTTATTATACCCATTACTCCAAATCCCAAAGCTTCCACCCCAAACCTAGGAAACTAGTAATTTTCCTCCTTGGCAATTATTTGACCTTTAGCATCAATTTGACAAACTCTAATGAATAGGGCCAATGTGATTAGGCCATTGTCACCCAATGCAAAATTTGGGACATGAGAGTGTCTCCATGTTCCAGTTACATTCAGTTACACCTACCACACTCAGTTAGACTCAGTTTGACTTATGGTTGACAGTTACTTGTGCATTGATGACTCCACCGATGATGAGATAGACTACTAGTTGTGCTCCGATGACACTCCAGTGATCTTTTGATCACTCCATGAAGGCTAATTCGAATTGCCACCTTGGCATTCGAATCCTCATGCATTGTACTACTTATTTTTCCATATTGTTATTAATGAATTAGTGTGTGTGAAGTATTTTTGCTTCTATCCGAGTTCTACTGTATTATTATTTTGTTGCTCATTACACTGCATTGACCACTCTTCTTCTGTCTTCTTGCTTAATCATAATTACTATTGTGAGGTATACATCATCTCTTAGATCTGCTATGAGGATTTTCACATGGTATCAAAGTGTGTTGAGAGTATTGTTTATCTCCATTCCTGAGAGTTTTTTGCAGGTTATTATCAAGATTTCGAGTGCAGTAGTTTCTGCATTTTTGCAGCAGTACTAGTTGCAGACATTTCTATTGTTTTTGCAGGTCTTCTACAGCTTCTATTTATTCATAAGGAATTAATCCTCTTTCCCCATTCAACTAAGATGAATAGAAACAAAAAATGATAGCATATTTGAAGAGCCATGATCTCTTTGATTGTCATTTTGAAAGAGAGTTCGAATCCTCTGAAGATGAGATTGATTGGTTAAATAAAGGTGACGGAGCCTTTGGACCAATGATGTTCTCTTTGCCTGAATACATGATATACCAATACCTTGATGTTGTTGAAACTCCAAAAGAGCTATGGGCCCATCTGGATGAAAGATTCGGCAGGCAGAATGAAGGAATTGGTCCAAACCCTTTCGAGAACAAGCAAAGTGATACATTCGCCCTCCTTAATGATCTCGTTGATCATGAACCAGTATCAAACACATTTCATATTGAAGTTATCCAAAAAGAACTTGCAGATTCTACATTCATGCTCCAACTTTCTTCTCTTTTTGTGCCAGCTCACACTCTAGATATTGCAGAAGGTCCTAAATCCTCTCTTGCACCAGAGTCTGTTGGTATGCATCATGATCTATTGAATGTTTCGGAGGTCAAATTAGCTATTGGAGGTAATGCATTCGCTCTCCTCAAACAATCACCTCTTATTTACTACTATACGATCATTATTCCATGCTTTCAAAAGGTTATTGAAGAATATGGCCATTTCCATTCGCTTGGGATAATTTCTCATGCACATCATGGTTTTGATCTCATCCCTGTTGGTTCAAAGGAGATCTCAAGAAACCATTGCCATTCGCTTGGAATAATTTCTCATGCATTTACTAGTTTTGATCTCACCTCTTATGGTTCAAAGGAGATCTCAAGAAACCATGATTCAAGTCTTGGATCTAATTTGGATTCTAAGCAATTACTACTTGGGATAATTTCTCATGCATATGATAGTTTTGATCTCACCCCTGCTGGTTCAAAGGAGATCTCAAGAAATTATTCTTCAAGTCTTAAATCTGATTTAGATTTCAAGCAATCATTAATATTTGATGGTTCTTTTTGGCATAATCTCACCCATGATGGTTCGAAGGAGAAGACAAAAGACTATCTGCATATTCATGTTTTTGATCCTACCTTAACTGATTCGAATCACAAGTTCAAGTATCATCCTCATACTTTTGGATTTGTTCTCATCACATTCGATCTGAAGAGAAAGTACAAGCACATGCTTTTTGAGCATGATCCACTTCTTCCCAAGAAGAAGATACCTCTAGACATATGACCAAGCATCACACCTGTTTGAGTTTGGAGCATTTATTTTTTACGTGTGCCTTACAGTCTATTTTGAGGGGGGGTATTTTTCCCATGAAATTTTTCCCAGTTCCTTGGTTTATTTACTGTTATTATTCATTGTATTGGGTGACCTTTGGTCTTAGTTACCAGGGTCCAGGATGGATTAAGGGGGGGTGTTAGGATATTCCTATACTCCATCCTAGTCCCACCAATATTTTGATCATTTACATTTTCAGTCATGCATGCACTTTTAGGGTTTGCATACATCATTTAGGGTTTGCATGCATCCCAGTCATCAGTCCCAGCACCTAGCCCTCAATTAGCTAACCCCTGGAGCTTCCTTCCACTTAGTTTCATCCCTCCTAGCCTGTCATGTGCCCAGTTCTCACCTTCCACTAAAGAAGGGCACCTTTCTCACCTACCAGTCCAGTTTACTTCAGTTAGCCACCAGTCTTTCCTTGATTTGAGGCCAGACTGACTCCTCACTGTTGTTATCACTCCGATTGACCTCTGATGAGACATGACTACCTGTTCTAACTCCAGTTAGCTCCTCATGTACCCTCCACTGAGCCGCCTTCATTCAGTTAGTGTCTCCATGTGCCAGTTACATTCAGTTACACCTACCACACTCAGTTAGACTTAGTTTGACTGACGGTTGACAGTTACTTGTGCATTGATGACTCCACCGATGATGAGATAGAATACTAATTGTGCTCCGATGACACTTCAGTGATCTTTTGATCACTCCATGAAGGATAATTCGAATTTCCACCTTGGAATTCGAATCCTCATGCATTGTACTACTTATTTGTCCATATTGTGATTAATGAATTAGTGTGTGTGAAGTATTTTTTCTTCAATCCGAGTTCTACTGTATTATTATTCTGTTGCTCATTACACTGCATTGACCACTCTTCTTCTATCTTCCTGGTTAATCATAATTACTCTTGTGAGGTATATGTCATCTCTTAGATCTGTTGTGAGGATTTTCAGATGGTATCAGAGCGTGTTGAGAGTATTGTTTATCTCCATTCCTGAGAGTTTTTTGAAGGTTATTATCAATATTTCGAGTGCAACAGTTTTTGCATTTTTGTAGCAGTAGCAGTTGCAAACATTTCTATTGTTTTTGCAGGTCTTTTACAGCTTCTATGTATTCATCAGGAATTACTCCTCTTTCTCCATTCAACTATGATGAATGGAAACAAAAAATGATTAGCATATTTGAAGAGCCATGATCTCTTTGATTGTCATTTTGAAAGAGACTTCGAATCATCTGAAGATGAGATTGATTGGTTAAATAAAGGTGACGGAGCCTTTAGAGCAATGATGCTTTCTTCGCTTGAATACATGATATACTAATACCTTGATGTTGTTGAAACTCCAAAAGAGCTATGGGCCCATCTGGATGAAAGATTCGGCAGACAGAATGAAGGAATTGGTCCAAACCCTTTCGAGAACAAGCAAAGTGATACATTCGCCCTCCTTGATGATCTCATTGATCATGAACCAGTATCAAACACATCTCATATTGAAGTTGTCCAGAAAGAACTTGCAGATTCTACACTCATGCTCCAACTTTCTTCTCTTTTTGTGCCAACTCACACTCTAGATATTGTAGAAGGTCCTAAATCCTCTCTTGCACCAGAGTCTGTTTTTATGCTTCATGATCTATTGAATGTTTTGGAGGTCAAATCAGCTATTGGATGTAATGCATTCGCTCTCCTCAGGAAATCACCTCTTATTTACTACTATATGATCATTATTCCATGCTTTCAGAAGGTTATTGAAGAATATGGCCATTTCCATTCACTTGGGATAATTTCTCATGCACATCATGGTTTTGATCTCACCCCTGCTGGTTCAAAGGAGATCTCAAGAAACCATTGCCATTCGCTTGGAATAACTTCTCATGCATTTACTGGTTTTGATCTCACCTCTTATGGTTCAAAAGAGATCTCAAGAAACCATGATTCAAGTTTTGGATCTAATTTGGATTCTAAGCAATTACTACTTGGGATAATTTCTCATGCATATGATAGTTTTGATCTCACCCCTGCTGGTTCAAAGGAGATCTCAAGAAATTATTCTTCAAGTCTTAAATCTGATTTGGATTTCAAGCAATCATTATTGTTTGATGGTTCTTTTTGGCATAATCTCACCCATGATTGTTCGAAGGAGAAGACAAAAGACTATCTGCATATTCATGTTTTTGATCCTACCTCAACTGATTCGAATCACAGGTTCAAGGATCATCCTCATACTTTTGGATTTGTTCTCATCACATTCGATCTGAAGAGAAAGTACAAGCATATGCTTTTTGAGCATGATCCACTTCTTCCCAAGAAGAAGATACCTCTAGACATATGACCAAGCATCACACCTGCTTGAGTTTGGAGCATTTATTTTTTATGTGTGCCTTACAGTCTGTTTTGAGGGAGGGGTATTTTTCCCATGAAGTTTTCCCCACTTCCTTGGTTTATTTACTGTTATTATTCATTGTATTGGGTGACCTTTGGTCTTAGTTACCAGGGCCTAGGATGGATTAAGGTGGGGTGTTAGGATATTCCTATACTCCATCCTAGTCCCACCAGTATTTTGATCATTTACATTTTCAGTCATGCATGCACTTTTAGGGTTTGCATGCATTTGCATGCATCCTAGTCATCAGTCCCAGCACCTAGCCCTCAGTTACCTATTCCCTGGAGCTTCCTTCGACTCAATTTTAGCTGTCCTAGCCTGTCATGTGCCTAGTTCTCACCTTTCACTGAAGAAGGGCACCTTTCTCACCTACCAATCCAGTTTACTTCTGTTAGCCACCAGTCTTTCCTTGATTTGAGGCCAGACTGACTCCTCACTGCTGTTATAACTCCAATTGACCTCCGATGAGACATGACTAACTGTTCTGACTCCAGTTAGCTCCTCATGCGCCCTCGACTGAGCCTCCTTCATTCAGTTACACCTACCACACTCAGTTAGACCCAGTTTGACTGACGGTTGACAATTACTTGTGCATTGATGACTCCACCGATGATGAGATAGACTACTAGTTGTGCTTCGATGACACTCTAGTGATCTTTTGATCACTCCATGAAGGCTAATTCAAAATTGGCACCTTGGAATTCGAATCCTCATGCATTGTACTACTTATTTGTCCATATTGTGATTAATGAATTAGTGTGTGTGAAGTATTTTTGCTTCTATCCGAGTTCTACTGCATTATTATTTTGTTGCTCATTACACTGCATTGACCACTCTTCTTCTATCTTCGTGCTTAATCATAATTACTCTTGTGAGGTATACATCATATCTTAGATCTACTATGAGGATTTTCACATGGTATCAGATCGTGTTGAGAGTATTGTTTATCTCCATTCCTGAGAGTTTTTTACAGGTTATTATCAAGATTTCGAGTGCAGCAGTTTTTGCATTTTTGCAGCAGTAACAGTTGCAGGTCTTCTACAGCTTCTATGTATTCATCGGGAATTACTCCTCTTTCTCCATTCAACTATGATGAATGGAAACAAAAAATGATAGCATATTTGAAGAGCCATGATCTCTTTGATTGTCATTTTGAAAGAGAGTTCGAGTCCTCTGAAGATGAGATTGATTGGTTAAATAAAGGTGACGGAGCCTTTGGACCAATGATGTTTTCTTTGCCTAAATACATGATATACCAATACCTTGATGCTGTTGAAACTACAAAAGAGCTATGGGCCCATCTGGATGAAAGATTCGGCAGACAGAATGAAGTAATTGGTCCAAACCCTTTCGAGAACAAGCAAAGTGATACATTCGCCCTCCTTGATGATCTCATTAATCATGAACCAGTATCAAACACATATCATATTGAAGTTGTCCACAAAGAACTTGCAGATTCTACACTCATGCTCCAACTTTCTTCTCTTTCTGTGCCAGCTCACACTCTAGATATTGCAGAAGGTCCTAAATCCTCTCTTGCACCAGAGTCTGTTTGTATGCATCATGATCTATTGAATGTTTTGGAGGTCAAATCAGCTATTGGAGGTAATGCATTCGCTCTCCTCAAGCAATCACCTCTTATTTACTACTATATGATCATTATTCCATGCTTTCAGAAGGTTATTGAAGAATATGGCCATTTCCATTCGCTTGGAATAATTTTTCATGCATTTACTAATTTTGATCTCACCTCTTATGGTTCAAAGGAGATATCAAGAAACCATGATTCAAGTCTTGGATCTAATTTGGATTCTAAGCAATTACTACTTGGGATAATTTCTCATGCATATGATAGTTTTGATCTCACCCCTACTGGTTCAAAGGAGATCTCAAGAAACTATTCTTCAAGTCTTAAATCTGATTTGGATTTCAAGCAATCATCATTATTTGATGGTTCCTTTTGGCATAATCTCACCCATGATGGTTCGAAGGAGAAGACAAAAGACTATCTGCATATTCATGTTTTTGATCCTACCTCAACTGATTCGAATCACAGGTTCAAGGATCATCCTCATACTTTTGGATTTGTTCTCATCACATTCGATTTGAAGAGCAAGTACAAGCACATGCTTTTTGAGCATGATCCACTTCTTCCCAAGAAGAAGATACCTCTAGACATATGACCAAGCATCACACCTGCTTGAGTTTGGAGCATTTATTTTTTATGTGTGCCTTACAGTCTGTTTTGAGGGGGGGGGGTATTTTTCCCATGAAATTTTCCCCACTTCCTTGGTTTATTTACTGTTATTATTCATTGTATTGGGTGACCTTTGGTCTTAGTTACCAAGGCCCAGGATGGATTAAAGGGGGGTGTTAGGATATTCCTATACTCCATCCTAGTCCCACCAGTATTTTGATCATTTACATTTTCAGTCATGCATGCACTTTTAGGGTTTGCATGCATCATTTAGGGTTTGCATCCATTTGCCTGCATCCCTGTCATCAGTCCCAACACCTAGCCCTGAATTAGCTAACCCCTGGAGCTTCCTTCGACTCAGTTTCATCCCTCCTAGCCTGTCATGTGCCCAGTTCTCACCTTCCACTGAAGAAGGGCACCTTTCTCACCTACCAGTCCAGTTTACTTCAATTAGCCACTAGTCTTTCCTTGATTTGAGGCCAGACTGAATCCTCACTGTTGTTATCACTCCGATTGACCTCTAATGAGACATGACTACCTGTTCTAACTCCAGTCAGCTCCTCATGCGCCCTCCATTGGGCCTCCTTCATTCAGTTAGTGTCTCCATGTGCCATTTACATTCAGTTACACCTACCACACTCAGTTAGACTTAGTTTGACTGACGGTTGGTAGTTACTTGTGCATTGATGACTCCATTGATGATGAGATAGACTACCAGTTGTGCTCCGATGACACTCCAGTGATCTTTTTATCACTCCATGAAGGCTAATTCGAATTGCCACCTTGGCATTCAAATCCTCATGCATTGTGCTACTTATTTGTCCATATTGTGATCAATGAATTAGTGTGTGTGAAGTTTTTTTGCTTCTATCCAAGTTCTACTGTATTATTATTCTGTTTCTCATTACGCTGCATTGACCACTCTTCTTCTATCTTCCTGCTTAATCATAATTACTCTTGTGAGGTATACACCATCTCTTACATCTGCTGTGAGTATTTTCACAGAAATGATGGTAGAAGAAGGAGAAGAACAAACAAAACAAAACACAGATCAACAAAAAGAGAATCGAAAAAAAAAGTTATGCGAATTGTCTCTATTTTCCAGTTTAACAATTTACTGAATCCTTAGTGCTTATTACTTACATTATGATAATCCTCGTAAATGTATCTATGTTTTCAACTTAAGCCGTTACTTACTCCAGTTTTGTGTCACTGCCCACGACTGAAACCAGCCTAGATCCAAATCCTAGGCTCTATCAAGCGCCGAGAGGGATAAAATATCCCGAGGTGCAAACCTCGGCTCAGGTATTGCACTCAAGGAGAGGTTTGCACCTAGGGATATTTGATCCCTCTCGGCGCTTGATAGAGCCTCGAATTTGGATCTAGGCTGGTTTCGTTGGTGGGCGGTGACACAAAACTCGAGTTTGATCAGCATTGTAAGGAATGGGTTAAGTTGAAAACAAAGATACATTTACAAGGATTATCATAATGTAAGTAATAAGTACTAAGGATTGAGTAAATTGTTAAACTGGAAAATAGAGACAATTCGCGTAAATTTTTTTTTCGATTCTCTTTTTGTTGATCTGCATTTTGTTTTGTTTGTTCTTCTCCTTCTTCTACCATCATTTTGTCATTTCATACATTTTGATTTATTAGTTGTTCTACAAACTGATTTTTTTGTTCTTCCAATTGCTTCAACTTTCTCTCTCGATACTCTCTTTGTCGATCAACGTTTCGTTTTCTTTGTGCTTCTCGTTCTTCTGTTGTCATTTCGCCTAATTTTTTTTTTTTCCAATTTTCTTTTTGTTGATCTATATTTTGTTTTGTTCGTTCTTCTCCTTCTTTTTCCATCATTTCTCCATTTCGTACATTTTGATTTATTTGTTGTTCTGCAACTTGATTTATTTGTTCTTCCAATTGCTTCAACTTTATCTCTTGATACACTCTTTGTCGATCAATGTTTTGTTTTCTTTGTTCCTCTCGTTCTTCTACTGTCAATTCATCTAACTTTCTTTTTCAATATTCTTTTTGTCGATCTGCGTTTCGTTTTCTTCGTTCTTCTAGTTCTTCTACTATCATTTCGTCCAACTTCCTTTTTCGAAATTCTTTTTGTTCTTCAGCTTTTCGTTTCAAGTCTTCTTCTCGTTCTTTTAATGTCATTGAAATCAATGTGTCCACAGAATAACATCTACACTGAAAAATATGCAACAAAAAACCCCATACACTAAAATCTATGCGTCCATTCACTGAAATGAATGCATCTATACACTGAAATCTATGCGTCCATACACTGAAATCAATGTGTCCACAGAATAACATCTACACTGAAAAATATGCAATAAAAAATTTCAACATTGTAAGGAATAGGTTAAGTTGAAAACACAGAAAGAATTATGAGGATTATAATAATGTAAGTAATAAGTATGAGTAGATTGTTAAACTGGAAAATAGAGACAATAATTTTGTAAGGATTAAATAAATGAAAATATGGTTCACATCGTGGTCATTCTCAGTCTATCTTCTTCATCTTTTCTTATCTTCACACCTGGTAGTTTTGACAACTTCTCATATCAATCATATGAGAATCTACATTGGACCTGTACTTGTATTACGTACTTGTATTCCAGCATATGAATCCTGGCAGACATGACACATTTGAACTTCTACTAATTGATCAATTCGTTCACGAAATTTTCGATGTCTAGTATACATTTCTTCAGATGGTATCGATATTGTCATTTTTCAGATATGAACTACAGTGCATGATTGAAAGTTTCTATATCAACAAAATTAGAGTTCAAATTTCTCTTGTTATCACATTCCATGTATCCAAGTATGTCATATTCATTGGTAGTTATATTGATTCCTATATAACCCTGAAATTATCTCTCATTCATGCTTTTGAAAATCCCTTTGCACAAATAACACTTCTTCACGATCTCTTTAGTTCACGGTCGTGTTTTCTTTGTTCTTCTGTATGTTGTAATGTTTCTTTTTCTGTTATGGATTCGAAATGTCGACTAAAGAACATGGATACTGTGGATTCTCCAAAACCTCCTGAATCAACAACCACAGAAATCTTGCTACAAAGATTATTTTTCTCTTTCTCTTATATACATTTGTCGTACTTTTCTTCTTTGATAATCAATATCTTCATTATTTGCAATATTATCATGAGGATCCACGATATACCCTGTAATAGAAAACACCAAAATTTAATTTGTTGAAATCATTGCAGAGTAGTTTTTCTATTAAATTGATAAATTCAATGTATAGATGTAAATAACAAAAATCAATGCATTGCTGAAATTAATGAAAGATTTTTTTATTTATTAAATTGATAAATTCAATGTATACAAGTAAAAATAAAATACAATGCATTGCTGAAATCAATGCAACGAATAAAATAAATATGCATCTTCTATTGTTTAACAACATTTGTGTATGGTCTATTGGTAGGAATTAAGGTGATTGGGCTTGTGTTAACCTAGATACCAAGGTTCAAAACCCTTTTTGATTAGAGTTATAGTTAGTTATCAAGTCTAACTATTTTTATGGCTGCATTATTGAAATCAATGCAACAATGTTTTTTTTCTTGTGTTTTTTAAGAACATTGGTTTGTGGTCTATTAAACATTGCATTGTTGAAATTAATGCAACAATGTTTTTTTATTAAATTGATAAATTCAATGCAGACATGTAAAAAACAAGAAAACAATGCATTGTTGAAATCAATGCAACGAATCAAATCAACATGCATCTTGTGTTTTTTTTAACTTCTTATGTCCACTATAATATTTTTTTACTTCTTATATTTCTATTTTTTATGTTGGTTACAATATATATTTTTTATATCTTTTTATTAAATTGATAAATTCAATGTATAGATGTAAATAACAAAAACCAATGCATTTTTCAAATCAATGCAAGCATGTTTTTTTATTAAATTGATAAATTCAATGCATACATGTAAAAACAATACATTGTTGAAATCAATGCAATCAATCAAATCAATAGGCATATTTTTTTTTAACACCATTTGTGTGTGATCTATTGGTAAGTAGTGAGGTGATTGAGCTTGTCTTAACGTAGAGACCAAGATTCAAATATCTTTTTATTTGGAGTTATATTTAGTTATCAATTCTAATTATTAGTTAGCAAATCTAACTATTATTATGGTTGCTTTTCTTTTCTATTCTTTTGTCGACTATAATATTCTTTTTACTTCTTTGGTTTCTACTTCTTATGTCCATTATAATATTTTTTTTTTACTTCTTTATTTCTTTACTTTTTATGTTTTTAGTTTTTATGTTAACTATAATATTTTTTTTACTTCTTTATTTCTTTACTTTTTATGTTTTTAGTTTTTATGTTAACTATAATATTTTTTTTACTTCTTTATGTTTTTACACATCCACTGCCATTAAAACTATTATTTTTAAAAAGTGAGTATATTAAACAAAATTTAGAATTCTATTTTTAGAAAAACTAAATTTAAATTTAAAGCACTACACTTAAAACTATTATTTTAAAAAGTGAGTATATTAATCAAAATTTACAATTATTTTTGTATTACTTTTAATTATTCGAGTATGTTAATTACTTTTACTTTGTATTATTCTTTTTTGTTTATGGCCGACATAATATTTATTACTTTTTACTTTGTATTATTCTTTTTTGTTTATGGCCGACAATAATATCACAAAATTAACGTTACAAGATCTCCCTCATATTATAATTTTTTACTTTATGTTAAATTTCTATTATTTTTTGCCGACATGTTACTAACGTACGCTAGTAACATTACATCACGTTACAAGATCTCTCCCATAATATTCACTACTATCACTATTAGTTTTTGCTGACATGTTACCAATGTTATAACGTTACTAACGTTATATCACGTTACAAGATCTCTCCCATAATATTCACTATCACTATTATTTTTTGCCGACATGTTACCAACTTTATAACGTTGCTAACTTTATATCACGTTACAAGATCTCTCCCATAATATTCACTATCACTATTATTTTTTGCCGACATGTTACCAACTTTATAACGTTACTACCATTATATCACGTTACAAGATCTCCCCCATACTGGGATGTAGAGCACCTCTCGGTGCAATCATGTTCGTAATAGGAAAACCCTAGAATACACAATTTTAAATTAATGATGTATTCACTTCTCGGAATTTGATTTGGATGATTTGTTTTTCGCAATTGGGTATTTTTTTCAAGAGGATTTTAGATATGAAATTTGTTTATTAAGAAGATGCATACAAATCTATAGAAATTGCTCTTAATTTCATAACCCTATTTTTCCATTGGAGATTTGCAAAAGGGAAAAAGAAAATCTTCCACTTTTTCCCAAGAAAGAGCTATGATACCACTTGTGGTGAACCTTAATCAATGATCAAATATAACCCTTGAATTCAAAATAATGAAATACATGCACAAAATACTATACATAAGAATATAGAGAGAACTCTTAAGGTAGGGTAACACCATCAAACACTTTTAATGGAAGGAATCACTTCGCAACCCTAATTGTTGCAATTCCATATCAATACAAATGATACTCATGTATACATTATTTTACATGAGTATTCCCTGAGGAGAATTATCATATTATTCCATCTAACTATGTGATGGGCCTGTTTATTAACCACCAACTATTAAGTGGGAATATTCCATGATTATGGCCACATTATATTAACTATTTCCCTTAGATACCTTCCTAGGTACCCCATATTACCCTCCCTAGGTACATTACAATAGACGGTATCTTTCTTGTCACATTAAAGAATTGTGTTGAAAATATCAAAATTTGTGCACAAGTTCTCTCACAAATTTCATCAAACACTTAATAAACCAATGATATCAAATTTCAATAGTAAGCTAGAGTCATGTACTTTTCACAAGCATTAAACACACATGTACTGTGACTGATATAACTGTTCATTAAGTACATTTAGCAATGGAAAAAAATTTAAAACAACAGACCGTAATAAAAATTTAGACACAAGAAATTTGGTCAATGACCCTAGAAAAAACCCCTTAAGGGGAAAACCAATAAAGAGAGTTTTATTAGGGAGCTTATAAAAAATAAAGATTACACAACTAGACACTAGAAATGGTAAACATTTTACTTTCTCTTCCTTATTCTTAAGAAATGTGCTAGACAACCATACAACCTATACGACCTTCACTACTAGAAAAGTACAGTCATAAAGTTGAATTTACATGCAAAAAATACATTACATAAATTTCCATATCTTTCATACCTATTGTATGACCCACTACTCAGGAAAAATATACCTTGGGAGCAGTGCTAGAAATCAACCTCGATTTATATGCATGAAAGTACAATACGGCCTCAAGAAATCACTCTTCTATCTACCTCATTAATGCATGTATGGTCTGTTGAAACAATGTTTCTTTTGTTCTAGAAATCACTCTTCTATCTCAAGTTGACTTAAACCACTTAAGTGAAACTATATAAAAACACTTTTCTTTTCAAAAAGTCACTTTAACCCTAAAATGATAAAAAATTCACTTTAATATTATAAAGTCACTTTATAAAGTGCAACTCACTTTAATAATATAAAGTCACATCATAAAATACTTTATAAACACTTTTTATAAAGTCAATTTATGTCATTAATAAGACCCCCTTATTCTTGGAACCCTACACCTAGGCACTAGATGCAGGAGTACCTTTGAGCTACCAAAAAATAACACTCCCTCTTAGCGAGGGAGGTACTCCTGGAATCACCTCCACCTGGATCTGTCTCCAGCAGCCTCTCTTCAATCACTGAAGATGATCCCTTTGAAAATAAAGATTCTTAGCCACTACCTTGGATACTGTGCTAGAGATATGCACTAGACTACTCTGAACTGAGAGTTTTTCTCACTCTCTTGTCCTCAAGATCCATCTCATACCTGTACGGTCTCCTCACAGATTTGGACGAATCATCTCAATTGGTTGCTACCACTACTTCCACTAAGTCTGACCTCCCAGCATACTCACGATCCACCAGTCATCCCCTCAACCTGTATGAATTTCCCTCCTGAGTGCCAAGCACTCGTGCTGGATATACACTCTCACCTAACATATAAATAATCACTTGTCCTAGGCAATGAAAAAATGCATACCTGCTAACTTCCAAATCCGACATTGACAACAATTTTTTTTCAGCTCTAGAACAAACAACACTCTACCAACCTCCAGATAACCTCCAGACTTGAGTTGGAATAGAACACTTCCAAATCCTTCTACCGCATGGGTGCTAGCATACCTCCACAAGTATAACTCTATCTATATCTGTCAAATATAGGAACATATCTCTTGTTCCCGTTATATGCCGTGCCACCCCACCATCCACATACCACACTCCAGTGTCCGAACACTCAGCTACACTGTTTCCTGAAAGAACTGAGACAAGTGGAAATTCCTTCATAAATTTCTTCGCATACTCTTTCACTTCAACTGAAGTGGCAATCTCAATATCTTCTTTCTTCTTGTCTTCTTCTTATTGGGACACTTCCCAATATAGTGGCCATATGCCTGGAAATTAGCAAAGCATCACACCTTGCTCATATCCTTATCGGACTTGGCTCCACTACTTGATCTTTTTCTTTCTTTTTTTTCCCTTTACTGAAAGGGAAACATTCTCCTCATCATCTCCTTTCTGTTGGCCTATGTGAGTGGATCTAGATATCATCTCCTACTATACGAATTCATCCCAAAGAATGGTCCATGTTGACATGTCTCTCCAGTGAAAACAACACGTACAAAGTCATGCCATGGTTGTGAGAACCCATTCAAGGCTATTCACACCAACTCTACTTCTCCCACTATCTCTCCAACAACCCCCAACTCATCATGTACTTGTATAATGTGGGAAGGTATGATGCAACATTGTCAATATTGATCATTTTAGTATCTCTCAACTTCTCTCTCAAAACCTTTTTCCTTTTTTATTTTCACTCTGAAACAAATTTATCAAGGAATCCCACATCTCATAGCCATTCTTCTTCCTAGTCACATGACGCATGATGTTCTCTTTCACTGCATCAAGAAGAATCATCACTTTGCCTTCACATTCTTCCTTTGATATTCATCCAATAGAATAGGATTAGTGGGGATTGTGACTACCTCGTTGGTTATCTCCCATAGCCCAAGTTCCTCCAACAACAATGTGACCTCTCCTTCCATGGAATGAAATTCTTATCACCCACAAGTTTTTCCTCATATGACAAGCCAAGAATCAAACACATATTCATAGACCAACCAACAACAATCTCAAATCTCAACAAATCACTTGTTTCCCGCTGTGTCAAAAAATAAACTCACAGATGTAGTACTCAACAGTTCTCTTGCATAAATTGCTTCCACAATATTCCATTGTCAAAATCAAAGACCCAACTCTGATACCATGTTGAAAATCTCAAAATATTTGCACAATTTCTCTCACAAATTTCATCAAACACTTAATAAACCACTGATATCGGACTTTAACAATAAGCTAGACTCATTTACTTTTCTCAATAATTAAACACACATGTATTGTGACTGATATATGGTTCATTAAGTACATTTAGAAATGGAAAAAAGTTTAAAAGAACAGACTGTCATAAAAATTCGGACACGGGAAATTTGGTCAATGACCCTGGAAAAAACCCCTTAAGAGGAAAACCAGTCAAGATATTTGTATTAGGGAGCTTCTCAGAAATAAATATTACACAACCAGATATGAGCAACAATAAACATTGTACTTTCTCTTCCTTATTCTCAGCAAATGTTCCAAACAACTATACAACCTGTACGACCTTCACTACTAGAAAAGTATAGTCATAAAGATGAATATATAGGCAAAAAATACAATACCAAAAATTTTGTATTTTTCATACCTTCTATATGACCCACTAATCAACAAAAATATGCCTTAGGAATAGTGCCAAAAATCAACCTCGATTTATGTGCATGAAAGTATAGTACGACCTCCATAAATCATTATGTTGTTTGTCTCATTAATGCCTGTACGATATGCTAAAACAATGTTGTTGTTTTCCATGGTATATGTTCCCTTCTTGTCTCAAGAAGTGTGCCTCTATCTTAGAAATGCGTTCCCCTTCTAGCTGCCTCTTCCTCCATGGGAAGGTGTGCCATTCAAACTATCTCTTCCTTCCTTGGAATGCATGTCAGTCAAGAAGCCTCTTCACTCTTCATTTCTCCTTGCTCCAAAACTCTCTCCTTCTCTAGAAACTCGAGCTCCTTACTCTTCTCTCCAACCTCTTCTTGGAATTTGTGCCACACACCACTTTCTCACTTTGAAATTGATGCAAATGAAGTCTCATGAGACTTTTTATCTTTCTCATTAGGGTAACTCCTTTTGTCTTTTCAACTTCTAGTGACAAAATTGAATCTTGACCACAATATCAAGGGCTGTGTTTTAATCTCATGTTCACTTAAATCAATTAAGTGAAACTATATAAAAAAACTTTTCTTTCTTTTGAAAAGTCACTTTAACCCTAAAATGATAAGAGTTCACTTTAATATTATAAAGTCACTTCATAAAGTGAAACTCACTTAAATAAAGTACATCTCACTTTAATAATATAAAGTCACGTCATAAAGTACTTTACAAAACTTTTTTACAAAGTCACTTTATGCCATTAATGAGACCCCCTTGTTCACGGACCCCTGCACCTAGGCACTTGATGCAAGAGTACTTCCAGCTACCAAAAACTAATGCATTGGAGGGGTTAGATTTTTTCAAGGACTACATAGTATAAAAGGGAGATTCTAGTCTTGTGTTATTTATAGATGAGAAAGATAAATTCATGGTTTATCCAAGGTTGGGTGAGATTCTTGGAGGAGATTTCACGTAGAGAAATTTTGGTAGGTATATGATTATGATTGGATCTTATGCACCATTGATGGATGATGGGAAATTCAATCCCAATAATTAATTCTTCACCCTTGTGGTCTTATAGGAAAACTTGGGGGTGGCATCTACATCATATGCCTATGGTTGGGAAGTGAATTTCCCATTTACATCATATTTGGTGGATAAATTCTAAGAAAATATAAGTGTTTTTATTATTTTCTATGTATTCTATTTTTAATACTTGAAATTTGTTTAAAATAGAGAATCAAAGTGTTATTTTCTTAATGATTTTTCATAAGAATAAAATATAGGAATTTAATATTATGGTTCAGTTGTTATATTCTACAAATCTTCTTTTTCATTTTTAAGTCCACATTTAGCATGCATTAGTAGTTAGTTGGTGCCATCAAAAGACACATATTGTTCATTGTTGGAAATTTTGATTGACAAATAGGGAAATAATTGAAATAATTGATTTGAGCTAGGTAGCTAATGGTAATAGTCACAAGGACACTACTTGGTTTGAATAACTATATGAGAAGGCCAAATAAGTTCTAAAAACTTGAAAAAATTGTATAAAAAGGTACACCGTGGTGTAATTTCACAATTATGCTCACTAGATGTTCAAACATATAAGCCCTATGTCCCCTCAAATCTCCAAATAGTTGTTTGACAATCATGCAATTCAACTACAACCAGACATCCTTCCTCCTAATATCAAACCTTATGAATACCCTTATGTCCAAAAGAGTGAGATTGAGTGTATGGTTCAAGAAACATTAGACACCAACATCATTAGACCTAGACAAATTGATTTCTCTTCTCCAATGGTGAAGGTTTCCAAAAATGATGGCTCATGGCATATGTATCACCATTACATGGAGCCATTTCCTTTACTAAATAGGATTTTCATTTAGGATATAATTAGATTATGATGAGGGAAGATGACATCCCTAAAACAAGATTTATAACACATGAAGGCCATTATGATTTTTTGGCGATGCCATTTGACCTAACAAATGCACCTTCCCCATTTCAAATCTTGATGAATTCTATTTTCAAAATCTTTCCCAAAAAAATGTGTTAGTATTTTTTGATGATACACTAATCTATAATTGATCCCAAAATAACACTTGAATTGCATGTGAATTTATGCCAACAGTTAAATTATAAAGGATTAATAAACAAGCTTAATGAAGAGATCAAATAAATGAAGTATAATAAAACAAGATAGCCAAACCATAAATATGAGACAAAGATTTGATAATGGAGTTCACCCTAAATGGGATACAGCTCTAGGTCCACTTCCAATGTAATATCGATCCATGAATTCTTCAAAGCTTGCAAATACATGAGTTTTGAGAACACCTTTGAAATTTGTTGTTCAAATGCAGAAATAGACACTACCACTACGATCCTCTCAAAAGTTCGAGAAAAATGAGTATAAAATCACCTATATTCACTGTAGGTGCTCAAGGACCTCCCTTAGCAAGCAAAAACAAACAACATCACTGCAAAACAACCCGTACAACTTCCTCGGTATTCCTGCCAAGCATTAGCACTGTACCACCTCTACATATTGAAATTCTCAACTTCAAATTGTTGCTTCATGGGCATAAAATCTTGGTTATATAGGGGGTGGGGTTAACCCACCACCCCCAAAACCCGTAACGGATAACTTCAAACTTAAATAAAATTTATCAAATTAAACCCCCAATGGAGCACTGGTGGCACATTGGCATAAGGTTTGGCAGGTCGTGGGATCAAACCCCAATGGCTATGCCACATTTTATGTGTTTTCACACACACACACACACACACATTCACAGGTTGGAATATCCGTTGGCTTGTTATGTTTAATCTGTTGGTTATAAAACATATACCATGTGACATATAAGTGACCGCGGATTATGGTTATGGTTCCAAGTTGATACAATATATGCTAGGAGGATGGGGATTAGCCCCGATCCCCCTTTTTCGACCAAATAAAATCATTTGAAACTTAAATACAAGTTTTTCCATGTACATAATAAGAAACATGTGCAGGTGAGAGGGTAAGACGTTGGGATAGCTTGTGGGAGGTCATGGGTTTGACCGCGATCGCCTTCACAATATTTTTGGTAAATTATAACAGAAATAGGCCAATGTTAGCTTCCACATGGAAACCTTTCATTGGGCCACCTGTTTCCATGTAGGTGCCATGTCAATACTTTGAATAACACATGTCCATCAACCATTAGTCCATTCAACCTGCCAACTTAGCATCTACCTACCACATGTCCACCTATGGAACTTCCAAATCACCATATAGGCTACATGTCACCCTTCCAGTGTGTTAGAAAAACAGGATCGCAGAGCAATAACAATAAACAAAAATGCAAATATAATCACACACACATTACAAGAGAGACACAGATATATTGTGGTTCACCCCAAGATGGGCTACGTCCACACTAAAGTTGCCAGTCCTTATTATTATACCGTCTAGCAAAGTGAAGGGATACAACCTGCAGCACAACTGTTGCACTTCCTCTTCACCGTCTCACAGTCTCTCTTTCTTGATCTCAAATATCTTTACAATGCATAATACCTAATACATCAGCCCTAGCCGTGTTACAATGTCTTTCTTTTATAAGGGAAATACAATGGGAAAATACCACGGGTTACCCAAAACCATGGGCCCGAAAACTGTTGGCAAAAATAGCCCCAAATTTTTTTCTCCCCTGAACCCCCTTCTCGGGGGCTTTGCCCCCGAACCCCCGTAACTTGGGGGCATTTCCCCCAAACCCCATTTCTTGGGGGCGCTACCCCCGACAGGGGCCCGCTAGCCCCCGCGCCCTCCAGCCGGGGGAGTGCAACCACTCCCCCAGACCCCCTGGGATCGTGCCGGGATCATAACCAAACCTACGGTACGGACACGGCTGAATAATAATATCTCTGAATATGGAGATTAGGCTCCACAACCAACACAGTGGTGCTGCATGGCAACCCTTTTAGACCTTTTTTGCTTGTTGGAGCCAAACTTCAGAACGTGATATATCTGGCATACGATGTCCATTTGAGACAAAACACACGTCATCGTAAATCCCTCAATAAGCTCTACGTGGTGGTATAATTTTGTTCAGTATTTGAAAAATTCATTCTGGATCGATAAAAAAGAGCCTCCTGGATCAATAACAAGTCTTCCAACTAAGATATAAAAAATGTTGACATGGTATTAAAAATATTGGGTGAACAAAAACTATATGAAAATACTTGCAAGTGTCCACTTGGGGTTCAGGAAGTGGATATTTGGGTCATATTTTATCTCATGGAGGAATCGAAGTGGAACTTAACAAAGTTAAAGCTATGATGGATTGTCCAATTCCTAAAATCTTAAAGAATGTTAGAGGATTCTTAGGATTGATGGGATATTACCACAAATTTGTCAAGAACTATGGTCAAATGGCATCACCTCTAAGAATGTTATTGAAAATTGATGCATTTTCTTAGAGTCAAGAAGCACCTAAATATTTTGAAAATTTTATTAAGGAATATATGTGTAGAACTATTGTCCTAGCGACATATAACTTCCCAAAAACTGTTATTGTGGAGTGTGATTCCTTGAGGAATCACATTGGTGAATTTTTAATGTAAGGAGGGGCCTTTTACTTTGAAATTTTTCATCGACGTAAACAAAATAATTTAATGAAACCCATTTATGAGAACGAAATGTTGGTCATATTGCAATGAGTTAATAAATGGAATCCTTACCTAATATGAATGCACTGCAAGGTTAAAAAATATCATGATAGTCTAAAATACTTCTTGGAACAATGATTATCTTAATAAGAGCAACAAAAAACAGATACAGCGATGTTAGGTTGTGGCTTTGAAATTATGTATAGAAAAGAGAAAAAATGTGGTAGTGAATGCATTTTCAAGGACAAATGAATGCATAAAGGGGTTACTTTGTTCTATTTCTATTCTACAGGATGATATAGTGGAAGAAGAAGGGACAAAATGACAACATGATTAGAAGGCACATGATGCCATTTTCCTAGCATAATAGGACGCTAATTCATCAAACCAATTTGGGTGGAAGAAGAATATATTCCATAAACCCTAAACCCTATATCTATGCAAGAATATATTCCCAACTCAAACATAAGTCATTTTGGACTCACATTTTTTCTATAGGGGGATAATTAGTGCTTCCAAAAACTTACCATCGCATCAAGACATGTTTTTTCTAAGAATGTCTTGAAAATCATGTTCAATTTTTTGTGGAAACATCTGGTTTTCCCAAAAGAAAAAAGGGATACAATGAAGATATTGGGTCTTCTAGAACCATTAACCATACTAAGTTAGCATTGGAAAGAGGTCTCAATAGATTTTAACATAGATCCAACCAAAGTATAAAGGAAAGAACATCAGTATGGTTGTCGTGGATTGACTCATTAAGTATGCACAATTTAGCTCTATTTCTCATCCTTTTAAATAAAGTACAATAGATGCAACCTTTATGGAAGCAATTCAAATGTTACATGGAAACCCCATGATTATTGTAGGTGATAGAGATCTAATTTTCACCAGTAATTTTTGGAATAGATGATTGTCTTGTCTGGGTACTTAGTCGGCTCACAACACATCTTATAATTGTTGATTTGATGGGTAAACTAAGATTTTGAATAAATGCCTCGAAGGTTATATTTCATGCTTTGCATATAACAAACAAACATAACAGGTCAAAATGTTACACTTATCGTTAAGAACATGGTCGACCATAAATTAAGAATAGTTTCGAAGTGACTTATAGTATGTCGATGACTATTAGAACAAGATAGAACCTTGAAATTACCCATACCAATTGACAAGTATAAATCAAACCGATCATCATAATTAATTCCAACCTCGTCTATCCATTGGAAGGAGCTCAACATTAAAATCAAGATACATGGTCAAATAACTATGTCCGAACTATGTATAAGCTATAATAGAACACCATATAATTTGTTTGACTATCCTACCTTTCAATAGTATAACGAATTTCAACGGCTTAAATATAGGTTGGTAGATCATGTACAACGATCATGGATATAATCAATTTGTAAATTGCGATAGCAATAGGATATATATATATATATATATATATATATATATATATATACACACAGAGAGCGAGAGAGAGAGACCCTCACCTTATTTTCATCTCCGGATTCAAATTCAAGATCTTGGACTATTTTCATGGTCTTTCTCTTACCTCTTTGATTCTTATCCCATTTTGGCTTCAATTCCGGATGTAGCTTCCAACAATGTTCTTCATCATTCCCATTTCTCTGGCAGTGTGAACATGAAAGCTTAATATCCTCTTTCTTCACTATAGCAGTTTTGTTCACTTTCTCTTTCCCTTTGTCCTTTCCTCCCATTTTCTCCATGGAGAAGTCATCCTTAACATCCTTCCTAAACCCAATATGCGTAGCATGGACACATACTTCATCAAAGTTAGTGGGATTAAACAATAGAATAGTGTGACAAATATGACTATGCAAGACACGGATGTACTTTAAAATAGTCTCTTCAGAATACAATGAAATGTTTAAAGCCAATGATTTTCTTCTGTTAATTCTTAAGTATAACTATGCACACTTTGACCCTTTGCTTGCCTCAAATATTTCCATTCCATGATTGCCTTCTGTGTATATCCTAAAGGATAAAATTGTTTCCTCAATGCATATTTGAATTCAAACCAAGAAGAAATAATCTTACCATTCTTGTTCATACCCCACTGAAGTTTATTTTCCCACCAAACAAGTGCGGTTCCTTCAAACTGAAGAAGTCCAAATGAATCTTTACTTCATCTTCATCAATCTGCTGAACATGACAATAAACTTCCATTTTTGGAATCCAATTTTCTAGCTTATCTGCATTAGGTTATCCTTATACATGGGAAAGTCAAAATTGACATCCAAATTCAACAACGGCTTCTTTGAAGTAATATTCCTATGAGGAGATGGAGGTGGAGATGGTGCAGGAGAGTGAGAAGGAGAGGCAAAATTAGAAGGAGCGGAAGGAGGTGAAGAAGGAGGTGGAGAAGGAGGATCATATTCCTTCTTGACATGACTTGATGATTCTCCTCTTCACTCTCCTCTTTCATTATAGAGCTCTTCCACCATTTCCTTCATCAAATTAAAGGCCATATCCTTCTTGGTGAATCCATCTCTCTTCTTTTAATGTCTCTCCTGGAACCAATCTCAGGATTATAAGCCTCAAATTTACCTTCACCTTGCTTGAATCTAAGCATGGTTAACATTCACACTCTGCAATTCTTTGGTTGAACCATCTTTGATACCAAACATGATCTGAAAATAACACTTGAATTGCATGTGAATTTACATCAACATTTAACTTAAAAAGGATTTAATAAACAAGCTTAAATGAAGAGCTCAAATAACTGAAGTATAATAAATCCATAGAAGCAAACCATAAATATGAGACAAATATTTGATAACGGATTTCACCCTGAATAGCCTATATATCCAGGTCCACTTCCAATGTGAGACTGATCCATTAATTCTTCAACGATTGCAAAACATGAGTTCTGAGAACACCTTCAAAATATGTTGTTCAAATGTAGAAACAGACACTTCCACTTTGATCCTCTCGAAATTTAGAGAAAAATGAGTATAAACGCATCTATATTCCCTGCAAGTGCTCAAGGACCTCCCTTGGCACAAAAAACAAAATAGTGTCATTGCAAAGCAGTCCATAAAACTTCCTCGGTATTTGTGCCAAGCATTAGCACTGTACCACCTCTGCAAATCAGCATTATCAACTCCAAGTTGTTACTTCATGCGCATAAACTCATGGTTATATAGGGGGTGGGCCTAACCCTCCACCCCCAAAACCCGTAATGTATAAATTCAAACTTAAATACAATTTACCAAATTAAACCCCAAACTGAGAATCGGTAGCACGTTGGTAGGGGTATTGGCACAAGGTTTGGTGGATCGTGGGGTCAAACCCCACCAACTACGCCACATTTTATGTGTTGTTTTACACACACACACACACACACACACACACATATATATTCATTGGTTGGAATATCTGTTGGTTTGTTATATTTAATCAGTTGGTTATAACACATATACCATGTGACTTGTACGTGGCCACATATTATGGTTATGGTTCTAATTTGATACAATATATGTTAGGGGGTCGGGGCTTAGCCCTGATCCCCATTTTCCTGCCAAATAAAATCATTTGAAACTTAAATACAAATTTTTCCATGCACATAATAAGAAACATGTGTGGGTGAGATGGTAAGACATTGGGATAGCTTGTGGAAGGTCAAGGGTTTGAACTCGTTCGCCTTCAAAATATTTTTGGTAAATCATAACCGAAATAGGCCAATGGGAGTTGCCACATGGAAACCTCTCATTGGACCACTTGTTTCCACATCAAGCCTCTGAATGACACATGTCCATCAACCATTGGTCCATGTCAAACTATCAACTCAAAATATTCCTACCACATGTCCATCTGTGGAACTTCCACATTAGTGTATAGGCCACATGTCACCCTTCCAATGGTGCCATGTGGCACCCCTTTTTGCCCCTTTTTGCTTGTTGGATCCAAAATTCACAACACAATATCTCGAGCATACGGTATCCATTTGAGATGAACCATGCATCATCATAAATCCAACAACAAGCTCTATGCGATGGTGTGCTTTTATTCAACATTTGAATAATTCATTCTGGATTGATCAAAAAGATAATCCTGGATCAAACCTCCCCATTGGAATGATTTTGGACCTCCAACAGCAATATTTACTCAGAAAAAGAGTGAGGACACACTTGTCATATGTCCACCATCCAACCTGTTTGGTTTAGGATCACCTAGCTCATCATAACAAAGATTAAAAAAACCATCATACTATTGACAAACTTAATCATTCTATCACCTTTACATAGATCTGCATTCAATGTCGAAGATACTATCCAAACACAACTAAATAGAAGCAAAATGAGACATAAAACTGAACTTGTAGATGCTAAATAGAATGAATTCATAAAAAGCTTCTCTTCCTTTACAAAAGCAGTGAGAACCAATGGATCTACTTCCCTTCAATCTAAGATGTTTTCATGCTTCAATCCCCCATGTTGTACCTGCTATATATCCTGAAACATCTAATTAGTATTAACCTTAACTAATGCATTTCAAGACCACGATCTTTAACTATCATGAGAGATAAACCTTTGATTGCATTTACTAACATCTTCATCTTTCCTATAGCAACCACATATAAATCAGTTTTCATCTTATGAGCTATTACAATGTATTTGAACTGATCCCTAAAGAAATGGTACTTGTTTTGATTCCTAAAGAAAATGGATTTTTATATCATAAGTATGGACTCCCCAACACAATCCCACAAATGTCCAAAGGGAATACATCCAATTATACCTCATCTACAAAACCGAATGTGATGGAAAACTTCAATTTACATTGATAAGACACATTCAATTTTGAATCTTCACAAACCTAGACCAAAGGGTATGGTTTAGGATGAGTTTTAATTGTCAATCCCAACCTTTTAACCAATTTCTCATAAATTAGATTCACTTGAGACCCACTATCAATAAGTGTGTCTATTTTGGTATGCCTGGAGATCACTCGTATGTGAAATAATTAATTCCTCTTTCTTTCATTAGGGCTCATAACAACTTTTGAAGAAGAAGCAAATGAACTACAACTAGTAGCAGAATTATTACCTTTAAGACCGACGGATATCACCTTAGTTTCATCTCTGGATTCAGATTCGAGATCTTGGACTATTATCGTGGCCTTTCTCTTACCTCTTTGATGTTTATCACATTTTTGCCTCAATCCTGGATGTAGCTTCCAATAATGTTCTTCATCATGCCCATCCCTCTAGCAGTGTGAACATGAAAGCTTCATATCCTCTTTCTTCACTGTAGTAGTTTTGTTCACTTTCTCTTTCCTTTTATCCTTTCCTCCCTTTTGCTCCAAGGAGGAGTCATCCTGAAAATCCTTCTTGGACTCAAGATGTGTATCATGGACACATACTTTATCAAAATAAATGGGATTAAACAAGAGAATAGTGTGACGAATGTAACTATGCAAGCCACTAATGTACTTTAGAAGAGTCTCTTGAGAATACATTGAGATGTTTAAAGCCAGTGATTTTCTTTAAATTCTCCATTATAACTTTGCACACTTTGTCCCTTTGCTTGCCTCAAATATTTCCATTCCATAATTGCCTTATGTGTATATCCTAAAGGATAAAGGTTTTTCCTTAATGCATATTTGAATTCAAACCAAGAAGAAAGAATCTTACCATTATTTTTCATACCTTCCATAAGTTTATTTTCCCACCAAACAAGTGTTAAGTTTGAAAATGAGAAGTTCAATGGGAGCAATAATTTTGAGTTATGGAAGGTCAAGATGCAGGATATGCTCGTGCAATAAGGAGTGGCGAAAGAACTGGCAGGGAAAACAAAGAAACCTGCAGATATTTCAGATGAAGACTGGAGCGAGATGGATGAAAGAGCTCTCAGTGCTATTCGTCTGTGCTTGGCCGAAGATGTTTTATTTAACATCGTGTCTAAAACTACAGCATCAGGTATCTGGACAAAGTTGGAAAGTTTGTACATGACTAAATCCTTGACGAATAAAATCCTCCTGAAGTGGCAGTTGTTTACCTTGCGTATGAAAGAAGGTACAAAGATTTTTGAACACTTGAATGCGTTCAATACTCTTATTTGTCAGTTGGCTAGTATGGAAGATATTATTAAATATGAAGACAAGGCGATTTTACTATTGTGCTCTCTGCCTGAGTTGTGGGCACATTTTGTAACCTCTATCAGTTTTAGTTCTACTGAGTCTATTACCTTCAATGAAGTTGTGGGAGCCTTACTTTCTGAGGAAACTCGAAAGAAATCTAGTCTTGAAACCTCGACATCATAAGTAATGGTGGCCAGAGGAAGAACCAGTGAAAGAGGACAACATTCAAAGGGTACATCAAGGTCAAAGTCGAAGGGAAAAAAGAGTAAATTGAAGTGCTGGTACTGCAATAAAGCAGGACATCTTAAGAAAGATTGCTGGAAACGCAAGCGAGCTTCTGAGGAGGAGGACTCTACAAAGGAGGCGAACATAGCCGAGAATGGTTCAGGTATGATTGATGAGGTATTATCTACATCTATTGTCTCACAATACCATTCTGACTGGTTAATTGATTCTCGAGCATATCACCACATGTGTCTTCATAGAAGTTGGTATTCCTCATACCAATCTATAGATGATGGGGTAGTTTATATGGAAAATAATGTTACATGTAAAACTGTTGGGATAGGGAGTATCAGAATTAAAATGTATGATGGGACTGTTAGGACTCTAACAGATGTGAGACATGTACCTGAACTGAGGAAGAACTTGATATCAATGGGAGTTCTTGATGATGTTGGTTACAAATTTACAGTTCAAGGTGGATTTATGAAGATATCGAAAGGTATCTTGGTTGTTATGAAGGAAAACAGAGTTGGGAACCTGTATAGACTTGAAGGGAGGACGAAAGTCGATCATGCAACAATAGCATCAGTTGGTGCAGCAACATACATCACTCGTCTATGGCATTAGTGGTTAGATCATATCAGCAAAAAAGGAATGAAGGTACGTGCTGATCGAAAGTTGCTTCCTAGTTTAAAATCTGTAGATTTGAAGTTTTGTGAGCACTGTATTTATGGTAAATAGGATAGACAAAAATTTAAATCTGGAAAACACACTAGTAAAGGTATCCTAGACTACATACATTTTGATCTATGGGGTCCATCTCCTAAAATTTCTTATGGGGGATCATCATATTTCGTCAGTTTTATAGATGATTACTCAAGGAAAGTCTGGATCTATTTATTAAAGAGAAAAGCTGATGTTTTTGATATATTTAAGCAGTTTAGAGCTTTGGTTGAAAAGAGCACTGGCAGGTTCATTAAATGTCTTAGGACAGATAATGGAACCGAATTTACTTCGAAGGAGTTTGATAATTATTGCAAGAAGGATGGGATCGAGAGGCATAAGACCACTGTTTACACTCCACAGCAGAACGGTGTTGCTGAATGCATGAACAAGACTCTTCTTGAAAGAGCAAGGAGTATGCTCAGTAATGCGAAGTTGCAGTAGGAATTGTGGGGAGAGGAATTGCTTACAACTTGTTACCTGGTCAATCGATCACCATCAACAGCAATTGACTGCAAAATTCCAGAAGAGGTATGGACAGGTCAATCATGTGATTATTCTATTCTTAGAGTATTTGGTTGTGAAGCCTATGCACTTATTCCGAAAATCAGCGTTCCAAACTAGATCCTAAGTCAAGAAAATTGATCTTTGTTGGATATGGTGATGGTGTTAAGGGATATAGGTTGTGGAATCCTACTGTCCAAAAAATCATCATAAACAGAGATGTAAAATTTGATGAACTTTCTCTGACAAATTTAGATGTAAGTAATGATTTGAAGCAGGCTAATATACCACAGTTTCAGCAAATTCAGTTTGATACTCAGTCATTTGCGAGGGGAAATCATGGGGATGTCCAGGAAGAGGATATTCATGAGGACACTCCTCAGGAAGAGGATGAGCAGACATAAATAGAGGAAATACCACAACAAACTCTACGGATATCTATGCGAAACATAACTTTTCCAAAGAGGTATGATGATTTTTTCACATCTGTTGCTTTCATTTCTAATGAAGGAGAACCTGACAGTTATAAGGAAACATTAGAAATGTCTAACAGTGACAAATGGAAACATGCAATGAAAGAAGAAATGGATTCTTTGGCAAAGAACAAAACATGGGATCTTGTGGAACTTCCGGAGAGTAGGAAAGTGGTTGGTTGCAAATGGGTGTACAAAATAAAGAAAGGAGTTGGTGAAACTGTTCCGAAGTACAAAGCGAGACTGGTTGCAAAAGGGTTTTCTCAGAAAGCAGGTATTGACTTTCATGAGATTTTTTCACCAGTTGTAAAACTTATTTCTATCAGAATTTTGTTAGCACTAGTTTCTTTATATGATTTGGAGTTAGAGCAGCTAGAAGTCAAAACAACTTTCTTACATGGAGATTTAGATGAGAAAATTTTCATGGAACAACCAGAAGGGTTCGTTCAGAATTGCACCAAGAGGTTTGTTTGTAAGCTCAAAGAATCATTGTATGGCCTGAGGCAGTCTTCTAGGCAATGGTACAAGAAGTTTGATTCTTTCATGGTGAGTCAGAATTTTACCAGGAGTGAGTATGATCATTGTGTGTACTTTAAAATGTTGGAAAATGACATGTTCATTATTTTGGTATTGTATGCTGATGATATGCTTATCGCAAGCAAGAGCATGTTTGAAATCAGCAGGTTAAAGGCTTAGTTGGCTAGGACGTTTGATATGAATAATTTAGGAGCAACAAATCAGATTTTGGGCATGCAGATACATAGAGACAGGAAAAATGGCAAGCTGTGGTTATCACAAAAGAAGTATGTGCAAAAAATACTTTAGAAATTCGGTATGGATAAGGTGAAACCTTCTAGTATCCCTTTAGCTTCTCGTTTCAAGCTTTCTTTGGGTTTGAGTCCTAAAAATGATGAAGAAAAGCAGTATATGTCTCATATACCATATGCTAATGTAGTAGGAAGTTTGATGTCTGTGATGATAAGTACAAGACCAGATATTTCACATGTAGTTGGTGTTGTTAGTAGATACATGGCAAATCCAGGAAAAGAGCATTGGGCAGCAGTGAAATGGGTGCTTCCTTATCTTAGAGGCACAAGTGATTATTGTATCACTTTTGATGGTTGTAGTGATGGAGCCTGTGGTTATGTTGATTCTGATTTTGCAGGTGATTTGGAAAAGAGGAGGTCCACTTCAGGTTATTGTTTTACTCTTGCAGGTGGAGCTATTAGTTGGATGTCGAAGCTTCAGAATATTGTTGCTTTGTCCACTACAGAGACAGAATATATAGCTACTTCACATGCTTGCAAAGAGGTAGTCTGGTTAAAAGGTTTGCTGGGTGAGTTAGGAAAGATTCAGAACACTATAACAATTTTCTGTGATAGTCAAAGTGCTATTCATTTGGCTAAAAATCTAGCTATCACAGTAAGACAAAACATATTCCTGTAAAATATCATTTTGTTCGACATGTTGTTGATGAAGGTGGATGGTTCTTGAAAACATTCACACTCAAAAGAATAGTACAGACATGTTCACAAAGCCAATTACTTTAGAGAATCTACGATGGTGCTTAGCTTCTCTATGCTTGTAGGAAAGGTGATGAATAGAGCAATGAGCAATGGTATCGGGTAAATTGTTGTCAAGGTAGAGATTGTTGGAAACGGGTGACAACCGATCTCTCAGTGACTATATAACTGCCAAACCGAATATGGTCAGTTATGAGTAACCATGTAATAAATGTATATATTTCTTGTATTCTTGTAAGAGAAGGTATTGGAGAGTTGAGAGTTGTTGTATTCTTTAGTTATTGAATAATAAGAATACCGATACCATTGCTCCGTGGATGTTTCCCTAAGAGAGGGTTTTACCACATAAATCTCTGCTTATATTTCATGTGTGCATAATGATTTGCTTTCTTGTTTTATTTGCTTCCGCTGCATATTGTGTTCTATGGCTGTTAGATCCAACATATTCCATGCTTGAAACCTAGCAATGAAGATTTTTCTCTAACTTGTAAAGATTAAAAAAGAAAACTAGATATAACCCAAGAAAATGTAACTAAATGTTGTTAATTCCCTTGATTGCAAGAATAAATGTAGATGAAGTGGAGGAAATTCACATATTGCATCTTGTGAATGACCCAAATCCAAGCTATGCACATGATCGTATGGTGTTATTGGAAAGTAAGAGGATTTTTTTTATGTTCATTTGGGTTCAAACATCAATGATGTTTGTTTTGATAGGAAGGTAGGGAATTCCATCCACGAAAGGGTTTCAATTTTTCATTTTTATGGAGTTTAATTTATTAATCTTATATAAAACATGAGCTCTCTATGGCTATACTTATATTTACATGATATAAAATTGGTAGATTGGTAGGCTGTGGTGTGAAACATATGCATTTCTCATATTTTCTAAGCATTGCACTCACTATTGGACTATTATCCTTTTACATTCTTTGTTATGTTGATCTCTTTATTGGGTTTCATTTTACACATTTTGTCTTCCCAATGCTATTTTGTTGGGTCTTCAACTATCAAACACTACAAATTGATCAGTCACCCATGCAATCTTGATGGGATCATTATTAGCATTATATTATTATTTTATTTAGCATCATGTTTGCTTATACTAAGATGTGTTAGGGATCATATTTATTACAACTTGATAATATGATATAAAGGGGTATTAAAAATGGCTTGATAAAAATGGATATAAAAAATATTTGGTGAAACTAGGGGTTTTCTTAATTGAAAAGGAATATTGGGTGGGGGGTTCAACAATAAAAATTTTAGGAGGAATTTTCCAATATTTAGTGAAATTAGGGATATCCTTTAATATCATGCGAACGACCGTGTTATGTAACAAGTTCATAGAGTGAACCCCCCGTGCCTTCCACCCCCAAAACCCATAACAGATAACTTCAAACTTAAATAAAATTTACCAAATTAATCCCCCAGTAGAGCACCATGGGTGTGTTGGTATGGGCGTTGGCATAAGGTTCAGTAGGTCATGGGGTTAAAACCCACCGTCTACGCTACATTTTATGTGTTGTTATATATATATATTCGTTGGTTGGAATATTTGCTGGTTCGTTATGTTTAATCTATTGGTTATAACACATATGCCATGTGGCATGTACGTGGCCACATATTATGGTTATGGTTCCAAGTTGATACAATATATGTTAGGGGGTCAGGAATTATCCCCGATCCCCCTTTTCCCACCAAATAAAATAATTTAAAACTTAAATACAAGATTTTCCATGTACATCATAAGAAACATGTGCATGCGAGATGGTAAAACGTTGGGATAGCTTGTGGGAGGTCAGGGATTTGATCGCAGTTGCCTTCACAATATTTTTGGTAAATCATAACCGAAATAGGCCAATGGGAGTTGCCACGTGGTAGCCTCTCATTGGGACACTTGTTGACATGTAGGTGCCACGTCAAACCTTTGACTAACACATGTCTATCAACCATTGGTCCACATAAACTTGTCAACTTAAAATCTTCCTGTCATGTGTCCATATGTGGAACTGCCACATCGATGTATAGGCCACATGCCACCCTTCCAGTTGTGCCATGTGGCACCTCTTTTTCCCCCTTTTTTCCTATTGGATCCAAACTTCAAAACGTGCTATCTTTCAAGCATATGGTGTATGTTTGAGATGAAACATGCATTGTTGAAAATCCCTCGATGAGCTCTACGTGATGGTGTACTTTTGTTCATCATTTGAAGAATTCATTTTAGATTGATAAAAAATATCCTACTGGATTAATAACAATTCTTCATAATAGTAGGAAGAAACAAGTAGAAAGAGCCATAATAAATTATAGAACTTAGCTATAACACATAATATAAATCTTTAGCCCTGAGGGGTAGCTCAGTTGGTTGGAGCTTGGAGCTTCTAAGTCCAAGACTGAAGTAGTCGAGCTTGGAGGTTCAAATCTATGGGTGCTTCAGTGTTAGGCTCCTGAACTTGGAGCCAATAGGGTGAGGCCCCTTCGGGTGGAACCCTTAAGAATTATTACTATGGATGTAGTGAGCCATCCATCTTTTGGGGATTGGGTATTCTAAGGATGCAACCATATAAATAAATATCACTCAAGAAACAAAAGGACAATAAATAAGCACCCATGTTCTATGGTCCCTATAAGGTGTTGTAGAGGATTGGTAGTATGGCCTACGAATTAAAGTCGCTTCCATCTTCCCATGTACATCTGGTCTTCAATGTTTCTTTCTTAAAGAATTTAATGGATAACAATATCTTAGTTCATAATATCTCACCAGAAGTTGATGAAGAGGGAAAACATCATTGAAACATGGATCAAACAATTACTGAGTACCTCATCAAGTGGGATAACTTGTTAGTAGAAGATGCAACATGGGAAGATGAGTTACTCATACAAAAAAATCTACAATTAATCAATCATTGAAGGCATAACTTGTTTGAAGGGGTGGGGCATGTTAAGCCCTAAATCAGAGCACATTACACTGGTATCATTATATTATTATTGTAATCAATAATAGCTAGACCCTTTACAATAGTTGTATCATTTGTCTCCTATCATATACCAATGAGACCTAGTTTATATAATCATATCATCTTGTGCATTTGATATATTGTAAAAGAAGGTTTTTCCCTTAATTTTTTTTTTTTAATACTTATCCATCCACTACCTATCATTCACAAGGTAAGGAATTACTCATTTTTGTGTTATTTGAGATGTTTGAGAATTTTTATAAATTATAATTTATTATTTATTTAATTCTTATATATATATATATAAACTTTAATCATTTTTGGAGATCCCACACAACCATAAAGTCAAGTATTGCTTGACTAATAGATATAAATTATAGACAAAAACAATACATCTAACCATGCTACAACAAGAAACATCTTGAGGTTGTTGAGATCTCTTATATAAATTAAGCTCATGGAGAAGATATAGCTTTATCCCATTCTTAAGTTTAAGCTGAGTGGGAAAAAAAAATCTGACACTACATACAACTTAAAACTTAAAAGGATTTAAAATAATTATTCTTTATTATATTGCATACAATTTAAAATGATTTAAAATAATTATTCACTTTGTTAGATGATGTGGTGTTCCCTCCCATTCTTTAACTTTTATAGTATTCTTTAACTTATATTATATTTATTATCATAATCCGCATTTATTATCATAATCCCCAAAAGTAAGAGGTGAAGCATAGAGGTGAAATTAAGTGGAGGAAGGAATATCCACAAAGCTTATTCTCTAAGCATGTAGAGCTGCCATTCTTTTAGACTTCTTTAAGTTTAATCGTTCACAAAGATGAATAATTCTTAGTAACATTATATGATAATAAGAATCCTTCTTTAAGTAGCCTTACTTCTGTCCCAAATAAAGCTACGTTGTCTTACAGGCTAGGATCCAAATTTTACCAAAAATGTCATCCAGATCAATATTCACCTCCCCCATTTTGCTTAAGTTTATGTTTTCTATTTTTTTAAGTGTGTTTAATCATTATTAATTATTAAATTTTGTACAAGTTGTGTTTCTTTAACCTACACCTCAGTGTTGTATTTTTTTTAATTCTTAACATTTTATTCTTTATAAAATAATCTTTTATTTTCCTCCTTGAACTGATATCACAGTTAAAAATAAACATAATTACAACTACAACACACATCACAAAGAGATAACTACAAAGACACACACAGTAATGTTGTTAATTATTCATCAGAAATACTTATATATACAATGTTGGTTATGATTCACCACACACTAATATATATACAATGAAGGAATAAACCAATCAACTGAGGTTTTCATGTACCCATTTACAAAATAAAATCTTATTTAATTTTACTCTATAAAATCTTATTCTGAAGATATAAATACCTTTTCTGTCTTGGACTGCGTCTGATACCAGGTTAAAAATAAGCATAACTACATGTACAACACATCACACATAGAACTACAAAAACACATACAGTAAATCTGTACATTAAACAATGCAACGTTGTTAATTATTGATCATAAACACTTACATATACAACGGCATGCTTATATTTTATCACACACTAATATATATACGATGAAGGAATAACCCAATCAATTCAGCTTCTCATGTACCCATCTTCAACAAAAAGAAAATGGCTTCGCTTCAACATTTAAGAAAAAAATGATTATGTAATAAAAAATATAATCAAAACCATTGTAACATCAATGTCCTATTTATATGTCATTTAAAATTTCATTGCATTTAAAAGCAAAGGAGATGAGTAAACATCTGTTATAACTTCATAGAACAAAGGGCTTAATCAGCCATGTTCAATGTGACATGACAAATTTGAGATCTAAATAGTATAACGCAGCTATTCTTTTTTTTTGAAAAAGTAAGTAGTGTAAACTATAACGAACCACATGTTTCATGGAAAAGTATTGTCTTTGTTACATATCAGTCCCTTAAGGAGGGAGAAGTTCAGAAAAACTGGACTTTCAGTCTGTTTTCAGAACAGAAAAATATTTATCCAAAAACTACAGCATCTCCATTCCAGGAATAGAAAGGATAATACAATTCCACTATATAATTACATTATTTACCATAGTAACATAATTCAGTATTCTGAACAAATTTGAATTCGCCGTATCAAATCTATTCGTATATGTATATGTATTGGTACTCAAATTATATTACTATGATATATGCTATTTACTACACTTAGATACAAATAATACAACTAAGCTACATAATTCTACAGCAGCTATATAATTACACTATTTACACTACCTAATTCTAAAGTGATTAACATATGCATGGAAATCCTAGGCCGTACTGCAACACCGACCCTTCTTTGCTTCAATTTCGTCGTCTTTACCCCTCCCAATGCACCCAATATCAATTGCTTTCCCCACCCATGCAGGGCCCGCCTTGCTCTTCCCATCGTCAACAACTTTAGCGCGCAGAAACTTGCGATAAATCCGAGTAAGTACCTCTGTAAATGCAGTCTCCACGTTCATAGCATCTTTAGCCGAAGTCTCAATGAAACACATGCCTTCTCTCTCAGCCAAATCCCTGCCTTCTTTGGTGGAAACGCATCTGAGATCTTGAAGGTCGCTCTTGTTCCCCACCAGCATTATCACCAATGCCGAATCGGTGTGCTCCCTCAGAACCTTCAGCCACCTCTCAACGTTCTCAAAGCTCAGCCGGCTGCTTATATCGTACACCAGTAATGCTCCCGCTGATCCTCTATAATAGGAAGTTGTTATAGCACGAAACCTGATCACAATATAAACAGACACAAATTAAAGAAGAAAAATCCTGGTGTGCTAGTTGAGTATAAGACACGAAATATGAAGAATAATCCTTGTGTGTTAGTTAAGTATAAACAAGCTAATTTTAGTGAATGCGTGCTTGTAAAAGATCTCATCGGTTTGAAAATATTCATTACACAGTATCAGTGTGAGAAAAGAGGAGCTGCGTTAAAGGATTTTCAAACTCGATGTTTCGACCTCTATTCTGGGATCATCATCATCAGGAGACAACTGAAGCAAGCTCTAATGATAATCCCAGAGTAGAGGTCGAAACATCCAGTTTCAATAAGGCAACTCCTCTTTTCTCACAAAGATCCTATCTCCAAGTTCCCTTCCAACTGGATGTCTCTATCCAATCCAGAACTTATTGACTTGTAAAATCTATGGATCTATTACCTGCCTCACTAAATATCCCTATGGAGTTAGCAGCCTTAATCGCGCCCACCATCAACTCAGGACCGCGAGGAGAGATCCCTTCCAAGCTTTGCTTTAACAAGAAAAGAAAAATGAAAAACAAGATCACAGATTTATAGAGTTATGTTTGATCTGTGAGGTTGTACGTACCTTTCTTGACCGGCAGTGTCCCAGAACTGAGCCTTGATAATTTTGCCATCAATCTCTTTGGTGCGGGTGGCGAACTCTACTGCAAGCGTTGGCTTCAACTTCTCTTTGAAGGTATCATCGGCGATCCTGTATAACAAGCTCGTTTTTCCTGCACCACTGTCCCCCAAGAGCACAACCTTGAACAGCCAGTCATACTCTTCGTCATTAACTGTGTAGGCCATGGCTTTCTATGGCTTGGTTTCTCTTACGTCTTCTATTACCAAAAAATTTTGCGCGTTTTGGTTATTCTTGCGCCTTCGATGAGAGAATTTTTGATACCAACCTCCTAAATCGAAAGATTTGTATTTATAGGTTGTTATCGAAGAGATATGTATTGATAGGTAATCCAAAGAAGGTCGTCTTTCTTTGGTGTTGTGTAGACCCGTTGTGCGAATACCCTACCCTGCTCGGGCTTTGGGACCAAGGCAGATTCATGGAATTTGACTTTTTATTCATTCGAACACTATGTTGTTAGATGTGTTACCCTATCCTGCTCGGGCTTTGGGACCAAGGCAGATTCATGGAATTCGACTTTTTATTCATTCGAACACTATGTTGTTAGATGTGTTGAATAAGCATTCCACATCTTAGTAATTAATGTTGATCTACCTATTGTTGAATTTGATCCAAAACTGGTGGATATCCCCATAACCATAACATCAAATGCTGAATTATAGAGTGCTTATTACACACCTACTTGCGTAGTACTGCATAGAGAGACCATCTTACCTAATGGGCATGTGATAATTGGCACTCAAATCGCCCCGGTATTCCGGCGATTAGCGATGGAAAATTTTCCAGCGAGACACAGTTTCACTCTTTCTGGTTATTTTTTTGGAATTTCGACGATTTGGGTTGTCTTAAAATGGGCCAAAACCCCTAAGGGCATAGTTCCATGGCATTGTGTTGCAGTAAACAGGGTGAAACTACGATTTCGCCGGTTTCTATAACGGATCTAGGGAACAAATCACCGGAAAAGCAGGGCGATTTGAGTGCCACTACCTAATGTACTAAACCTTTTGACTTCCCCATACATAGTGCAAATATGGGTGCTTTACTATGTGACCACCTTATGTGATGTTTGAAATCTATGGACACCCTAAGCCACAATGCAAATTTGGCTAGTATGGTAGGCGTTATTTGAGGACTAAGGTACATCTCAAAGGATGTTAGACTAACCAAATTGTGAGCAGGAATGGAGCTGAGGTAAAGATCAATTTTTATGGTATGATTCCATCCATAGTGCAAATATGGGTGCTTTACTATGTGGCCACCTTATGTGATGTTTGAAAGCTATGGACACCCTAAGCCACAATGCAAATTTGGCTACTATGGTAGGTGTTATTTGAGGACTAAGGTACCTTTCAAAGGATGTTAGACTAACCAAATTGTGAGCAGGAATGGAGATCAGGTAAAGATCAATTTTTATGGTATGATTTTAAAGAAATATTATTGCAATGATATGTACATTTTTTAAAATGTTTTTTCATAGGTGTAAATGGTATTTTTTTATTATATATTTATGTATTTTATCTAGGGATATTTACATGGTGGCACAAAATTAGTCAAATGTATAATAACATTAATGACAACTAGTTTAGTGAACTCCTTGGCTACATACTAATATAATCCAAATAAATTAATGACAACTAGTTTAGCGAACCCCTTGAACCCCTTGGCTACATATTAATATAATCCAAATAAAAAGATATGATAGTTAAAGCATAAGTAAAAAGTTATTTTTAGGGGCACCATTAAAGCTTTAAAATTAAAATTAAAAAAAAAAGTTTCAAAAATGCATTCCAAAATAGCCATTGGTTAAACAAAGGTAAAACTCATGACCCACCATGGTTGATTGTCCGTCAATCTTCTTAGATTAGGAGGGCTATGAGATGTTTTGAACAATACAAGTTTCATCGCATCAAGATATTTACCAATTAGGTTGTAAATTGGCTAATAAATAGAGCTATTGCTACCAAGAAAACACAATCATTGTTTTAAGGAGCCTTCTTCATGGTTGAAAAATGTGATTGGAAAAATATAATTGTTGGTCTTCTTCAACCAAATGCTCCCTTGTCTACATTGAGCCACACCCTCCCTCACGAGCTCAAATGGTTGGAGGCTCTTTAGTTTGTTATCATTTTGATTCCACCATTGAGTCATTCTCCCAATTGGGGAAGATTTTAGTTATGATGGTTACATGATATTTACTTTTTTACCATTTTGATGTCACTTTCAAGTCATTTTCCGGGTCATTGAGGAGAGTCGTTACTAGTACATTTATCATTGGAATTGATGTCTTTGTACATCCACAACCTTGGAAGTCCCTTGTGTTGAGTTAATGTGAATATGCTTCATAAGAAGGGAAGGAGTTGAGTTCTGGCCTTGGATGATTCAAATGCTTCTTAGAGCAAAGTGTTTCTAGATGGTTAATTGGGGTGAAAATGCAATAATAACCACTCAATCTACAGTGACACTTTTGTCTAAATATCAATTACAAAGAGGGTGTTTGTTGGAATTCGTATACTAACTAATTATGGGTCCTCCTTAAGATAGTGTTAGGGTCCTACCCTAAGCCCCCTATTTTATTAATGTACAATATCATAAGGCCCATTATATAGTGGGTAGTGACTTAATGTAAAAGGGCCCTTCTTATTGAAAAAGGCCCTTATGTGGTTAACCCTCATTAATAGCGAGACAACAAGTAGTTAGATATTTGGGTATTGAACCACTATATATAGAGTAGAAAGCTATTAAATGTGTTTTCAATATTATTATTGTATTTGTCTTTTCTCTTGGGGGTTTCTCCCTTGAAGAGGCAAGTAGACATAACTATATTTTTTTATCTTTCATATAGGACATATTTTCTTGGTTTTATCTTTCATGAGATGATTGACATGCACAGCTTCATGAGGTGTTGACCAATGCCAAAGGGGGAGATTGTTGAAATTTGGTTGTCATTGATGTCAACTGATGTCAAAGAGGATTCAGTATTCCTGTGTTAGTTTGAAGAAGTATATGAAGTCACTTTGAAGAAATCCAGTTTGAAGAACTACATAAGAAGTACATTCAGATTACATAAGTATATCTAGAAGTACTCTAGTTCATTCAGCTTGAAGAAGTACATAAGGTACATGTGCAAGTCCTAAGTCCACCTAGTCATGCAATCTCAATCCTAAGACAAAAGAGTTGGTTGTACAAGGTTTGGGAGTGCACAAGAGGCTCGAGAGCAATAAGCGGTTGGATATGTATGCAAGTCTCAGAAGTGTGCAAGACTCACCAATTAGAAGAAGTATGCAAATTTTTGAAGCACACAATAGTACTAGAAGAAAGTGGTGATTAGAGAAGTCAAGTGTGCAAGTCCCATAAGCGATGGCACATCAAGGGCGCAAGGCCACACACGAAAGTCACAAAACCCACTAGGAAAAGGACCAAGTATGTGAAAGACCCACAAGAGATGATACCTTAGTGGCGCAGAACATGACGCGTGAATTAAGCGAAACCGTGAAGCAAGGAAGAAGGTACGCTACAACCAACTTGTGGACATACCATCCGCGCAGGACAAGTATAAATAAGAATCCAAGTTGGAGAGTTGAAGTAAGCTTGGAAGCCTGAAGATGCTAATGTGGTAGTTCTCTAATTTGGCAAGCTTCTTATTTTGGGGTATTGATGGCTTGAGGAACCAGAACATCATGATCTAACAGAGAGCCAAGTGCACATGACCATAACAACATAATTGTTGATGGTGCACAGGATGATGTAGTTTATCTGTGACAATTGCGTGAAGAAAGAAATGCATGACTATAGATGTTGTGAAAGTGCATAAGAACATAATGACATTATTGCAGACAGTACTTAGAAAGTCATAGATAGTCTAAGACAAATGCGCAAGATAGACTTTAAGCACAACTAATGATGCGCGAAGTGAAGTAGTTTACTTGTGGCAGATGCGCGAAGACATAATTGAATCACAAGTGATGCACAATATGGTGATGCATTTTATCTAAGAAAAATGTGCGAAGACAGAGTTGTATCACAGCAGAAGACGCAGAGTATGATGAGGGTAATCTAAGACAAGTGCGAAGAATAGAAAGTTCGTATTACAGATGATGTACATAAGGTCATATATTATCTAGAGACAGATGCACCAAGACAGAAGTGTAATATCGCAAAATGTGCATAGATTGAACTGATACAGATGGGTGAAGTCAGAACAGTAGCACAGCAGAAGATGCGTAGTTTCAGTTAAGTTTGCAGATGCACATAAACCAAACGACAAACTGAACCAAAGCGTAGATTGCAGGATGCCATGAAACATGAAGTCAAGAATGTAATGTTGATATAGTCAAGTAAAGGATGTGATATAGTTCAACGATAGCAAGATATCAGTTTACAGAAGGTGCACACAATGTTGTGAACAACAAATTATCTGAAGAGTGCACAGATCTGAAGAACAACAAATTAATATCTTCTACATTCATATAAGGGCGACAAGACGGGACAAGGAGCAAGGGGTCGGTTCCTCCTTCCAGTTGAAGCTAGTAAATCAAGGAGTTGGTGGTTCCTTCAGGTTGTATCCTATAAAACCAGGGGGTCGGTTCCTCCTTCCAGTTGGTGTTGGAAAAATTCGGAAGTTGGTGCTTCCTTGAATGTAATCTTTTTAATATAAGAGAGAATTCTGTGGTTTTCTCCAATTTGGGTTTCCACGTAAAAATCTGTCTTTTCTGTGTATTACGCATGTGATGTTGAATGTTTATGTTTATGTTGAATGCATAATTTAAGTTCCAGTGCAATTGATAAGAAGTAAAAATTGTTCATAACTACGTTAATACTGATTCACCCCCCATCGCCCCCCTCTCAGTATTAATAATATTCCAACAATTGGTAATAGAGTGGGTGTCTTCAGTAACAACCTAGCATCTAAAAGATAGATCTATGCATAGATATGGACAAGCAGGAAGGACTCTCCACTAACAGAGCACTAATATTTGATGGTACCAACTACACCTTCTGGAGGATTAGGATGGAAGTATATTTTCAATCACTCGGAGCTAATGTGTGGAAGACTATTTAGGATGGTTATGACATTCCTACAGTTGCACTAGTTGATCCACTTAAGAAAAGATAGAAAGAGTGTAATACAAGAGTTAGGAATGCATTGTTATGTGGGAAAATAGACAAGAAGGTAATGAAATCAAAGATACCAATTACTATGGATTATATGAGTCTTTGAAAATGAAAGATGAAGAAAATGTTGCCTCATATTTCCTTCGAGTTGATGAGTCAGTTAATTCCATCAAAAGTCTTGGAGTTACACTAGCTGAAGAATTAGTTGTGCAGAAGATACTACAAACTCTGCCTCCAAGATCTAACTCGAATGTATTTGTAATAGAAGACATAGCTAATATTACATATTTAAAAAAATATGAGCTTCAAGGGATCCTGACTGCGTATGAGATGAGAACTGCAATGGAAAATCCTATCAGAAAAGAAGCAACCTTCAAATCTACCAGGAAACCAAAGCATGAACATGACAAAGGCTCTTGTGATGAAGCAGATGAGGAAGAATCAAACTTTGTGAGAAAGTTGAAAAGATGACGTAGTAAGTATAAAGGAAAATTACCTTTCAAATGTTTTAGATGTGGAAGAGTAGGCCACTTTGCTTCAAAGTGTCCATATAAGGAAGATGGACATAGTGATGGTGAATAAGAGGCCAATTACAATGATTGAAGGATGGCACACACCCGGGATAGATTTGAGAACGGGAAGAAAGTGCCAAAACAAAGGAAGAGTTTGTACATTGAGGAAGACAACAGTTTATCCGAAGAAATTGATTGTGACGATAAGACAAAAGAAGTTATTTTCATGGCCTTTTTGGAAGATGAAATGAGTGAAGAAAAGAAAAACATTTGTCCCTCTATCAAGAAAACCAGACCAGTTGCACAAAGTCAAACAAGAACACTAGATAAGTATTTCTTTAGTGGATCCTTTAATACACCTCCAAAGCCTGTCACATAAATTAAATTAGATAGTCAATCTGAAGAAGAAGAAGCTATAGAGATTGATTGGGAAAGTGAATTGGTTAGTGCCTTGGATGAATTAAAGAAGTCAAGAAGGAATAATAAACTCTTGTAGGACCAATTGTCAAAGTATGAAGAACAATTCAAGAAAGCCAAGGTGATTCGAGAATCTCTTGAAAAACAGGTTAGTGAAAAGGCAATGAATTTTGAGAAATAACTAAATTGCGTAGTAGACAAAGTCAAAATGTTTGAAGAAGAGAAAATAGTATTGAAGACATCATTGGAAGATTTAGAGAAGAAAAATAAATTGCTGACAAATCAACTTGAGCAAAAGAATAGAGAGATCTCTCACCTGAAAGAGCAATTTACTAAGATAAAGCGGAAGTAGGTTCAAGATCACATCACAATTGATACTTTGAACTGTGCACATTCAGGAAGTGACAATGCTTGTCTTGAAGATGAAATGAAGAACAAATTCAAATATAGCACATCAATCCTGAACAAGATCTTGAGTGATTAGAGATCACTAGTAGACAAGTTTGGACTTTGCTATGACAAAACAACTGAGAAGGTTTGCGACAGTAAGCATGGTCCAAATCAAATGAAGTCATTCAGGTACGATAATTCCTTTAGTGATTACAATTCTTTTTGTCACACTACCAGAAGAAGGATTAATATAATGAAGTGCACAAGGTGAAATTACATTGTTTATATTGTGAAGTGTTGTCAAACTGTTAGATGCTATGCATGTGATGGATTTGGACACAAAGCTATGTATTTTCAAAGAACAGTGAATTGTCCATATAGAAATATTCTACATAACAACAATCACAATACTACAACCAAAAGGGAAGACAATCAAGCGCAACATCAAGAAGGACGTGTGCACATGAAGATATGGGTAAGGAAAACTCCTCACGCATGCACAAAAGAAGCTAACAACCCAAGTACGTCTCAAGCAACAAGTAATTGCTGCCCATCTTGCTAATCTCTAAGAGATTGAGTAAGATCCTTGAATTCAACACAATATTCATTAGGAATTCAAGGAGTGTGTTAGTGAAGTATTGTAGTTAGAGAATATTTGAATTTGGTTATCGCATTAATGTTATGCTGCAAAATATATGCGCATATATTCAATTATTTGTTGTGATGTGTTGGATTGTCGTACAAAAGAGCTCATACATAGAAAGAAGAATGCAAATGAGCATTGTTGATGAACAAACACAAGTCAACGCAGATACATAAACAAATTTTGTATTATATTCTAATTTGTCTTTACAAAATTACATGAGTCGTCTGTCGCAAAAAACAAAGTTGAAGTACAAAAGAGGCAGCATGCCAAGGCCTAAAGAGAACTGAAGTTCAAAAACAACGATGGAAGGCGTATGAAGCAAAATTGAGAATTACAAAGATAATTCAGAGCCGTAGCTCAAGGTATAATTATGATTCATGGTTGGTTGGTTGATGTGTATGACGAATTTCCAAATCCATCAGAGCTTGCTCGATGTATTCTACGGATTACTCTAGTGGAAAAAGATGCAGAGTTGAGGATGACGCATTGGTAGTGAATTGTCATGTTTGAATCAGGTTCAGGAGGTATAGAATTTGTTTTTGTTTCCGCTCCAAGGAGTCGAATATCCTATTTGGACTGGATAAATCCTCGGTAGTACTGTGATTAACATGCAACTACGCGTACTAGTGGTTGAACTCAGACTCTTTCAATTAGGCTTTCCAAACTCCCACATCCACTCTCATTCGAGCGAATTCCACCTGCTACAACTGGACTGCCAAGCGAAGACTATCAAATGAGTAATTGAATATATGGAAGAAGGAAGACATGATTGAAGAATATGATAAATTCATAGGATGCGACACACAGAAGAAGCTTGAAGGGAAATTAACAAGGATGATGAACTAGGCAATTTGTAGCTCATTTATAGAACTGGAAGGTGGTTTTCCATGCGAACGAAAATAAATTGAAGAGAGGTTGAGGATTAATGGCATTCATGTATGCGCGATTCAAAGCTGGTAATGGATACATCAAAATTTATTGCATGAGTTAATAAATTTGTACAAGTGAACAAAAAGAAGAAATCCAATTCATTGTTCCGTGTGACTGGAATGATGTTTCCCAAAAGGATCGAGTACGAAAGTGACATGACCGAAGTTTCTACACAAGTTATTCATCACATCGCCTTGTTTCCATGTTGGCTGACGGATGGAAATATGTGCAAATAATATTTGGTTGATGTGGCAAGATATGTGAAGTTAGAATATGTAATGGAAATCAGTCACAGTGTAGTAAATGTGACAAAAGGAACAGTTGGATGCTGGAAGAAATCGACATGGAAGGTAATGCAAAACAGAGGTAGATAGAACTCTACAACGCACAATGAATATGACAAGAAGATGGCATGGTAGATTGTGCAAGAAATGCATACATGTGGTTGATTGGTAAGACATGAATAGAAGATCAAGATAGAAGGAGGTTAGAAATTGTATAGGGGGAGAATATCCAAGATAGCTACAGAAAAACCATTAAATGTACAGATTGCAATATGACTAAGCTCTGTGCAGCAATCCCAGTGAAAGAATATTGATGAAAGCATGAATACATGGGGAGTAATTGAAGTAAGAAGATGCTTGAAATCAAGCGCAAAACCAAAGAAAGGAGAACCTGTAATTGCGCATTGAAGGCACGTATTTTCCATTGATGTCAAAGGGGGGTAAAGATCATGAAGCATGTGATCGATGCAGAAAGATCATGAAGAGGTGCAGAAAGACCATGAAGCATGCGATCAATGTAGAGATGAAAAGAAACAGAGAAGTACTAATCCATGTAGCACAAAGAAACAAAGGAGGAAATATAGTGGAAGCATGCATCAGTGGAAGAAATCCACGCAGAAATGAAAGATAGCATAAAAGCACTAACAATAGGATCTGTATATGAGGAAAGGCTCAACCTAGAAAGAGCACAGGGGGGAGGGTATACACACAGGGGGAGTATTGCGAACAAAATAGATGAAGCACACAACTTCATGAGATGATTGACATGCATAGCTTCATGAGGTGTTGACATCAATGCCAAAGGGGGATATTGTTGAACTTTGGTTGTTATTGATTTCAACTGATTTCAAAGAGGATTCAGTATTCCTATGTTAGTTTGAAGAAGTATATGAAAGTCACTTTGAAGAAATCAAGTTTGAAGAAGTACATAAGACGTACATCCCGATTACATAAGTATATCTAGAAGCACTCCGGTTCTTTCATATTGAAGAAGTACATAAAGTACATGTTCAATCCCTAAGTCCACCCAGTCACGCTATCTCAAGGATAAGTCAAAAGAGATGGTTGGAAAAGGTTTGGGAGTGCACAAGAGGATTGAGAGAAAGAAGCTATTAGACAGGTATGCAAGTCTCAAAAGTGCACAAGATTCACCAATCCGAATAATTATGCAAGTTTTGGAAGCATGCAAGAGTACCAGAAGAAAGTGTCAGTCGGAGAAGTCAAGTGCGCAAGTCCCACAAGCGATGGCACATCAAGGGCGCAAGACCAATCACACACAAAGGGTGCAATACCCACTAGGAAAAGGAACAAGTATGCATAAGACCCACAAGAGATGACACCTCAGTGGCACATGACATGACAAGTGGAAGGAGCGTGAAGTAAGAGGAGCCGTGAAGCAAGGAAGAAGGGACGATACAACCAACTTGTGGACATACCATCCGCGCAGGACAAGTATGAATAATAATCCAAGTTGGAGAGTTGAAGTAATATTGGAAGCCTGAAGTTTCTAATGTGGTAGTTCTCTAATTTGGAAAGCTTCTTATTTTGGGGTATTGATGGATCAACATGATCTAGCAGAGAGCCAAGTGTGCACAAACATAAGAACGAAATTGTTTATGGTGCACAAGATGATGTAGTTTATCTGTGACAGTTGCACAAAGATAGGAATGTAGGATTATAGATGTTGTGCAAGTGCATAAGAATAGAATGGCAGTATCAAAGACAGTACACAGGAATTCACATATAATCTAAGACATATGCGCAAGACAAACTTGAAGCACAACTAGTGATGGGCGAAGTGAAGTAGTTTACCTATGATAGATGCGCGAAGACCTTGAAGCACAATAAGTGATGCACAAAATGATGATGCAGTTGATCTAAGACTGCACGAAGACATAGTTGCAGCACAGTAGAAGATGCACAATATGCTATGAGTAATCAAATACAAGTGTGAAGAATAGAAATTCCATATTGCAGTTGATGCACAGAAGTTCATAGATTATCTAAAGACAAATGCACCAAGACAGAAGTGTAATATTGTAGAAGGTGTGCAGATCAATCTGATACAGATGAGTGAAGTTATAACAACAACATTGCAGAAGATGCATAGTATCAGTTAAGTTTGCACATGCACAGAAACATAAGGATATACTGAACCAGAGCGCAGATTGCAGAATGTCATGAAACATGAAGTCAAGAATGTAATGTTGATATAGTCAAGTAAAGTATGTGATACAGTTCATCAATAACAAGATATCAATTTACAGAAGGTGCGCACAATGTTGTGAACACAAAATTATCTGAAGAGTGTGCATATCTAAAGAACAACAAAACAATATCTTCTACATTCATATAAGGGAGGCAGATGGGGAAATGAGTAGGGGGTCGGTTCCTCCTTCCATTTGAATTTGGTAAATCAGGGAGTTGGTGCTTCCTTTAGGTTATAGCCTGTAAAACCAAGGGGTCAGTGCCTCCTACCAATTGGTGCTGGAAAAATTTGGAAGTTGGTGCTTCCTTCTTTTTAAAAACAAGAGAGCATTCTGTGGTTTTCTCTCGTTTGGGTTTCCACGTAAAAATATGTGTGTTCTGTGTATTGTGTATGTGATGTTGAATGTTTATGTTTATGGTGAATGTATAATTTAAGTTCTCGTGCAATTGATAAGAAGTAAAAAAAATTCATAACTACGTTAATACTTATTCACCCCCCTCTCAGTATTGATAATATATCAACATAAAACGTTTTAATCATAGGGTTTGGCTCCTTCAAACAAGTCATCTTAGCATTTTCAATCCAATTTTTCCTTCCAAGTTCTAAAATTTTCAGGTTACAGTGAGGACATGCAGAAGTAACATGTGTCAAAATTTTAACTTCTGGTTTGCTTTAATTTTAGATATATATGCTATGTAAGTGGGTTTTTGACTAGTCCAAAAGGTTTGGATCCTTCAAATGAATTATCTTGGAATTTTCACTCCAAGTTTTTTTTTGTGAAGCTTCAAGGTATTCAAGTTATATCAAGGAGATAAGGAATTAATGTGTGTCAAAAGTTTAGCTTCTATCCCATTGTTCTTTTAGAGATACACTATGTGTAAATTAAGGGTTTTAACTAGCCCAAAAAATAACCTTAGGCAAGTGTTATGGATAAAACTATTATATCTGGAGTAGGAACGATCTGAATTGAGTGGTACTAGATTCATTGGAAATAAGATGGACCACAGTATTTATGGTACAAATTTCATATTCAAACCTGAAATATTGGATGTGTGGCAGTCCATACAACTTCTCTCTTTGGAGAAGGCCAAAATCAACCAGTTTTGGAAAATTTACCCTTATTTTTTCTTGGCAAAAGATAATCCCATAAAACTTGTGGAATTGCAAATTAGACATATCCTGCTAGTACTAAACAAAATTTCAAACATAATGGTCCATAAATTTCAAATTTATAGAAGCTTCAAGATTGTCTCGAAATCATGATTTTACAAGGAATTGTGCTTATTTCAAAATCTTGGCCTAAACCCTACCTTGACAAGTACGTTATTTTCCAATGATTCAAGAGCTCTTTTTGGGGTCAGTGAGTTTTTTTAAAATTTAGAAACGTATTCTGGCATATTTAAATAACATAGATATATATACAAGCGACACTAAGTCACATTGTTGGACACCCTTGTAATCTGTTTTGGTACCCCTTTGAGTAGTACAACATCAAACAACACCTGTATATAGATTATCACTTCAACGTATCCTTGAGTATATAAGAATTACCCTAGGTATTCATGCAACCAACTTTAGATAAACTAATCAATTGTCTTGTTCTTATTGTAAACTGAGAACAACACTTGAGGAGACCACTCTCTAGTACTTTGGTATTCAAGTATTATGGCTAAGGGCATGATTGAGCCTCCTTAGTTAGTGCCCTGATATATTGGTCCAAGTACTAGAATTGGAACTTGCATGTATATGATAGAGATAAAGCACCTGACACTCCCTTGTCCTCAATACCTAGAGGATCCCACCCATGGTTGATTATTATAAACCACCTCACACCAATTGTAATTTCCCTTCTGAATACAATTTCTCAATGTGCTCAAATTCACCAAATTTTAACTCTAGGTATATGTATGCAACTGATTCCAAACTCCTCCAAATACTTTCAAACTTGGTGAGGAAGATCCTGAGGGGTCATGGGGAACATTAACACATCTATCATCCATATAATAAATTGATATACCCAACCATGTTCTTCAATTTGCAAGGGAAGTAGTTTCGAGACAACACTAGTCAATTTGGGAAGTGGAAATCCCCCCTAGGTCTTGGAACAAATCTCTTCCAAACACTGTACAACCTTCTCTAATGATGGGTATGAGAATTGGATATGTTATTAGACTTTAATTAAATTATATTTTCAGCATTATATGTGGTAGGTGAATTTACTAGTAATTTTGAGGCTCAAACCCCCAAGGGTAGGTGGCTCCAAATAGCTCCAAATGATCTCAAATTGTACCAGAAGGTGTATGGATGATGTTAAAACATAATAAGGGTTTTTATAGGTGCCTTACAACATTCAAATTACTTCTACAACTTAATTTGGTAATCTGGTCAATGTAGGGAGTTTTACTAGCAAATTGTGGTCCAAATCCCCTTAGGGTAAATGACAAGTTGGCTCTCCAAATGAAATAGAAACCTCTCAAAATTATGAAAAGAGGATGGTGACATATAAAGTACATAAATGGGATTTCATATGCATCATAATTCAGCTTATAATATCTGCTACAACTCTCTCAAATCAGATATAGAATTGCTAGTTTCAACATAAGGGGAAATGGTAGGCAATCTTCACTAAATGTTAGGAAACTCAACCAAATTCCTCCAAATTATTGTCTAATGAACATGAAACTATTTGAACACATAAATTACATTCCATTTATCAGTAATACATCATTAATTCACTTAACCATTCGAATTTATCAGCATATCATTGACTTGCAATAAGGTAGTGGGGAAAATGGCACTATTTGTTCATTAATGAGCAATTTTACATAGTATTTCTTGGAATATCGACTTGTGGCTCTTCTGAGAATTAAATACAGAGAATATAAATCATATTACAAAATAATGGGGCATAATAATCTCCCCCAAATAGAATAGTATCTCACCAAAGGCGCAATTCCTCAAGGATCAAGAATATGCATAGAAAACTTGAAATGGTTGAAGGAGAAAGATGAACTAGAAGTGACCATGATCTTCCCTGTAGATTACACCAGAAAATAAAGAATCCATTGAATCTCCAAATTAAAGGTCTGAATGGCCTTTCCAATTACCAACTAGGATGAGGATATTTCGCCCTCGAAATTGGTGCTAAGGCAAGTAGAGTAGCACTCCACTAGCTCTTCTCTCCAAATGCAATTGAAAATTCTAAAAATGATCGAAAGCTGCCTTCATTATTTGTTCTTGACATTTATAAATTTTCCAAGCTCTTTATGGGTCGAATTCCTTCCAAGAGATGCATTCCAACTCAAGTTGGGAAGAGATTCCAAAGAATGCCACTTGTACAACAATTCCTAGTCTCCCACTTCCACCAAATCACATGTGGAAGCATATTAGCTGCCCTAACTCCCTTGAGCTCCCTATTAGAGGATATTTTTGGCCCTAACATGTCATATATGTTAGATGTAAGCCATCAGGTCTAATTTGTGTCATAGGTTTCATAGCATCTTCATCATTGTTGTCATAGAAGCTAGGGAATCTAGCCCAAGTGTCACAATTTATCTAAGATGCCTCTTCCTCTTCCATGGGAGTTACTCTTCCACTCCAATTCGACCTTGGATGATTCATTCCATGAATAATACCTTTTGAAATCCCCCAAGTATTTTACCCTTCACCTTGAATTCAAATTGGTGAGAGAATGATGCCAAGTGTAGTGGGGAAATCTAGCCACATGTGGGTCCCACAACCTCTTATGTGCCCTCATGATCCAATGCCACCTTATTTTCTTTATTATTATTTATTTGACCCATTTAATTTGAATTTGTAAGTCTAAGGTCACTTTGGGTCTTGTATCTCCATCACTCCAACTTTTAATGCTTCCACCCCCAACCTAGGGAACTAGTAAGCTAGTGGAAATTTTCCTCCATGATATTTTGTGTGGATGGGGACATTACAATTTGAATTGGGAATTTTCTCTCATGTGACCCACCTTTCCCATTTGGATCTAATTTTACATTATAAATAACTTGGACATCATGCTTGTCAATTATTTTGACCTTTAGTACCAATTTGACAAACTATCATGAGTATGGCCAATTGGCTTAGGCCATTGTGATCCAATGCAAAATTTTGGGAAATTACACCAACACCCCAAAAAACATGGCCACCCACTCTATTGTCTATAGGTTGGAACACCTGAAATATCAATACACAAGTCTCAGTGGCTAGCTTCAAAACTTGGATAAGAAGTTGGATGAGAAGTTAACCAACTTGGACTAGACATTGAATCAGAATTTGGATTGGAAGTTGGATCATAAAAATCAACATACCTTAAACAACTCGGATGATGAGTTGAATGACAAGATGTCACATCTAATAGCTCATGGTATAAAAACATAAGACCATTGGTAGGAGCATCACAATGATCCACATCAGGAGACACTTCTCACTTGGGAATTTATAGCCACCTGTAACCATATTTAATGGGTCCTCACAACCATAAACCACCCTCCATGTATAATAAAAAATGGGATCATTTTCCTAAAGTGGACCCAAAACCAAGTTTGATGGGTCTAACATGTAAGGATGGGTCACCTAGATGGAACATTAATTTTCCCTCCATGACATTATTGATGACATGATGAAACTTAGGGTGGGGATATTGTATCTATATACAGAAAGATGGCAATGGTGAGATTGACATAAAAACTCCTATGGGTGCTACATCACTTGGAGTCTATTCATTAAGGCTATGCATGCATGTTACAAGTGATATAATCACTATTTGGGGTGGCATTCCAAGTTATGCCAAAAAGGGAAAATTTTAAGAAACCCCCCTAAATTTATATGTATAAAAAATGGGCGAATCCCCATGATACACGGGAAAGCATGAAGGCTATTTTATCAAAAATATAATATGTATATATAATTTTTTGGCGAATCTTTCACGGAATTATAAAATCTTGTAAATTTTGGGCGAATATTTCACGAAATTATAAAAACTTGTAAAAAAATTGGCGAATCTTTCATGGAATTAGAAAATATTGTGAAATCTTAGCGAATCTTACACTAAACTATAAAAACCTGTAAAGTCTTGAAAAATTGGTTGAAATTTGACTTATTAAAATTTCCTAGATGATTTTGTATTCACTTTCGATTTCCCATGTACTCTTGCATTAGGACACCTTGTAAAAAAAATCCAAGCTTTTTAGGTGACCTGCTCTGTCATTTTATAGTCCCATTGATAGATCCCTTGTAATTGGTTTATGAATGGAACACACCAAAATGATGATTTATGCATCTTCTAGTACCTATGACTATGAAAATATTCAACCCCAATAGTAGGTTACAAGGAAGCATGTGTTCAAATTCACAAGTGGGTCACCCTTTGAGACATATGCCACCTTCAACCACTCATCAGAATCTCCAAGATAACCTAACAACCCCGAATATAACACCCTTTTTGAAACTATGCATCTAAGGTTATGGAGTCACAAATCCATGTGTCCCAAGCACCCTAACCACTCCAAACACAAATCCCTAAGTATTTCAACAAATATATCCACGCAACCCAACCAAATCTAAAATTTTCCCACTATTATATTAAGCAAATGTAGCTTCATGCCAAAGGGATTTCTAAGCATACACTCACTCAACCATTTTCATACAAGCTTGTAGCTTACTCTATTTGCATGATTTTCATACAAGCTTGTAGCTTACTCTATTTGCATGACTAGTAAAAAGAGTGGTGGGTGAGACTATTTCAACATTATTTATGTGACTATGCACATATATACATAAATTTGATGCATGAATATACTCTATACCAATCGCCATAAACCAAATCTACAGTTCTCAAAGATTCAAGCATGCGCTATGGCCTATATTTATCAATGGTGTGTATGCCAACATTAGATATTTTATGTATGTAACCCCTTAGGCATGTTGGGAAGTATGTGTAAAACCTAATGTATTACCAATATATGCCAAACCCTTGCACATTCACCACTAATTCAGAGCGTTGATGCACATGACAATTTTGTTATATGCATGCAATCCTTGAAACCATTTTTGGGATTTAATAAATATGCACAAACAATGAATAGAATCAACAAAGTGAGAGTGGTTTAGGATCATAATTAATTATACCTAGTAAATAACAATAGTTTTCATCCGAATCTAGCTACATATTTTAGCATTCAAAATAATGCCATAAAATGCACATCACCATGGGAGTTCCTAAGGGAATTAGTAATTACTCATGCTATGGACAAACCCCCATGCTTGTGTATATTTTATCCATATTTTTCCTTATATACAGACCCCCTATGTATGTTGTCCCTGACGTGGGAGCCAAAAGTCCAATCATCTGCAAGATACAACACTTCACCTCTTTATTTTGCACATGAAGTATGGAAAATCATGTCATTTCTATGCATTTGGATTTGAAACTATACAAAGAAGGGATGGTGACCAATGCTATAACTTCATGGTAAACCAAATCCACATGTCATGACAAATGAAGGTTCGTAGTTAGCTAGAAACCACCTGATGTATGAATGACTCATGGTAAGCCAAAACCACTTAAAAACTTTGTAATTGTTGAGGGTAATCCACAAAAACCTAGGTTGTGGTTACAGGTAAGCAAAAGAAAACCCAGGATGGTGATTGATGATGATACAAGAGGATTAAAAGGTACAAGTATGAAGATTTGTAACTCAAAAAAAAGTTTTTGAACCATGTAACTAGAAGATGCAACAACTAGTGACCCATGTATTCCAATGCACGGTAACTTTTTATATGGACTTCAAAAAAACACGAAGATTATGTTTTGCAGGTACAAGATGAACAATGAAGAAGATTGAGGATGAAGAATGAAGAAGACCAAAGATCAAGACCAAGAGAAGAACTGAAGAAAATAGAAGACAAAGATGGAGACTGGACCAGTACAAAAGACCAATCAAAGAGACAAGAGATTAATGACTAAATATTGAAATCACACGTATTCATAAAGGGGGAGTATGAAGAATTAAATCCTACTTGTAATATTTGTGACTACATTATAATATGATAATGAAGTAGACAGTGTACAAAAGTCTACATATGATTCAAAGATGAGGACAATGAGAGAAATTAGGGATGGGGATTCCATAGAATCAAGTTGAGTGATTCATGGAGATAGTTATGGAGACGGTTGAACTAAATATCTAATTATGAAATATTATTATGGTCACCTAAAGTTATATAGAATTGTACAATAGAAACACACACATGAATGGTTTGATTAAATAGAATTTCCCCTTCAGGGGTTTCTTGAATGAAAACTTCCTGTGTCCCTTGCTTCATGTGTGTTGGAGTTTATTTGCTGTTGAATCTTATTCCCAATAGTGCATTGTCTAGCAATAGATGCCCATGTGTGAAAGACAAAACAATTATACATCTCCTATGGTGGAGCCCTTGGACTAAGCCTTAAACAAATAAGGCTTAAAAATTGCTTAGTTCATTTCTGAATACCTTTTTAATTGTGCTTTCAATCTTTGGATATTTGTTTAATACCTGCTTGATAGGCCCATGGCCTGCCACCTTTCATTTTGCATGACAAAGTATTTGAGTTAAAATTCTCTTTCTAATAAGGAAAAGCAAAAAGTTGTACCTGGTTTTACTTTATCAACACACACAATGCCTAACAAATCATAACTATATGTATGTATGTATGTATGTATGTACACAAACCAAACAAAAATTATGGCACACGGATAAAAAGTGAAAGCAAGAAGTTCAATTGGGGTCCAGTCATGCAATAGGACTAACTGGCCATTGCGGCGTAACTAGTAGTATTATTAATATAATTCTAAAGGAAAGGCTTAAGAACTACAAGAATAGAATCAAACAAAAGTAGTGCAGGACAAAAGAGTGAATTTCATTATAGATTTCCACCTCCCACGTGGCAAGGCAAGTCACGAGATAGGTCAGAAAAGGCTCCCAAAATGAATTATTTCTTCCCATTGTGGAGACCTATAAGAAAAAGGTTTGTAATGATTTGGCTAAGCATATTTTTCATGAACAACTAGGAATCAAGACAATGCCAATAAACCAACCAAATCTTGAGCCTTGTTTTTTTTTTTTTTTGTAACCAAGGGGAACCTCTCCAAACCGCCCAGTGAGCGCCGTCACTAAACCACCTGGATATCAAACCCCACGGGCCGGGGCCAGCCTTAATATTGAACAGGTTACCAACTGGAGTACGGTCACCATCGCAGTCGTACAGGCTTTTTCTGGGGTGTTGTAGCCGCACCTCCCCCGCAGGAATCGAAGCCGGACTTGTTACTGAATGGTTTTCAGTGTTGGGCTTTACATGCATATTTAGTTTGCTTCTTGAAAAGACATTGTAATTTTAGATATTTAAAAAGATAATCTCTTAGTTGGAAATACTGATACATGTTAGGATTGCCTGCTCATTTTCTTTGTAAGCAGCAAGTTATTTGAAAATTTGCACTACCTTATGGCATATGCCACTAATTTTATTGTAGTGCTTGTAAAATTTCTAGCTACTAGAACATTCATTTCACAATTCAAAAGTAGAACAGAACACATAAATCAAAAGCTTCAACTCAATTAACATGTTTATGAAGCTAATTTTGATGAGGAAAAAATGGACATTGCATTGAAATATAAAGGTCATAAGTTTTTCCAGTTTGAAAATAGAACTAGGATTGGTGGAGACTCAAAGAGATTGGGATTTGAAAATCCCCAAGCCACTTCTATCCATCTCTACTCATCTACACAACTGATTTCATCTTGACAGCCCATCCATGCTATTAGACAGACTCAATAAGAGATGGAGATGTTGGGCACTGCCTGCTAAGTGCTTTGCAAGACTTACAACATTGTGGAAAGCTCCTTTAGAACCCAAAAAAAACATTTTTTTGTGACCACTACTGTATCAAATCCAAGCTACCAGGGATAGGCTTTGTAAAGTGGGAATAGGTGTCCTCCACAATCCCGTGTGTCCAAAGGAGGAAAAAACCATGCACTTGTCCCAGTTCTGCCCCTTAGTCAAGTCAGCCTGGAACTGGATCTCCTCAATAGCCAAGCCCCCTAACATACACAATTACACTGATTGACGACTCTACTAGGAGATATTAAGACAATGTCTACCACACTAGTTGGAAACCATCGAGGGTGTTGAGATGCTTCACTGCATTTGGAACTTGGAAGTACAGCAATAATGTGATTTTTATTGGGGTTATACCCCTCAGCTTTATTTCTATTTGAATTGTTATTTTCAAAAGGATGTAATTGATCCATGCTTTCTGCATATCTGTTCAGAAGCAAACAAAGTGCAGCTCGAGATGTATCACTTGGCCAAGCTCCTGGAACACTAGAGATCAGTCCCCTTCACCACTAGGAGAGAGCTCAGGCCCCAGCCACAACTGCCCCGGAGAAGTAAGGATGAAAACTGGGCTGAACAAGGGGGACAGTCTCAGAGTAGACAATCTAACAATCAGAAACAAACCAAGGTACCAGAGAAATGGAAGGAAGCTGCCATTAGGCAACCGATGCTATGAGACTTGGGGTGGTAGATAAGATAAGATAAGATAAGACAATTTTATTAATGTCCAACAAATGACCACAAAAGTAGGGCAATGGAGAGAATATTTGATGCTAGACCAACTCCCCTGGCTGTGAAGAAAATTAAGGAGAACAGTAGGGTTGGGACACAAATATTGTCAAAGCAACAGTAGGGGTGGGGCACAAAAGCATCAAATGTGGAGACACTTGAGTCGAATGGTTCATTTGAATGATTGGTTGAAGTGACTCTTAATAAATATTGTAGTCTGCCAATTAAGGAAATAACTTTACAGTTTACATAGCTTGATGGTGACAAACTATAGTTACGTTTACATAACTCAATAAGTAGCACATGCTTATGTATGTGCTCATTTTCTTTAGAGCATCATATCATGAAAATTTTACAATAGATCAAAGAATGCATTCTTTTCCCCAATTTTACCAATGTCCCTGGTTAATGACCCCTACCAACTTTTCATCAATGTCGACTTCTGCAACACAAGAAGATATCATAAAGAAGCATTGAGTGTTACAAAGTCCTATATTTTTTACCCTAGTGAGATGAACTATGATTGAATTACCTTCTTCCATCTTCAAACTATACAATTGGATTCTCAAATAAGGAACCCTAGTTTCATTAGATGCCTTATCCAAAGTGCTCAATGTATTCCAAGCCTCTTGAGAGGTCTCTACGTTTATATAAGTGATATGATGCCATTGTGACTACCACATCGATGATTGCTAGAACTTCCCTACCTTTACCATCATAAACTTCCTTTTCATCTGCATTATTTGGATTCAGCTCCTTTTCCATCTACAACGCTCCAAATCATAGCACAAAAATGTTTCTAACTTCGAATTAAAAAAACAACATATTACTTTCCATCAAGCTTGTGTGAGTCTGGCAGTTAAGCACCTTGAGTAGCTCTTGCAATCTCCTCTAAGTGTCTTCATCAATCTTCTCACAGTTTCCAAGTGACATTAAAAATCTATAGTATAGGCTTTAAAGGTTTGGCCTCCTTAGTGTCAAACACATCCTATCCTTTGGCCATTGATGGTGCTCTCCAACAAATCTATCCCTGATTCTGAAGCTTCCAGAAACTCTTTCAAGAGTCCCTCCAAATCTACAATCCAACTTTCCATTCAACCTAGTTATGTTTCTCCATTACATGGCTATGTTTACCTGACAAGGCTACAATTATCTTATTCACAATTTCACAACTACTTTGATACCATGTCATATTTCAAGCCAACTATAGATGAAAGAAATAGCACAGCCAGCATCAGTGTAAGCTGGGAGGTCAAATTTTTGGTTCTTAGGATACCAAAGTCCAAACTCAGAGGTACCTTTGAGATACTTGAAGATTTTTTTGACAGCTGTCACATGTGATTCTTTTGGACAGGATTGAAATCGAGCTACCATTCCAAAATCCTGCATGATGCCAGGCCTAGAGGCTGTTAAATACAACAAAATACCAATCATTGACTGATAAAAGGTGGCATCAACTTGTGGAGACTGATCATCTCTGCTGAGTTTGCAGCTACTTGCCATAGGTGTACCAACAGGAGCGCATTCTGCCATACCAAATATTTTAAGCATTTCCTTCAGATACTTGGACTAAGAGATAAAAATACCTTTTGGTGTTTGGGAAATATGTAGTCCGAGAAAGAAGGATAGTTCACCGATCATTGACATCTCAAATTCCCATGCCATTACATTAGCAAACTCATGACTTAATTTGTCATCATTACACCCAAAAATGAGATCATCAACATAGACCACTGTAATTAGGACTCCATCCTTTTCTCTTTTGAAATAAATGTTGATGTTGGCATCACCTCTTTTAATCCTTGTTGAGAGAGGTACTTGTCTAATCTATCATACCATGCCCTTGGGGCTTGCTTAAGTCCCGTAAAGGGCCTTTTTTCAGTTTTCAAACACAGTCCCTTTTTCCAGGTAGCTCAAAACCTTCACTAAGCTGTAAACAAGAAGATAAATCCAATTTCAAAAAGAGTAATCAGTTGGCTGAGCATTAAGCTTTCAAATTTTAAAATACCTAGGCTTAGGGTTAACTTTTCCAAATGCAGAATCTGTATACCATCTTCTAAAATTAACATGGCATCAAAGCATATTTTCTAAAATCCTCCAAATACATGTATGGAAGTGACTGCTACCTGTGAGAGGGAGCTGTCAGAGGGTTGGCAAAAATCAAGAGCTTGCTATTTTCAGCAAAGGAGTGAAGAAGTTGGGCCTGAACTTAGAAACATAAGAAGAGGAAGTGATGTTGGACATAGAGAAGCATGCATGAGCAGATGGCAGGGATTTTACAAATGTAATCTAGCAGCCCCATAAATATTTACTTCCTGGCATGCAGTTTGCAATCATGGCGGGCATTTTTTTAGAGGAATTCTACATACACGAAGCAATTTTTAGTATACAGAGTACATTTTTTATCACTATAGAATGAATTTTGAAGGAGAATTCAATGAAAGCAAGGGATGTACTTAGATGGATCCTCACATGGCAAATCAGGAGATCTTCTGAAAGATGACATGGCAAACTGTCGGCACCATGAATTCAGAAGAAAAAGCACAAGAATTATAGAAAACCAGGAAATATGAATAAATAAAGAATAACAAAGGGGCATGGTGATGGAACCCTACTTCTATGGTCTTAGAGGACACACCTTTTTTTTTCAAATGCATTAGAAGGGTGATCATCTTTGACTTTGTCAAAATGATCAATTGGAGAGCACACCTTTGATGATGAAATGCATAAGGGTGATCATCTTTGACTTTGCTAAAATGATCATTGGAAGACACACCTTTGATGATCAGATGCATAAGGACAATCATCTTAACTTTGTTGAAGTGATCAATTTGAAGCTACAATGCAAATCTATTTAAGCATGGAAGAAATACTGCCAAAGGGAGAGTGAGATTCTTGGAGATGAAATGCTTGGGTTAAATGTACTATCTCTGGGAAGATTGAAATATTGTTTAATTAGAGTAATGCCTGACATTAGCTTTTCACTTTCTTTAGATCAGTTTGTTGTAGTGATGTTGCAATTAGAGCTTGTTAACAGGCCATTTTGTCTCAATCTTTCATGTGGATTTTATCTGTCCCTCAGAACTGAGAAAGTTGTTTTATGTCCCCTGTTGTTCTCTGAAATCAAAGATATTGTTGTCAAGCTATTATGTTCATGAAGCTTTGATCAATGAAATTTATGATTATTCTCTTTACGTGGTTCACTGCTGATTTATGATCATTTATGAAGATTCATTCACTTATTCAGAGTGCCTTCATTCAGCATTAATGTCAAAAACTAGTAAATTATTTAGCAGGATTCATTCTTAACAAGATTGCCTTGTTGAAGTTCTCCATCATTCATTTTCAGACCCATGTTTACACAAGACTCCATATCGCAAAGAGAAGACACTAGTCCTGTTGAATCCAATGTTTAGCTTGCATTCAAGATATGTAGCAATTACAGTTAAGTTTCATAGATATAGCAGATTAGGAAACAGACAGATCATACCATTATCAAGGACATAATAAATTAAAAAGTCCCTATATTTTCCTATGGGATTTGAATATTTACTTTGATAAGTTAACAGGATTGGATGAAGGCTACCATAAAATGAAAACATTGTTATCTTTCTGTTTAAATGAAACAATTTCATGAGTATGGCTTAACTCTACACAAATAGCTGTTGTGACCTATTGCTTAACTCTACACAAATAAAATATCATGCTGAAATGCTACAGTACCGCGCTTGGAGATGTGAATCAAATTGCAAGTTAACTCACCATTTTCTCCTTTATTTTGCAAATAAACCTCAAGTGTTTTATTGACTAAATGATCTTGGATCTGTTTCTCATGTTCTTTCATATCTGCATACAAAATTATCTCATTTTTCCTAGGAAGGGACTGTTCAACCTCTTCCTTCAGCCTTCTGAGAAGAAATGGTCTAAGAATCAAATGAAGCTTTGAAATTACCTGGAAAAGTACTTCTTATCAATGCCCAGTCGAAATTTCAAATACAGCGACCAAAGGACAATAAACTGCTTATAGATTCCTATCTATTGCATAATAAAATGTCAACTTACTTGAACTCTTCTTTTCTCTTCAATTTCTTCCTGCTTCATCCCATTGCTTTGTTTCCCAGATAGATCAAACCTTCAAATAAAATTATATAATTAGACATCAGAATGCAGAAGATATTTTAAGTTACTATTGCAGGTTTGATCCTTTCAAACATCAGACATAAGGCTGAATAAATATGACATCTTATCTTAATATCCCCCAGGGGCTAAAAAATGATGATGATCCTCAATTCATGTGTAAAATAGTGATTTAATAGGCCATTTTCTTTATAAAGCATAGGCACACTTGATGCATCCTAGTCTTGAATTAGCATAATATCCTGAATGACTTGCAAAAGTTGTTGGGAATGCTACCCTCATGTGCGTTTTGCCTTCCTAACATACCAATCTGTGCTTCCGATTCACATTAATGTCAAGCATCCCAAATAATCCTACTTTTGAATCAGTGGTATACCATGAATGACTTGTAAAACTGGTTAGGGTTCCACTCTCATGTGCTTTTACTAGTCCTAAAGTAGCAATCTGTATTCTCTATTCACAATAACGTCAAGCAGACAAATAATCAAAGATAAAGAATGCATAGATTTTGTTGTAGAATACAAGTGACTGCAGTTCAAAGACTCACCAGAAGCCAGCTGTTATATAAACTCACCTTGATTTAAGTTAATAATACATACTTCCATGCAACATAACCCTGTTAAAAATAAAGGGAATTAACAATAATTGACTACCTAATACTTATAAGCTTGGCAAGGCACAATTACAAAGGATTATGGAGAATATAGTAGTGAATGGGTGAGAATATGAGACCAAAATGATCAAAAGGAATGACTATGGATGGTGAAAGAGAGGAAAAATGATGAACCAACAACCACTTCTTCCTAATTTCTACATTTTTCTCATTGGTGCAATCAAGGTCAAAGACCAAATTCTACCACATATAGAAGAAAATCTACTAAGTACCATCAAAAATTTTGTATTCGAAAAAGATAATACTTATAATTATGAGTACTAAAAAACTTTCATATAATTCATTAAATGATCCATTCATTTTCTAACTCAATATGGAATTATCAACTTTACACTTTTTGCACTTTTTATCAAACATAATTTTTGGCTAAACTGTTATTTTTCAAGCAGAGCAAAACTGAAAAATTTACACTAGGACAAATTTGTCCAAATTATTGAGGTGATCAAATGTTAACTTGGAAATTTTTCTAGATTTGATTTCTTAGGTGACCTATCCTCCACTATAGTTTAAAATATCACCAAAAATCCTCTTGGAATAGTGGATTTTTGCATATTTATCCAACTCCACTTCAAACCCCTCATTATTTAGCCAAATCCTCTACTAGTTTCGTCATGCTCACTCCTATTTTTCATTGTCCAAATTTCATACCCAATTGACTCATTGAGCCCCTACTTGTTCTTTGGAAACTACTAGTGCCATTTCCCAAAATGTTGGAGTTGGATTTGCAAACCGTCTTTATTAATACTTTATATTCCTTGTCATTGTGGACTTACATATGAATTTTCATCACATGTTATCTTCTATTGATGTGGAATGACAAGTGGTTGTTGATGTGGTAGTTGTGCCCACATGTCATCATCTTTATTTTCCATGCCATTCCCTTTAACTATATATATATATTCACCTTTATTGATTTGTAAGTGGAATCCTTAGACATTATTGTTCTTTCATATCATCAATGTAGCACAAATCACGAGTGTCATGTGATTGGGGTTCCCCTCTTGTCCTTTTGTCTGCATTGATTTTCCAATATAGGTGGTGCCCATACATTAATTCTGGAGGCCCAACATGTAGGTCTTTAATGGAATCCTCACTCTCTATAATTCTAAAACTACCTTTAGACATGTCTAAGTGTCTCTTACTCGTTGATGGCAGAGGTACCTGAAATAAAATTTCCAAAACCATCCTTTGGGGCTCTATAATTACTACTTATCACATTTTCTACAAACTACTTATTATTATTGTGTAGGCCCAGTGCTAATTCAAAACCCTCAGTGCTCAGTGAGTTTGATTGTGTCCTCCTTCCTCATTTTTCTTCCTTTTGTTCTTCAGAAAAAAGAATGTTGAGACTACACTTGCAACGATCGAAGGATTCAATCACTACCCAATTGGGATTTGAGTAACTAGAAGTTGAACTATAAGTTCACATGGACTCTCTTTTTTGGTTATAACTTATAGTTATACCAATGTTTTAAAACTTGGAATCAGACTTGGAACCGGTCGAGGGTCAACTCGGCATTGACTTGGACCAGTTTGATTTCAATGACTCGGCAATGACTTGGACTAGTTTGATTTCAATGACTCGACACTGAAAGTAAAATCCTTCTTTGTCCATGACATAGTCCAATACATGGAAACTCTAGAAAATACTCCTCTAACCCCTATAACTGGCCAATAATCAGACTCAGTGTTAAAAGAGCAAATAATCCTCCAACTAATTGCACCACAAGCATAATGGTTCCTATATTCATCATTTAACCCTGCAGTCAAGTTAGAAATTGGGTGCAACATTGATCCTTCAAGCACATCTTTGACAGGCTTAGTGTATTTCGGATGCTGATGTGGGTTTAGGGGTTGCACATCCCTATTACCTTCAATTTCAAAGGACATCTTCCCCTTAAGGTTAATAATGACATTATTTTCAAAGGCCCATTCTCTTCTAAATAATGTATGGTATATATCCTTCTCATCCATAATCTCAGTAGCTTTAAAATCAGACATTGTCATAATCCCTATAAGGTCAACCTTAAGATTCTCCAGTCTCCAAATAGGTTAAATTTTATACTGAATGGAAATATACAGTTGATTAGCATAATATACCTGTGTAGGTTTCCCCATAAGCTCCTATGACTTATGAAGGTTTTTAACATTAGAAACTAAGTCCAATATAATCTCTTTTACCTCATATCCTGCAATTTGGGTATCAAGTCTAAAATTTTGTCCTTCCCTCAGTCTCTTCTTCTTCCCTTCCCAATAGGAATATCTTTATGACAAGGGGCAATAATAACAATTGTCTCTTCCTCCCATTACTGCAATGCTTAAATCCTAAAGGAAGTGCACAACCTCCTTCTCAAATGGTCATTATCTAATACCTTAAGGTTCTGAGTAAATCACGAGTCAATTCCATTGAGCCTTCCTTTGCATCAACAGGTTCTGCCATGTGGCTTCTAACTTCCATTGTTTGTATTATAATTTTTATATGAGGCATGAGCTCCAATAGTGGTGTAAAAGTGTTGGTTGCATCACGTATAATCTCCAAGGTCTCCCAATAGTATTCTTTTTGCTTAACTGCATTAAATAAATATAACAAAGGTACACAACATAACCTCATGAATTTAAAGGAGCCCTCTTCTCAAAAAGTATCAGCTTCTTTCAAAGGTACATCATTTGAGATAGGGGATAACACCCAAGAGTTAAGTAGGTCCTCTCTTTCATTGGATAAGAATTCAAACCCCACCTCAAAGCCTCACTACCACCTTCAATCTAGGAAACCCATGAACACCACCAAGAATGAAGGAATTTAAAAAGGTTTATATGTAATGATCTTGGGGGAGTGGGGGATGTTGAATACTCCTAGCAAAATATCCTTTCTATTCTATGCACAAAGTAAATCTATGAGAGAGATCCAAAGTGTTAAAAAAAGGACAATATTAGTGGCCCTTAGAGCAGGGGAGGCCCTAGGAAGGGTTTATTAATTATTATTATTTCTGTAAAGTCAAATTTTGCCCAACTACCAGCTCTATTTAGATTAATACAACATGCCTGAAAAATTTGTACTATAAGTTGTTTTTTTTAAAGAATGTATCTTGTGACTCTGCTCATTTGAACAATGAAAACAACTTTTATAGGAGCTTGGAAAAGAAGGGAGGATACTCACTCTTAAGTGTATTTCATAATATAGAAGATAAGGAGAATGCTTGTTGCATTCATTCTGGGATCATAAGGAGGAGTACTACCAATCCATTCGGAGTCAAGCCTGATTCACTTTCTAATCACTTTTTATCTTAAAACGTTTTTCAAAGATGAATATTATTGTATTGAGAAAAACTTTTTTAAATTACATAAACTATAAATTTTGTGTTACAAGACTTGCCAATATAACAAAAACCAAAATGTATAGGGTCGCTCAGATATTCTTTAAAGGGAGCTAGACCAATATTTTGCCCTAAAAATTTCACATACTCTGGAATATCAATAGCATCTGTAAGTTGGATGGTGCTTATTATTACTTCTTCAAACTTTATATGTACAATATCCTTGCAAAGTAATGAATGTTGATCTCGGGACTACTATGAGGTCAATGCTAAGACTATTTACTAGTGAAATCCTCCAAAATGAAAATGAATAAGACAACAACAGAAATATGAAAATAAAATCTGTCACTTTCAGTTGTAATGCTGGACAATCCCCTTAAAACACAAATAAACAATGTTGTAAAACTTGAACTGTTTCCAGTGTGAGTACTATGTATCTCAGGACTACTATGAGGTCAATGCTAAGACTATATACCAATGAAATCCTCCAAAATCCAAATGAATAAGACAACAACAGAAATAAGAAAATAAAATCTGTCACTTTTGGTTGTGATGTAGAACAATCCCCTTGAAGCACAGATAAACAATGTTGTAAATCTTGAATTGTTTCCAGTATGAGTACTAAGTCCTATGTATCTCAAGAACACTTACCCCAAAATTCAAATTCAATTTGGAGAATGAACCTATCAGGAGATTACTCTAGAAAGAGTTGACTCGAACTCATGTGGAGCTTACTCTAGAAATAAAAATATATAGAAAATATAGTTGAATCCAAAAAAAATTACAATGTCTATTTATAATGCAATAATAACAAATGCTAGTACAAAAGAGTAAATATTATAAAATGCTATGAGCACGTGGTAACCTGAACCTGAGGAGCTATAGTCCCCTTCTTCCTTCCCCCTTAGGTCTATTGGTTTACATGTGCTGCCATGCCATTGCCACCCCCTCCCCTACCAGATATAGTTATTAACTTAATGAAATGAGAATTGACAGTAAGAAAAACTCAACTTGACTTACCCCGATGATAGATAGATCATTTCATGCTGGAAGTTTCCAATGTATATATCCCGTGAACTAATACTGGATGTTACCGAGCTACAGATAGATTGGTGTTTGTTGGACCACGATGGGTCTGGAACTTGTTGAATAGGCTGTTATCGAGCAATACATTGGTGTTTGCTGGGCCACGATGGATCTAGAACCTGTTGAATAGGCCTGCTAATACAAAATAAATTTAATTGCAACAAGCACAGGCAATCTCTTGAATTTTTAACCAATTTTGAAGAATATAGTAAATGAAAAGAAAATCAGAAATACCTTCAGGATTGGAGTATGGACGTGATTGCTACTGCAAGAGCTGATATTCCAGAGATTGACAACCTACGAAAAATGTTAGCAAGAGCAGGGTAACTCCAGAAAATACGTTGAGCCTGATTCTCCCAAATTGAAACACTATGAAATCCGATTTTCCCAAATTGAAACCTTGAAAGTTTGAAAGCCGATTCTGTCCATATATATGGACGAAATCGGTCCATTCTACCCCGATGCCCAGATTTATGGACTATTTTTTTTTTTAAATTAACAAGAATGAAAATCTAGGGGCGATGGGCACTGGTATTTCGATTAACATGCAAGGATGGGCGAACCAACTGTTTGCGGCCTCCAGTACCCTAAATGGTGGGCGAACCAACTCTTTGGGGCCTCCATTACCTGAAATTCTGGGCGAATTCACCATTTCACGATTATTTTACTTGGCTACATTCATTTTTCCTCTTTCGCGATCTTGGCTATTCGATTTCCTTTGACTATGGGTTAAATAAATATGGGGCTAATCTGTTAAATTTAAAAAAACTCATTTCATATTAAAAATTCGCCCAGGGTTTCTCGGTGACCCCTATAATTTCGCCCATGGGCTATAATTCGCCCCTAAAATTTTCCCTGATGCCAAACTGGATCAACGATAGAATTTATCTCAACCTTTGAGAAATTAGCCATCTATATAGAGAACTTAATAGATTATTTCTATAAATAATGTTTTATTAGCAACCCTAAGGAAGCGATTAAAGAACAAGTCAAAATGCAACACCCTACTACCTGTTTAGAGACATCTCATAAGTCTCTACAAGAAGAGATGGTGATCAATTCCTAAACCAACAAACCCTCTTTCATGTCCCGCTTATGACCTACATATGCCAATTCCTCAAGTACAATCCCTTCACCTTCCTTGAAAGTATGCAATTTTTCTCTAGCAAAAATGGAAGATCGAAAAATACGTAGATATGATTGTGATGAAATGTATGCTCCAAGTCATAAATATAAAGAACACAAATTATTTCAAATTGATGTGACCACTCCTACACATTCAAAATACATCATTATAGAAGATACCCCTAACTTTGAGGATGATTTCCAAATTCCTCCCATGCAAGAAGAGATGGAACCTGAATTCCATCCATAAGAACAACTCATCTCTCTTCATGCTTTATCAGGTATTTCATCCCTCTAAACTTTGAAAATTGTGTGCTACATCAAGCACCTTAAAGTGATAGTCTTGGCCAAGAGTGGTAGCACCCACAATTTTATTCACTAGTGAGTGGATAACAAAATCCATTGCTTTGTTGATCGGATTCCCAACTTTTAGATTATGATAGCCAATGGTTGGATGATGAAATGTGGGGAGAACTATGAAAATGTGATGTGAATTAGGTGACTATCATCTCAAAGCTCATATGTTGGCCATAAATATGGGTGGTAGTGATACTTTGAGGCCAACCTCCATAGAATTCAAGTTATTACACATGATTTTTACCCAAGACTCTCATACTCACACCCTTAAAGGGATCCAAGTGTGCACCCATGAAATCATAAATTATCATCATATGGAAAAATGATTGAAGAAAGGCCACTTGGGAGTTAACGTCGTCCATGCCATACAAGGTCTGGACAACACTACTCCATAAATACATTTTGACTTGCAAAATGTTTTGGAAAAACATCAATAGGACTTTGAGACACCAAAGGGTATATGCCCATCTTGAGGTGACCATGCACATGGCACACCTTTAATTCTAGGTAGCCAAGTAGGATTTCAAAATACCTATGCATGCGCTAGATGCTCATTTTTCTGGGAATGCATGAAAAACAACATTATTACTTTTGTAGCGGAGTGCGACACTTTCCAAAGAAACAAGGGTGAGGTAGTGAAGACTCCTGGGGCATGAGCAATATTGATAAACCCATGTAAAAAAAAACAATACCAAATAGAACCTAAAACACCACAATTACCAATGCCTCACACATACATTACATAGAGATTTACTTTGGAAACCAAAAAACAGGAAAACCAACATTCCTAAGAGTTTCTTCACTCTCTATCTCATTGTATTATCTCTTTTGTTTACAATAAAATTATAATGCATCCAAAGCATCCAAAACTCTAATCCATTAAACCAAATTAGATTACAACCCCAATTATTTAACCATAATTAGTTTACAATGGGCCACAAAACCATGGGTCAAAAATATCTCAAAATGAACCAAAAATTGTTGTGAGGGAAATACACCTATAGTTTAGGGGAGAAACTACCAACTTCAGGTATGAAGATAGACATACAAATGTTCTGCAAGTACAACTAGTAAGCAAAGAGATTAGGGTTAGAAATATGTGCACCTTATTCAGAAGGTTGATCTAAGCCTCTCTCTTCCTTGCTCTTCAATGTTATTCAGTGTCGCAATGCCCACACCTGCAAAACAACTTCATACCTTTCTCAAATACATTTGACTACATATATAAGATTGATATTCATAACAGAAGAATACATCAAACTATAAGCAAACTATAATCAAATCTGAGACACACATAAATAAGTCATATTTGGAAAGGGAAGAACGTCTGATCTTTATTAATGAATAAAGCAAGTACATAAAGTTATACCTTCCTTCAAGCTTGGCACTTCACGAAACCTAGATTCAAGGTCTCCTGCTTCTGTTCTCCAAGAATCCCAACCTCTAATCAGTTGTGCTAGGGTTTATCAGAAACTGAGGCATAAGAGAGGGGAATAAGGGTCTCCATTCCTCCAGCATAACATTGTTATGGGATTGGTCCCTTCTCATGGCCCTTCTATCTTCCTTATATAGTCAATGAAGGAGAGGAAAAGTAGTTATAACCGATCAGGAGGTTCCAGAACTAACTCTATTTAACCAAAAATAAAGATTTTAGCTGCTTCAGGAAAAAAAATCTACTTTTCTACTGCAAACCAGCGTTTGAACTCTACTTTTATGAAGCACAACAAAGTTTTTCAAGGGAAAAACGCTACTCTTTGTATAGAATACCAGCGTTTTTGTGAAAAAATGGCCAAAAACAGGGTTTTCTGATGATTTTCAGGAGGTGGTTTGGTCTGGAAAAGTGTTCCTAAGGGTTATAACCATCAAAGGGGCCAAGAGTGAGGTAATTTCAACCATATTCAGTGTACCTAAAGACCCTTCAATCCACAAGTGTCCTGTTGTGTGACTAAACTTGATCTCAAGAAGTGTCTTCATGCGACCAAGCAATGCAAGTGTCGTCACGGACGGAGAAGTGTCATTTTAAGCTATAACAGATGCCCCCTAATGTATGAGTTCAAAGGGAGTGAGGGAAATGATGGCCGAAATACATTTTAAATAATAAAGAGTTGAATCATGGAAGCAGAGGAACTGGAGAAACCAAGAATCATAGGCTCAAATGAAGTACCTGCAAGCAAAGGCAAAGTCAGACAAACTCATCCTTGGGGTAACTGTCTATGTTCAAATAGTGGAACATGACCTCCAAAAAGATACAATGATGATCCAAATGCTGATGCATATATCATGGCCACTAGAATACAAGCGTGGATCCATGAGGAACATAAGTGTAAACATAGCCACATAAATACAAGGTGGATCTATGTCAAAACTGGAGAACATAGCCATAGAGAACAAGCTGGATCTATGTCTCATCATGAGCCAAAAAGAGTGTGGCTCAGTCTTGCACAACTTGGGAGATAACATAAATAAGGTGATGCTATCGAGGATCCCAAGGTCTTCATCCAAAAACAACCCAAGGTACAAACCTATCCATGCAAATAAATGATTTGATGTCGAACATGGGAGGTATTGTTTGATTACCGGTCATTGATGTATACCGTTAACAAATGCGAGGGTGTCCACCAATAATGAAAATGGAACCCAAGGTACCTAGCAAATTCAAGCAAGTGTGAATAAATGGTCTTGCCGTCGAACACTTGAAGAATCTATCAGATAGGAGACATTGATGTATTCCCATCTATCCAATAGCGAGGGAAACTGCCACTAATGATTGCAATCCCCAAGGTACTAACCGAAACTCTAAACTTCATTCCCATAGCACAATGAGTTGAAGTCGATGGGAAGAAGTCCGTTGGAAGGGAGGCCTTAAGGCATCCTCCATCATCCAACACGAGGGACACTCAATAGGTATGAGCTGATTTGGAGTAGGACTAAACACATTATGAAACATACTGACACCAAGGAATGGCCGACGCATGAGGTCAAGGCAACTGTAGAATGGTCGACACAGGTTATATCCTTGAATAGTGAGCACGACACAAGAGTGACTTAGGCAGCTTTTAACACAAAGAGACCACGATGCAAATCTACAATGTAGGAGACATTAACATATTCTCCATATGATTGTAAGACTAACTGAACGGAGGAGTAAGAACTCTGAGATCAGGTTTATGCTAAGGCCAACACTAGAACGCAACTTGTTTGATAGCCTCAAAATAGGTGCTTTGTTCAAGGAGATAGTAGTTGACTTGCTGCCATCATATTGAAAGATATTTTAACATTCTTCCCTTCCCTTACCTTTTTCATTTTTTAACGAGCTTGACAAAGAACTAAAGCATGCTCGATGGTATTTTCATATTTAAGGAGTTTGAAAAACCTAGAAGAAAACTCCATACACCTATCCGTGGATTTTATATCAAGCCCGGATTGGTCTGTGCTTGGCAGTGTTTTCTTGCTTATAGAGTTGAAAAACTTAAACAGTCCTCTATCAACCATCTCGTGGATTTCACATCGAGCCCGAGTAGGTGAATGCTCGCTTGGTGTTTTCACATTTCGAGAGTCTGAAAAACCTAAAGACGACTCCAAAGGTCCTTTTTCGTAAAGTTAGTCTCCTCCCCCGAAAAAGTGTAAAATAATGGAAGAAGAACTCTTCTAGCGCATACAAGAGTATACCTTTTCCGTAAGTTATCCACCAAGGCCCGAAAAAGGGGTAATTCTATACCTAAGTGGGTGTCGGTTCAGTTATTTTAACGAGCCTGAAAAGACAACTATGCTCAGCAAACTTTTCCTATTTAAAGAGTTTGAAAAGGGATTAAAAGAACTCCATAGGGATCTTTTTCGTAAAGGTTTAACGAGCCCGAAAAAGTAAACTCGTGACCTCCTTACTATTTTTAACAAGCTCAAAGGAGATACAAAAAAATGCTCATAACTTGCTTATTTTTTTTAACGAGCTCGAAGTGAAGATGAAAGAAATGCTCATAGCCTCCTTACTGTTTTTAACGAGCTCGAAGTGAGGGTGGAAGAAATGCTCATAGCCTCCTTACTGTTTTTAACGAGCTCGAAGTGAGGGTGGAAGAAATGCTCATAGCCTCCTTACTGTTTTTAACGAGCTCGAAGTAAAGGTAGAAGAATGCTCGTTGTGAGGGGAGACGAGTGTTAGGGACATGTGAAACTAGCTCCAAGCACATGGAATAAAGCTATGCCTAATGCAAGTAACACGAGCAAGATAAGGACACTCAGGGTGTGTCTCCTCCAGGTAAAAGGTGTCAAATTACGAAGGCAAAATGATACAGGGATTAGCGGAAATGAGATTAGAGATGGAGGCTTATACAACAAGCTAAAAGCGTGGAAGTTGGCATCAGGCTCATTAGCGCAAGCGGGATCATAACAGATGCATATGCAACTTGAACACAAACATGGGAGCCTTATCAGGGATGGCTAGAAATATATGAGAAAGAAAGATATGAGGCTTCTTCTCAAAGTCATGGTAAATCTAAAAAATCTCCCAAGCCTATGAGGAAAACTTAGCATGGGCACCAAAATGGCATAAGGGTGCTGACTAGGGTGACCCATGTTAGGTAGGCTCTGCTGTCGGACTGGTGCACAATGCATAAAGAGATGGCTAACACACCAATATCCAACAGGTTCGACCCTATGGCGAATTTGGATGGCAAAAGGTTCAAATGAAACATAACAGCGAGGAAGCCTAAACCTATATGCAAGGTTCCGAATATACCTGACATGGTCGCACAAGGTGTCGAAAAGGACCAGTAAGCAAGTATAAATCTAGCTAAGAATCTTGTCTCCAAGAAACATTAGTACCAATATCATATCTAAAACATATGTAAAGAAAGGCCCGATACAAGTCACTGTGGTAGAAATACTTTCAACTTCACTATCATCAACAACAGGGATAAACAAGGCAGAGTTTTCAGATGAAAATTCTATAGTACCCAAACCCGAGGACTTACAATCAACAAGATCGACTTCAGGATGAAGATCAAAGTTGAAGGACATGATGGAATTTGCAGAAACAAATTCATTATCATGGGAGTTGAAAATTCTAGAAGCAGAATCAAACCCAGCAGGAACATTGATTTGCGGATCTATAGGAGAGTCCAACGACTCAACAGTAGGAAGATCATACTTTAAGGTCAAACCGGGGCTGGACATAACTGCGACTGGATCAACATCCAAATGAATGGCAAACTGTACTATGGACTCTAGGAAAACTTCATCAGAAGGAAGTATATCGTCCCAGATAGAACACATATCTAAACATTCAGATGGAGGTGTCACTTGGTCAAAAGTTGGGACTAAGTCTCGAGAAGGTAAGCGTGAACTCAAAGACTTCTTCTCAGTAGCAGTTGAACTCAAGGAACAATATGCCACATAAATTCCATGTGACATAGTAGTGCCTAATGACGAGGGATCTGACTGGTCTACAGTTGGGTAATAAGGAGGATCAACAAATGCGAGCTGGTCGATAGTGACAGTGCTTTCGTTATGAGGAAAATAGATCACACGAAAGAGCGTAGACACCACAACATGCATAGCATAAACGTAATCACGCCCGAGGATCATATCAAAGTCCACAAGGTCCTTTAGAACCATAAAATAGACTAAGACTGTTTTTCCACCCAAAGTAACAGGTACTTGATGGAGGAATCCGATCAGTTCACTAGATCTTTTATCGAAGGTCAATGGCCAATTAACAACTGGAATAACATTAGGGAAACCCAAATCTCTTCAAGCATAAGCGGATAAGATACTAACAGAAGCTCCTTCATCTACAATGCATCGATCAACCGTATGGTTCCCGATATCAACCTTTATTTGGAAAGGTGTCGAAGAAGGAAGACGAGGCTCGGCTAGACTATTCCAATCAAAGGAAACAATCCTAGGGCTTGGTAGGGGTTCACATGGCACAGATGAAGTGCCCCCTTTTTCAGGAACATCCAAACTGGTAATGCAGAAGACTTCCGCAGTAGGTGCATCAATTTTTGCAGGACTGATGGGATCGATCGAAGATTGCATCGATTCGATCACTTCACTCTTCGAAGGAAGAGTGGGGTCGACCAAAGATTGCATTGGTTCAACCACTTTATCAAACAAAGGTTGATCTGACTGTAAGGAATCTATAGACAACTTAGGAACAGAGATTCCTTCATACATGGACCACACTCTTTGTGCCTTTGGAATGGCAGGGCATCGGTGAGTAAGGTGATCTCCCTTACAAAGTTTACAAGGGAACTTTGGTTTCCGTCCGATAGGTCGAGACTCCTTTACAGCGTCAGTGCTCTCAGCATGACTAGCATTGGATGACAGTTTGCCCCCAGCATGACTAGTAGTGGCTGGTTGCTCAGAAGCAGAAGACTTTTGAACTAAGGACCACACTTTTTGCACTTCTAGAAGTACAGGGCACAAGTAAGTAAGATGGTCTCCCTCACAAAACTTGCAAGGGAACTTATACTTCTGTTTATTGGGTTTGTTGACAATGTCAACTCCCTCAGCATGACTTGCATTAGCTGATCTGGTGTCTCCAGTAGGACTCACAGGAACTGGTGACTTGTCATTAATATGACTAGCAGTGATCAATGACGTGTCCCCAACATGACTGATGGTGGTTGAAGAGAAACTTTCAGTGACTAAAATATTTCTCCCAGCATGACCTCTAGAGGCTGGGTAGGTTCCCCCTACATGATTTACAGAGGCAGGGTGCTTTCCCCCAGCATGACTTACAGTGGCTGGGTTGCTGCCCCCTTGTTTTGGCATCCTCTTCCTATTCTTCCTCCGTCTATTCCTTTTAGATTGCTGGTTACTAGTATTGCTACTTTCGCCACATGAGGTAGAAGGAGGAGGAGAAGATGTTACTCGCAAAGAAGGCCCAAGGTTCTGATGCTCTTGATTTGAGGTGCTTACAAAAGAAGCGTCAGGAGCATGCAAGGCATTCAGAGTGGAAAACAACCAAACCGACAACTCAATAGTGAATCCAGGAAGATTCATAGTAGCCATTAAGGGAGTACCAATGTTTCCAATGAATGGAGAAGCACAAGGATCCCCTGGAACAAGGGTACCTTGATTGGTGCTCACTGGAATGCTAGACATAGTTTCCTGCTCAAATGAGCAAGAAGTTCTCTAAGGAAAACTAAGACAAGTAGCACAAAGAGCACACCACTAAAAAAGGTCCTAAGTAAATCAAACCAGGCAAAAAGATGCCTTCTAGAGAAGAGTCTGGGATGATGAGGGCCCATAACAGATCAATGAAGGAAGAAAGACAGTTACCCGAGGTCCACAATACAATGACTAAGGGTGCAAGCGCTGGAATCACCGAACCTCCCTCCCAAAGACCTCCAAGGGATTTCCTCCCATGTCTGTCCTAGGTACAACAGATATAACCCTCCGCCGTCACCTGTGTATGATCCTATGGTCATATACTAAGGATACCACCACACCGAAAACTCATGGGGGAACAGTCGCTGGTCGAATCAGAAGGCGTGGGAAGGGTAACTGAGCCCGAAACTCAAAAGAGTCCCCAAACGCGATTCGATCCTAGTATATGCTCGAAACAGAAAGTAGGAGGTTTATCCCCAACAATCTGATCTCACAAGACCTACTGCATAGATCCCAGGAAAGTTTTGAATGAGGTGGGTTTACCTGTGATAGTCGAACTACGATTTTTGCGTAATGTGTGATCTTGGGTGGTTTAAGGTGTTTTAAACCCAAGATCCTAACCAAGACTAGTTGGTGAATAGTGTAACCTAGAAAAGAAAATGTTACTAGTACATTTTATTAGGGTTCATTTTAAAGGTTACTTGCTTACTCAAAAAGGTAGTGGGTGTGTGAGAGTGGTTATAACAGAGATAGAATACTGAAATGAAATGTTTAACACTAAACAAATATTTTCTTTTCAATGCAAGTCTTAAAGATACGATCTAGAATGCATATGGAAATGCAATTTTTAGTCTTTTCAAATGAAAAAAGTTAAAAATAAAGTCTAAATGTACAAAATTAAACTCAAAACCTAAGGATGCAGCTACTCAAACAAATAAGTATGCAAAAGAAAATTTCTTCTTTTTGATGCAAAGCACTCTTAAATCCTTTAAGCCACTTGCAAGGTGCTCTACTCAGAAAATAAATCAAAATTTTTTATGCTTTTCAAAGGCGAGAAACAAAACTGGAAATGAAAGTAACCTACGATCAAAGCAAAAGCAAAGAACTTTCAGGCTTCCTTATTGAAACAGTAAAAGCTACCAATATGACTTTCAGATTCTCATTGATGTAAGCATGCCAACCATTGGGAAAAGCGTACGAAACCTACTTTTAGAACCAAACAAAGCAAATGACCTACAAAGAAGAATGGTTTGGTAAAGTCAGGTCTGCACATAAGCAATGCAGTCAAGGTCCTGAACAACAGCAAAGACACTTGAGCTTTCACTACAAAAAGAAAACTAAAAGCATAAGGGAGGATAAGAAACCAATATAAAAATAAATTTCACTCAAATAGATACAAATAGGGTCAAGTAGACTCAATAGATTTCAAATCCAGTGGAAATGGAGTAAGCACATTCAGTCAAACTCAAATCAAGGTACAAAACACCAAACTGGTCCACAACCCCCCAAATTGGGTCAACAAGCCCCAAAAACTTTCCAAACAAGCCCAAATTGATCAAAGAAGGTCCAAATCATGAACATAGGATCAGTACAAGGATAGGAGACTACTTACAGTGGTTTAAATCAGACCTAAGGTCATCAGGGACCCCAAAAAATGCAACCACATCCCCCCCAAAACAGATCAAAACTCAAAAACTCAGTTTCAGGAGAAAATCGCTACTGTGCAGAGATAAACCAGCATTTTTCTGGAGAAAAAAGCTACTGTGTTAAGCAAAAGCAGCGTTTTTCAGGAGAAAAAAGCTACTGTGTTAAGCAAAAGCAGTGTTTTTCAGGGGGAAAAAGCTACTGTGTTAAGCAAAAGCAGCGTTTTTTCTAGGAAAATTTGAAAAAAGGGGCTAAAACCCCACACACCTGAACCAGTAAGGGTTTGTAAAGGCTAGGAAGGGTCTGTAAGAGCCAAGGAGGGTCCAACAAAGCCTAATAACTGATTCTAATCCAGAAAATGAACAAAGACCTTCAAATAATAACTGAAGAAATGACCTTGGATACCCCTAAGCATATAGGCTTTCCCCAGTGGAGTCACCAGTCTGTTGTGAGGGAAATACACCTATAAATCAGGGGAGAAACTACCAACTTCAGGTATGAAAGATAAACATACAAATGTTCTGCAAGTACAACTAGTAAGCAAAGATGTGCACCTTATTCAGAAGGTTGATCCAAGCCTCTCTCTTCCTTGCTCTTCAAATCTATTCAGTGTCGCAATGCCCACACCTGCAAAACAACTTCATACCTTTCTCAAATACATTTGACTACATATATAAGATTGATATTCATAACAGAAGAATACATCAAACTATAATCAAACTGTAATCAAATCTGAGACACACATAAATAAGTCATATTTGGAAAGGGAAGAATGTCTGATCTTTATTAATGAATAAAGCAAGTACATAAAGTTATACCTTCCTTCAAGCTTGGCACTTCACGAAACCTAGATTCAAGGTCTCCTGCTTCTGTTCTCCAAGGATCCCAACCTCTAATCAGTTGTGCTAGGGTTGATTAGAAACTGAGGCACAAGAGAGGGGAATAAGGGTCTCCATTCTTCCAGCATAACATTGTTATGGGCTTGGTCCCTTCTAATGGCCCTTCTATATTCCTTATATAGTCAATGAAGGAGAGGAAAAGTAGTTATAACCGATCAGGAGGTTCCAAAACTAACTCAATTTGACAAAAAATCGAGATTTTAGCTGCTTCAGGAAAAAAATCTACTTTTCTATTGCAAACTAGCGTTTGAACTCTACTTTTATGAAGCAAAGTAGAGTTTTTCAAGGGAAAAAACGCTACTCTTTGTATAGAATACCATCGTTTTTGTGAAAAAATGGCTAAAACGGGGTTTTCTGATGATTTTCAGGAGGTGGTTTGGTCTGGAAAAGTGTTCCTAAGGGTTATAACCATCAAATGGGCCAAGAGTGAGGTAATTTCAACCATATTCAGTGTCCCTAAAGACCCTTCAATCCATAAGTGTCCTGTTGTGTGACTAAACTTGATCTCAAGAAGTGTCGTCATGCGACCAAGCGATGCAAGTGTCGTCACGGACGGAGAAGTGTCATTTTAAGCTATAACAAAAATGAACCCAAAAAATTTCTTTTAGGGACACTACCCACCTATCCATGTGGGCTAGTCATCCCTAGGAGCCCCCTAGTTGGGGGGGGTGATAAACCACCTTATACCCCCTTTGATTTGGGAACCTACAAAGATGACAACGCATGTTCAACATTACCCCACTTGTTGTATTATTTGAAATAGGGGGTCAAAGGGGAAGTATTCATGAATTCAACTTTTAAAGGAAACAATGCCCATCGGTTCCCTACACCAAGAGAAATTTTTATTATTAATAGATTTTTTCAATGAACCTACAACTTTCTTAAAGGTATCAACCTTCTCCAATTGTAATTTTTTGTGCTCAACTATTTCTCTAACATAATAGTACTAAACATCAATATGCTTTGTCTTATAATGATAAGCATAGTTCTTTGCTAGAAAAAATACACTTGTGCTATCACGACCTATTCTCACTGCTTTCTAAACAAAACCAATACATTAACACAATATTTGAACCATATGGATTCCAAACTTCCATGAGTGGATGCCATGTATTCTTTTTTTTAGTTGAAAATGGAACTACACCCTACCTCTTAGTCATCTAATTGATTATTCCACCAAATAAGTTAAAGACATAATCACGTGTAGATCTTCTACAGTTAAGATCACTAGCCTAGCCTACATCAACAAAGACTTGTGTATCTATCTCCTTGTGAGGTCCAATCTTTCCTTGGTAGAATATTGCATAATATAAAATGCCACACAAATATCTGAAGACTCTCTTAACTAGTGTCCAATGTTCATTTTCCAATTTTGGAACATATCTTCTCAAGACTTCCACTGCATGGGAAATATTTGGTGTAATATAGACCATACCATACACCAATCTTCCAGTATAAATAACATAAGAAACATGTGACATGTGTTCTACCTCTTCTTGAGTCTTGGGACACTAATTTGCAGATGAATTTGTACCTATAGGAATAGGGACCTTTATCGATTTACATTCCTACAAATTAAACCTTTGCAGTATTGTCTCGACATATTTCCTCTATCTTAACTAGGTTATGTTATTGGCATGAGATCTTTTAGCTTCCATTCCCAAAATAAAATTTGTATCACCAAGATTTTTAATATCAAACTTAAAAGACAACCTATCTTTGACATCCTTGATGAATTCCTTGTTTCCAATCATCAACATACCAGACCACATAAATAAAATCATCATCAACTTGTTTGGAATACACACAGTGATCAACTTTTCTTCTTGAGAAACAAATTACCAATATATATGTATCAAACTTTTGATACCACATTCGAATTAGAAAATTATAGATGAAAGTGGATATGCTATGGGAGAGATTTTGATGGAATGAGGGAGGCTAGTATGCTGTTGTTATGAATTGTACGTTCTATGGAAGTGTCTTGAAATACCTTACATATGATAAGGAACTCTATGCCTTGGTTCAAATAATTGTTAAGAAGTGGAAGCACTATATGATGGGAAAGGAGACCATCATTCAAACTATAATCACTATCCCCTGCAATATTTTCAAGCCCATAGTAAGATAAAACAAACACGACACTACAAGTGGATGGGATTTCTACAAAAATTCCGTGTAATCATTAAATATAAAAAGGGAAGTACAAACAAGCTAGTAGACATGCTCCCAATGCAAACTACAACCAATATCATAGCTTTGGGTACTCTTATTCATATGGATCCTTTCACCTATGATGCATACAAGGAGGAATACACATAAGATGAGGAATTCAAGGAGGTATTTCAGTAGCTACAAAGCCAACTCCATGTAGAAGAAGGTGACATCAAGGCTTACTATCATCTCCAAGATGGGTTACTCTACAAGTTCGACAAGCTCTATGTTCCTACATATGAGAGATTACAACTCATGAGAGAGGCTCACACCTCCAAAGTTGCAGGCCATTTTTGTGTTGGGAATATAGTTTCCAACTTACAAAGGTATGTTTATTGACCTAGCTTGGTTTATCATAGGATGCATACTTTGTTGCACAAGCAAGCCAAGTAATAGGAAGCAAGGCCTATACCATCCCCTACCTATTCCTATGAGACCATGAGAGAGAATCTCCATGGATTTTGTGGGTGGTTTTCCAACCACTAGGAAGGGACATGACTATTTATTTGTGGTGGTTCGCAGATTCAACAAGATGTGCATTCTTATGCCTTGTAAAAAGACCATTAAAGGACAAGAAGTAGCAAACATGTTCTTTGAGCAGGCTAGGAGTCTAGGTGCACTTTGTGATACAAAGGACTATCATATTAGACAAGGATACTATATTTATCAGTGCATTTTGAACTACACTTTGGTAGAATATGGACACTAAATTGAAGAGATCTACAACATTCCATTCACAGATAGATGGGAATATAGAAGTAGTCAACGGGACTTTGGTGCAACTTTTGAGGGATTACAATCAAAATCATCCAAAAATATGGGATGAAAATTTGATCTACATCCAACAATTTTATAACAAAGAAGTCCATGCTTCCATTGGAAATTCCTTTTTGAAACTTATTTTGGGTATATGTCTCCTTCACCTCTAGATGTTGTTTATGGATAGAAAGGGGGAGTGAGGGAAGACATCACCGTTGAAGCATTAATAAATAAATAAAATCAGTGATAGGATCATGAACATCCATTTACATGTACATGAGACATTGAAGAAGTCATGGGAAAAGTAGAAGGCAAGGTCCATGACCAACACAAGGTTGAGAAAACATTCAAGGTAGGAGACAAAGTTTGGTTTCACATGAATAAGAGAAGACTACAACGTCATGGTAAAAATATCAAGGCATTGCGATATGGTCCTTTTGAAGTGTTGGATAAGGTAGGAGATAATGCCTACAACATCATTCTACTCCCATATATGCATATTTGCTTAGTAGTGAATGTGGAAAATATGAAACTCTATGAACCTTCCATGTTGGACCAAGAACCTCAGAAGGTATAACCTTCTATAGAGGACTTAGAACCAAAGGATTAGAAAGATTTAGTAGAAGAAACAATTTTGCAGAAGAAGTCCAGAATATCCAGGAAAGGATAGTATGAACTCTGTAAGGTGGGGTTGAAATGATAACTTCCAGGCAAGGCTAAATGATACTCCAAGGAGAAGGAAGAGGAAAAATTGCCTCGCCTCATTTACTAAAATATTTTTGGGATGAAAATCCTCCCTAAATGGGGATGTGTGATCCAAAATGGATCAATATATAATTTGTCATATATTTTGGTGATTTCTGGGTGGAGAGATTACATGAATTGGCTTGTAGGGCCCATTTTAAGGGAAGGTATCACTTTGTGGATTTGGGGTCCATAACCTTCCAAGGCCTATTTAAGTGTCTAAATGAAGTTTTTTTTGTTCAAAAAGTACATCACTTAGCCATGGCCCTTCACATGATTCTACACTCTGAGACCTTTCCAACGCTCCAAGAATCGCCACAAACGAAGTCTATATGATGAAGTTATGCCTTCTGTAATTTGTCCTATCCAATTGAGTACCATGGAATTGAGTGGATTCCATGTCAACTCTCATTTATCACACATGTGGAACTAGTCATGCTTGGACTTTCAAGAACATTCTAGAAGGTCCAAAACCCTAACCCTAATTGAGAATCGAGGTGGTGAGCTTTGGTAATGCTTGGTATTGTGAACCAATATGTACTAGAATCTTTAATTTAATTATCAACCAACGATCATGATCTTATGAAGCATCTTGCAATGTATATGCATTCTAGATCTTATCAATGTTCAGTAGATACCTTTCTTTTTTACAGGGGTTTTCTCTTAATGGTGGTGTATCATCTAATTCCTATTTGAATAACTATGGAAGCATGCAACAATTACTGCTCTGAGATTATTCAAGAATATTAATCCAATATACAACATTTATTTGATAAGTACTGTGGAAAACAATGAAAAGCAAGCCATTAGTTACTTTGAATTAAATCGTAATCTTATTCCTTCCAATCATCCAACTATATTGTTACAATGCAAGGAATATAGACTAGAATCAATATGTCACACTTTAACAACAATGAAAATCAAACTCATGAGAATTTGAAATAAATCCCAATACTATTTCTTATGATCATCCAGTTGTATTGCTACAACACAAGGCATACAAACTAGAAGTAACATGTCACACTTTAACAAAAATGAAAATCACAACTTGCAACCTAATCAACTTATCAATGGTAAAAATTGCATAATTACATAACAAATAATCTAATGCATGTATATGAGCTAGATTAAACATACACAGTGCAATCATTATGATAAATGAAGCTACATGAAACACAAATAGTAATACTAATGAATGAAGCTACAACAACTATGAATAGCATGTTAATAAATGGAGCTACAATGAACATAAATAGTGTGATAACAATATAATGATTCCAATACATGAACTCACAACGAAATTAGATGAAGCAATTAAAAAATGGTTGAGATCCTCCTACATTGGAGAGCGTTCCCTCACTCTACATCACCGGTGACCTCTTAATCAACACACAAATTTAGAACTCAAATATCAAACTAAATTGGATTCAGTTCTTTTCCAAAAATAATAATCAACAGCCAAAGCTAGAGGGTCTCAGTGCTTTTCCCTCTTTTATACAAAAGTTCATAAATTAGGGACAATTGCCACCTTGCATGGAAACCAAAAAAATAGATTATCACTCAATTTATTTTAATGTTGGGAGTCAATCCCCTTAAAAAGAGGTACGACGATAATACACGATCAAAAGTAGAAGGGACATTATCCACTAGTGTAAATGATTATGCTAGATTCGACTGAGTGTTATGGCATTGTTGATGTTCATGTGTCATCGATCTTCGACCGCTGGACTAGAAAATGGCTCTCGTTCCTCTCCAAGTGTTGTATGAAAGTTCATCCTCAATTGTTGCAGAAGAGTTCGTTAGCAACTATGCTAGAAGCAACAAGAATCATCTTTAGCTAGCATCTAGAAAAAAAATTATTCCATGGTCACATACATATTGGTTGTTAGCTTAGTTTTGGAGTACAATCTATTTATTTCAACATAAAATAAGAATGCATTTTATAACATCTCCATAAGGAAAGGATATGAAAGGAGAGCTAGGAAATGGTGGAAAAGGATAGGGAATGAGACTGAATAGCCATCTATGAGAGTGAAAGGAGTCGGTCATTTACCATGTTCATCATGAGGCATACAAAAATCCAAAACTAACCCTATACGACTTTTGAGCTATGATAAACACTAGGCCATTAGGATAAGAAGGGGTTCCATTCTTATGATGTTATAGTATTGTTCCATAGTTTAGAAACAACATGAGTGGATATTAGATTAGAATAGAGGAAGGAGGAGATCATGTAGTAGCCATTTTGGCCACAAAGTCATATGTAACTCCATAGAGAGTACCACTTCCTTTGTATTTGCATTCTATATAAAATAGAAAGGCATAGTCCTCATTTCTAGCTTGGTTTTTCCCCATAGTGGGTTTTCCTAGGGTATATCTTGTGTTCTTACATGGAATGTGTTTTTCTTTTCTCTAGTTATTTTTGTTTCATTATTTGCACACTTACGGAGGATTCAACAGTGGCTCAAAATCATATGAAGAAATAGGTGGAATAGAATCACTTAGAGTGTTCATTTTAAGAAGATGACTAGGTATTCCTTCACCTCCAACCTTTTAAGGAAACCTCTCTTAAAGATAAAGGACATCATAATATTGCACCAAATTTTTACATACCATATTAGATTGTTGGATGCATTGGTCAAGTGGACTATAAATTATTTCTTGTGACACACGCCAAGATCCACCTAGTATTTCATGTATATTGTTTGAAGAAGGTAGTGGGTCAGAATTGTTGATTTCAAGCTACATTACTCAATCTAGGTGATGAAGGCTCCATTTTGATCCAACTAAAAGTAGTTTTGAGCACCAGGGAGGATCATATACATCAACACACTATCCATGGACTTTGGATTCAATGAAGGATACCTCACCAGAAGATGTTATGTTGGAACCATCAACCATTTTTGCAATAGTTTCTCATTTCTAGCCTTTGTAACAATGTTGTTTTGAAGGGGGAGGGAATGTTAGGGCCCTACCCTAACCCCCCTACTTTATTAATGTTGAAGGTGATAAATCCCATTAGACGCTTAGTAGGTAGTGAATTAATATTAAAGGTCCCTCCTTATTGAATTGAGACCCCTAGGTGGTTCACCCTCATTAGTAGTGGGACCACAAGTAGTTAGATGTATAACTATTGAATCACTATATATAGATTAGTACGCTTTGTAATGTGTTTCCAAGATTTGTTATTGTATTTGAGCTTTGCTCTTGGAGGTTTCTCCTTGAAGAGGCAAGTGAACATAGCTATCTATTTTATCTTTCATATAATATATATTTTATAGTTTTATGTATTCCCTGTTGTTTTTTTTTTGTCTTTGCTTTGAATTTATGGGTTTAAGTATATTACGAAAAGACTTTTACTTCTAATGGACATGTCATTTTCCTTAGAACCCAAGATTGGAACAATGTTTTGAATTTATTTGCAATAAAATAGTTTATTGATTTTTACTTTCAATTGTTTCATTATATTTGTTTCCTGGGAATATATCACAGGGAAACCCAAGAGATGCTTCTCCACATTTTTGGATTGCATTTCTAGTAAACATGTTAGTCTAGGCTAATGCACCTCATCCAAGGATATTTGAGCATGACATATATTGGAATGAAACAACCACATTCCTAACAATATTGTAACAATTAGTTAAGCTAACCCCTTGGGATAATTGTTGCATTATATATTTGCAGATTTAATAGGAATATAATACTTTTTTTCAAGAACTAACAGAGAAGGTGAAAATATCCATGTGACAACTTATTTTTCTATTGGCAATACGGATTTCAAATATCCTTGCCACATATTTGTTAGATGATATATGTCACTTGTCAAAAGTATTTAAGATACTATTTAAAGTATATAGTAAATTTTTATTACTTTTTGGTCATATTGCTACTAAAATACACATACATCAAACTAATTTTAATTGTTATTGAAATTATGTATTTGACATCAAAAGAGATACATGAAGCCCATTTAGGAAGATGGTGAGATGAAATTGTATAAATAGTGTTTATTTTTCAAAAGGAATACCTTATACCCTTCATGGACACACAAGAGCATATACTAGTGCATGTAGTCAACAATAATGAGTTAGATGGCGATGTTTCTATGAAGTGGTTGATATTCTTATCAGATAGGTATATGAAAATAATCAAGGGATATATGAAGCAATTGCGATGTCTAGAGGGTCCCATTGTTCAAGGATAAATCATTTGGTAATCCTTCTATTTCCAAGTAGTGAATACTTCCATAAGTCATGTGTTGGTGTGCCATGTATATGGGGATGATGATCATGGAACAAAAGTAATGGAAGACTACCTTCGAGTAAAATGGGCATCCCATAAGCTAGGTCTGTGATTATGTCAATATAATGTCATAAATAATACTTTAGAATTAATATATGTAATTTTACTAGTCATTCAAATTTCTTTTAAACAACCAAAAAAGAAGAGGATGCAATCAATAAGTTTGTGATCTCCAACTTTGATGCAATTACTAAGTGGATTGATATTTATGGCCAAAAAATAAAAGAAGCATTATAAATGGTAGAACAATTCAAGATAACCCATCCATGCGCATTTCTTTTCTTACGGAGTTTAGATAAACTAAATGGGCCAATGTGTTAAGAACCTAATTTTTCTCACCCACTTTGTCATGAGATTCATTTCCTTTATACTACATACTATCTCTAAGAGAGTCTTGGTCCAAGAAGGTGGAAACTATATGGAACATGTCATATAATATGTGAGTAAGAACATATTTGCATTATTTTGCACCTTCATTATCATATAACCATTAGAAGAAGCTCACCTTAGCTATTGTATTTTATATTCAAAAGTTGTGTCATTATATCCTTACTAGTAAGACCAAGGTCATAGCAATCTTGATCCCATGTTATATCTCTTGACTATGCACATCTTCAATGGAAATGTTAGTTGATGGATAGTATCCTCTAAGAATATGATCTTGAATTCACTACTCCTAAGAGAAAAAAGGATTTAACATTGGCTAAATTTATTTCCATTCATCCAACTGGTGCAGTATATCCCCCTATAATGAAAATCTACCATAAGAACAATTTTTCACCATTTATTCTAATGATCCTTGGTATGGATACATTCTTGTTTATCTACACACACAGAATTGTGATCATCATCTCTCTTGAGATGATCGATGATGAATTCATCACCAAGCTCTTTACTACCTTCATATTAGTGATGTCTTCTATTGGCGAGGAGTCAACAATATCCTATATTGACTCCTAATTTCTTAAGAGGTCAAACAAGTTTTAAATGATTCTCATAGTGGGATGTGTAGAAGCCATCTCTCTGGTACAACCACCACACAAAAAATTGTCTATGTTGGTTCTTTTTGTCCCACCTTATTTTTTGCTTGCATCCATGTGGTGAATCATTTTTGAAATTGCTAATTATTTTCCCAAAAGCAAGGGCACCCCATGCCCCATTAAAGTTTGTAGTATCCACTTGTTCATTTTTCAAATGAGCCATATAATTCATCAAATGTAAACCCATTTCAGTAAGTGGCCATAAATACATCATTGTGGCCAACAAATATTTCATTAAATGGGCTGAGGCCAAGCCAACATATAATAAGGATAGAACCACATCAACACATTTTTTCTTCTATCATGTTACGACTTGATTGGTGTTCTGAAACAACTGATCTTTGATCATGGCACTCACTTTGAAGATTACATTTGGGAAGAACTTGCCTACCATTTTAGTTTTAGCACCATTTTTTATCCTCGTATTACCAACAAAGGTATGACTAAGTTGAGGTTGTCAACAAAATCCTCATACCCATGTTCCAGTGGACGGTTGATAAGCACAAATAAAATTGGCATCTCAAGATTTTATACACTTTATGGGCCTACTGAGCATTAATTAAAACTTCCACTAGGTTTACCCAATTCCATCTCATGCATAGTGTCAAGTTAGTTTTACCTATCGAATGTCAAATCCTATCCCTAGATTTAGCAATCATACATTTCCAAACACTTCTATTTTGGAACAAAAAATTATCTCTTTGGAACAAGATGATGAATGTCCCCATGCTACTTTAAAAAATATTGAAGAAACTAAGAAATGCTCCAAATATCATTATAATCGTCATGTTCGCCCTCACTTGTTCCATGAAGGAAATCTAGTTCTTGTCTATGATAAAGTTCATGATAAAATTGGTCGAGGAAAGTTTTAATCTTTGTAGAAATGCCCTTGTATCATAAATGGTGTTTGGGAAATGGGACATATTTACTTGCTAGTCTGGATGGAAAAATCCTCAAGAATTCTTATAATGGATTATACTTGAAGAAATTATATCCATGGGACTAACTATTTTGACCACTTTATAGCTTACTTGTTATACATGTTCTTGCATTCTTATGATCCTTATGATTTGTTTTCTTTCCATTTTCAAATGGATGACCAACCCCTATGTTACATCAATTACGTTGATGGCATAAGTCAGTGCACTTAGAATATCACCTTATCAACATGGACCATTTAATCCCCTTCACATTCCCTCCTCCATTTTAGTGGTGTGTGTGTTAGTGTTTCCATCAATAATAAGGTGGAATATAGTGTAGTGAATGGTCTTCTTGTCGATTCTCTCCACTGTATGCATTCGTCACCTTCCTACTCATTTTGATTATCAACTTCTTATCGCATAATTGAATAACTATTATCAAGTATTCCATCTTGCCTCTTTAGAAAATATTTGTGGGCTCGATAATTGGTTAGACTTTTTCAATTCATTACATTCATCCATATACCCATTACCCTCTATAGTTTCATAGATAATGCTACATATCAGATTCTAGATTGACACATCAAACATCATTAATAAGAAATCAAATAATGCATGTATATAACCATAATAATCAACTTATCCATGTATACAGAAAACCGTAATATATATTATAGATCTAATATGTAGAATGAAACATCTTTGTGCACCATTATGCAACCTTTGCGAAGTGGAACACCTTAGTCCTACATGATTAGTTCAACTTTAGGATTAGTTCAACATCATCGAGGACTTTTAGTTTCCTAATATTTAAGAATGGGGTTTATGGAGACTCGATACTAAAGCATCATATTCTACAACGTTATTGGTGTAGGGAAGACTCAAATGGAAGGAAAAGGTATGTTGATCTTTGATCATTTGGTGACTTTAGGACAATTCCTATCCTAGTTCCAATACAAGAATAGGCACAATCAAAATTTTTGACTCTAAATTTTAACCACATTACTATTGTATAGATCATGCTCGTGTTCTTTAGAGGTTGAGAATGTCACCATAGGGTGCACCGAATACACCTATTAGTTCGTTTTGAATGCATTGAAATAGTTAGAAGGAAAGGCTATCATTACATTGATATTTGGATGAACCTCTTCCATAGGACTATCATGTTACTAGTTGTTTATATCTCTCATAAGAGGCACAATTGTCCAAACCATGAGAATACAAACATAATGATTAATACGGTATAAGCACTTCCATAGATAATGCTAGAGGTGATTCCAAGATAAGAAAGGCTTGCTTTGGACTCCTGGAGTTTATATTTAGTTTCTTTTTCTTTTACATTAAAATCATCTACATATTTTCCTCTCTCCACATATAAATAAAATATTCATATAAGTGGAAGATATTTATATGTAGTATCATAAAATAGAATGATTAATAGGGTTGACATTAGCATAGAGCTTATTACAAGAAACATCAATATGAACATTAAACTATTTGATAGTCTCATAGTTAAATTTTTTAAGGGAGCATAATACTTTTAAATTTTCTATTTAATCTTTTCAATGTACTCTCTCCATTTCTTCCTAGACCTTGTTTGACTCAATGACTAGACCAAGATATAAAATATTAACATGCCCTTAAAGAGTATTTATAAAAATCCTTACTACTATACTGTTGGTGGTGAACTATAGGCTTCACAAATATCTAAAATGTTATTAAGGTGATTCTCAAGCATTAATATCCCATCACCATAGAATAAAGGTATATATTTAGGGGAACAATGGGTAATCTGTTTATAGGGGTGGCTATATCTAAGGGATCATCTTTAATCAAATCGAGCATGATTAGTTTGGCAATGAAAAAGTGTGAAATTGTGGAGAAAGCACTTTCGATTTTTTCTAATTTCAATAGACCATTCTTGTTCCATTATTATAAAAGCAAATTTATATGGGAGAAATTCAGTTTTTTTAGGGCTACATGATGTAGTCGGTGTAACAAATAGACTTTTTTTTCTTTTCTTTTACAACAATGTCATCTACATATTCTCTTCTCTCCATATTTAAATAAAATATTCATATAAGTGGAAGAGATTTATGTAGTGCCATAAAAGACAATTCCGCTGAAAAAGTGCCATAAAAGACAATGGTCAGTAGGGTTGGCATTAACGTAGAGATTGTTATAAGAAACTTCAAAATGAACGTTAAACTATTTGAGAGTTTGATAGTTAACTTTGCTTAAAGAGAACATGGTACTTTTTAAGTTTCTAAAACCTTTGCAAAATAACTCTCTGCATGTCTTCCTAAACCTTGTTTGACCTAATTGCTAGACCGAGATAAAAAAACATTTGCATGCCCTTTGAGGGTATTTATAAAAACCTTACTAATATAGTGTTGGTGGTGAACTATAGGTTTCATAAAGATCTAAAATGTCGTCTAGGTGAATCTTAAACATAACTCAAGTTCAACCATCACCATGAAATAAAGTTAGATATTTAGAGGAATAGTGGGTAATATGCCTATGGTGGTGGCTATGTCTAAAGGATCATCTATACTTAAATTAGCAATGATTAGTTTGACAATGAGAAAGTATGGAATTATGGAGGAAATTATTTCCATCTCTTCTAGTTACAATATGTTGGTGAATCTTGAACAAAATGATCACAATCTTGTTCCATTATTATAAAAGTGAATTCTTGTTGGTGAGTCTTGAACAAAATGATCACATTCTTGTTCCCATGGGGGTTTCACTCATTGAACTTGTTACATAGCACGATCGTTCGTATGATATTAAAGAATATCCCTAATTTCACTAAATATTGGAAAATGCCTTGTAAAATTGTATTGTTGAACCCCCTCCCAATATTCCTTTCCAATTAAGAAAATCCCTAGTTTCACCAGAAAATGTAGGTATCCATTTTTATCAACCCATTTTTAATACCCCATTTATATCATATTATCAAGTTGTGACAAATATGATCCCTAACACATCTTAGCATAAGCAAACAAGATGCTAAATAAAATAATAGTATAATGCTAATAATCATCCCAGTAGGATTGTAGGGGCAACTCATCAATTTGTAGTGTTGTATAGTAGAAGACCCAAAAGAATAGTACTGGGGAAGGAAAAATGTGTAAAAGGAAACCTAGTCAAGAGATCAACATAATAAAGAATGTAAAAGACTAATAGTCCACTAGTTAGTGCAATGCTTAGAAAAGATGAGAATTACAAATGTTTCACACCACAGCCTACCAATCTACCAATTTTAGATCATGTAAATACAAGTATAGCCATAGTAAACTCATGTTTTCTATAAGCTTAAAAATTAAACTCCATAAAAATGCAAAACTGAATCCCTTTCATGGATGGAATCTCCTACCTTTCTATCGAAACAAACATATTGGTTCTAGTGAGCCAAGAAAGTTTGATCTCACATTTCTTGGTTGGTGTGGTGCGAGGTTTGATTGAATCTCAATACCCACCTAAACCCCAACCTAAAAAATGAAGAGTTAGATCTTTTACTCGAATGCCTACAAAAAATACAATACAATTGTTCAACCCTAGAACTCTCGATTAGCTACATATCTTAACTTAAAGATGAAAAACAATATAACATCAATTCAAACCAATCCTAAATAAGCTATTAAATGAGGATTTCTCAAGGCTAGTAATCCAAAGAGACTTCCATCAATACTATCATTGGTACACTATTATCAAATTTATGCAAAACTTAGGATGATAAGCAATATCAAATAAAAATGGAGGGTCGATAAGTTTTAGGTGGATATGAATTGAGCCCATGATTTGGAGGTATGAATTCATCCCATGATTTGGAGGTTATTTCTCAACCCACCCAAATAAAATAACCCCCAATATTTATATTACTATGTCAAATTATAAACCCCCCTTGACCGCTTAATATAGAGCAATATTTTTTGACCTTTTTAAGAGTATTCAAACCCCCAATATGAATGGACGTGATATGATATTTCCTCGCTAGTGAACCCCTTGTGCTTGTTCCATTATTATGAGATAAATTCATTTTTTTGTGTGGATACATGATGTAGTTGGTGCAACAAAATATACTTGTATTCCATCAAGAGAGACATTTTATTACTTTATCATTAAATTAAATCTTTTAAAGTCCAACAACATTTTATTATTTTATCATTAAATTAAATCTTTTAAAGTCCAAACAACAAATTCATTGTGATTATTTGAGACTTTTTGTACTTTCTTATGGTGTTCTAATCAATGGGGGCTTCCACTTCTTTCTTCAAACCTTACAACGATGCTAGGAAACAATGTCATCTTTCTCCATTACTATTTTTTTTGGTGATTGAAGGATTAAGTACACTAACTAAGTATCCATTAATCTACTTGAAGGAAAATCTTGTGATTGAAAATCTTTTTTCAAAATTATCGACTCTAAGTTTGTACCACATTATTACTTTCCACCCCCATGTTCTTTAAAGGTACATAAGTTCATCATAGGGTGCACCAATACACCTATGAGTTCACTTTGAATGCATTGAAATAATTAAATTACATATCCACATTATGATTTCATTTTGTATGCATTGAAATAATTATATAACGTAGACAAATAAAGGGCTAGTCTCATCATAGTAGCCAAATTTGCATTTTGGCTTGGAGGGTCGAGAGGTTTCGAACATCACATAAGATGGTCCCTGTATGCTCTTTCCAAGCCAAAGAACACCTAGTATAGCACCCAAATTTGCACTATGGCTCGGGGGGTCCATAGGTTTCGAACATCATGTAAGATGGTCCCTCTATGAACTATGCAAGTCACCCATTAAAATCCAACATAGTGTTCGAATGGGTGAAAAGTAAAAGTCCATGAATCTGCCTTGGTCCTAAAGCCCCAGCAGGGTAGGGCATCCGCACACCCAGCTTAAACAAATAAAAAGAAAGCCGACTTTCTTTGGATTACCTATTAATATATATCTCTTGGATCACTTATAAATACGTCCTTCAATGAGGTTGGTATCAAAATTTTCCTCATCGAAGACGTAAGAATAAACAAAACGCGCACAAAATTTTGGTAATCGAAGGCGTAAGAGTAACGAAGCCATAAAAAGCCATGGCCTACACAGTTAATGATGAAGAGTATGACTGGCTGTTCAAGGTTGTGCTCTTGGGGGACAGTGGTGCAGGAAAAACGAGCTTGTTATACAGGATCGCCGGTGATACATTCAAAGAGAAGTTGAAGCCAACGCTTGCAGTAGAGTTCGCCACCCGTACCAAAGAGATTGATGGTAAAATCATCAAGGCTCAGTTCTGGGACACTGCGGGTCAAGAAAGGTACGTACAACAGTACAATTCATAGATAATCAAACATAGGCTTGTTTTTCTGCGTAGGATAAAAGACAACTAAAAGGCTCTGCTTTTTCAGCGATTTAGGGTTAAAATTAGCTGAAAATTGTTATTTTGACATTTTTGTAATTTAGACAATTAAGATTGTTTATTAATTGTTCAATTTTAAAACTACCTAGATGGTAGAAATTGGAATCTCACCACCCCAAATTGCAATTTTAACAAAAACTACTCTACAGGATATTCCAGCTAGTTGGAACGTTTTAATTAGCCCTTGTAGAGCTCCCTGTTTTTCATTTTCTTTTTCTTGTTAAAAGAAAACTTGTAAAGCAACTCTCCTCACTGTCCGAGTTGATGGTGGCGATTAAGGCTGCCAACTCCATAGGGGTATTTAGTAAGTCAGGTAATAGATCCATAGATTTCTTGAGTTGTAGGAATATTGAGTGAACAGGTCAATAAATTCTGGATTGGTAGAGACATCCAGTTGGTAGGGATCGTGGAGATGAACAATGACATCTTTTACAAGCATGTAATCATTAAAATTAGCTTATTCATTCTTAATTAAGACATTTTACAATTCTATGTGATAACATCTCTCTTTACTTATTGTAAAACATCTGACTCTTTTCGATCAATAAATTTTAAGTTCTGGATCGAGTAGAGATATCTAGTTGGTAAAAAACTTGGAGATGAAAAATAAGATTTTTTACAGGCACTCCATCAATAAAATTAGTTTATTACAACGATAGGTGTTTAGATATTATCTGAGATTTTGGATTTCCTTGAGCAGCTCAACAAGATTAATCTGAGTGTAAAGTGTACAATCCCTATTAATTTCATGGTTGTAGTACCTTGTTATGGTTAAATGCATATTTATTAAGATTTAAATAAGCTTCACTTAAGTAGTGGTTAAAAAAATATGTTTATTAAATAGTATTTGTTTTATGTTTATACTAATTAGTTTAATGTTTATATTAATTCATCGCACATAACTTGTAACCTATCAGTATTCACATGCCACAAATTAAGTAACTATGGTAGTTTATACTTACCTAACTAACAAACCAGACAAGGATTATTCTTCTTATTTTTTTGGTCATATACTTACTCAACTATAAGCAACCAGAATTTTTCTTCTTTAATTTGTGTCTGTTTATATTGTGATCAGATTTCGTGCTATCACAAATTCCTATTATAGAGGATCAGCTGGAGCATTAGTGGTGTACGATATAAGCAGCCGGCTGAGCTTTGAGAACGTTGAGAGGTGGCTGAAGGTTCTGAGGGAGCACACCGATTCGGCATTGGTGATAATGCTGGTGGGGAGCAAAGCCGACCTCCAACATCTGAGATGCGTTTCCACCAAAGAAGGCAGGGATTTGGCCGAGAGAGAAGGCCTGTGTTTCATTGAGACTTCGGCTAAAGATGCTATGAACGTGGAGACTGCATTTACAGAGGTACTTACTCGGATTTATCGAAAGTTTTTGGGCGATAAAGTTGTCGACGATGGGAAGCGCAAGGCGGTTCCTGCATGGGTGGGAAAATCGATTGATATTGGTTGCATTGGGAGGGGTGAAGACGACGAAATTGAAGCAAAGAAGGCCGGTCAGTGTTGCAGTACGGCCTAGGATTCCCATGCCTATGTTCTATATTTTATAATTATGTAGTGTAAATAGTGTAATTATATAGTTGGGTTGTATTATTTGTATCTAAATGTAGTGTAAATGCCAAATGAAGTCGAAACTTCGCCAATTCGTTTAGGCCGAATCACTGGTTCAAATTCCATTAGTTTTTAAATGTCCACTTAAAGGTTCAAATTGTGATTCTGCTTTGTTCCAGCCGCAATGAATTAACTGATTTCATTAGTGGTTCAAATTCGATGCTGTTTCCAGTAGACACCCACTAGAAGACATCCAGAATTTATTGCATCGCTTTTACAACTCTTGCGGTTATGGATTTTCATTAGAGTTTGGTACAATAGTATACAGTATAACTTTTCAGTGATAGGTGAGAGCTCTTCATTCATTTCTTGTTTATATTGGGGAAATATATAGATATCAGATTTGATAGAAAGAGTTGTTGATGTGCATCAATTTAATTGTTATGATATATCACAACCTTCTTTTCTTTTGCTGCTGTTTATAGAATCTGGTTATATCAAAGCCTCTTTTATAGCTGTGTCTTTTAACATCTTCCGTATCTGGTTATAAGAAAAAGAGATTTTTATGTTGTTGGTACACTATCCAATATTGAAATTTTGGATATTTTGTTCAATTTCTTTTTTATATCAAAGCCTCTTTTATAGCTGTGTCTTTTAACATCTTCGGTATCTGGTTATAAGAAAAAGAGATTTTTATGTTGTTGGTACACTATCCAATATTGAAATTTTGGATATTTTGTTCAATTTCTTTTTTATTTCAACTTTTTAAAGTTAAGACAGAATCTGAATTGGAATTTTAACTCAAACTTATAACTATAATGTAAATAATATACATGATAACAATGATGTAAATAATACAATTATATAGTTGAGTTGTATTATTTGAATCTCAAATTTATCACAATAAACATGACCTATTACATCCATTAATGTTCTATGAAGTTATAATATTGTGGATGACACAAACACAATTTTGTTTGCAAATATCAGCCTAAAACATTTTAGTAAAAGCTAATAGGTATTGACAAACACTCTTGAAATTTTGTATGTTAGTTTTTTAATTGTGATGAGAATGCAATATTTTAGTGTTGCTAATTTGCTTGTTGAAAGATGTTAAATTTTTATCATATCTCCAACTTTCTTATTTCATTAAGAATTTAATATCATTATATATAATCTTATGTGAATTATATATATATAATAATAATAATACTAATAATATAGGTTATTGAAATATGTAAAAATATATGTAGATTATGAACTGTTTTCATGAATGTTGTATCTATTGTATTTTCTTTAAAAATATGAGAAAGAGAGCTAAATTGGGCATGTATTTAATGAGTCAATCCACCACCACTATGATGTTGTACTTTCCTTCATACTTTAGCAGATCTATGATAAAATCCATTAAGACCTATTCCCAATGCTAACTTGGTATGGCTAATAGTTCTAGAATACCCTAGATCTTGATTGTTTCTCCTTTATCTTGTCGGAAAACCAAATGTTTCCACAAAAAATTGAACATGATTTTTAAGAAATTCCTAGAAAAAATTCTTCTTAATGCTATCGAAGTTTTCAAAATTCCTGATTGTCCCCCTAAAGAAGAAATGTGCTAGTCCAAAATGACTTATGTTTGAGTTATGAACTCTTGCATAAATATAGATGTTCTTGCTATCAACATGAATCCTTCTACCACACAAATTGGTTTGATGAATTAGGGTCCTCATGTGGTTGATGAATGATATTATGTGCCTTCTAATATTGTTTCCATTCTATCCCTTCTTCATCCACCGAGACATCTTGCACAATGGAAAATGTATTTTCTACCACATTTTTTCCCCTTTTCTATACATAATTTCAAGCCATAAACTAACATCTTTGTAAACCATTTTTGTTTCTCTTCTGAAGATAATCATTTTCTAAGAAGTAATTTAGACTATCATGATATTTTTTATCTTGAGGTGTCTTGCTATTAGGTAAGGGTTCCATTGCTTAACTACATGCAATATGACCAACATTTCCTTCTTATATTTATGGGTTTTGTTAATTTATTTTGTTTACATTGACAACTTTTAAAGGAAAATGGACATCCTTACATTAAAACTTCACCAATGCCATTATTCAAGGCACCACACTCCACAATAAAGGTTTTTGTGAAGTTATGTGTGGTCAAGACAATAGTTTTACATATATCTTCCTTTTCTTTCAAAATCTTTGGGTGCTTCTTGAGTCCAAGAAAATGCATCAATTTTCAATAACATTGCTAGAGGTGATTCCATTTTACCACACTTCTTAACAAATTTGTGTTAATAACCCATTAATCCTAAGAATCCTTTAAGATTCTTCAAGGTTGTGGGAATTAGCCATTCCATCATAGCTTTGATTTTGTTAGGGTCCACTACGATGCCTTCCTGAGATACAACATGACCCAAATATCCACTTGCTAAACCCAAAAGGCACACTTGGAAGCCTTTTCACATAGTTTTTGTTCCTCCAATAGTTTTGTTGCCATGCAAACATTTTTATATATTATTCCCAAGACTTGTTATAGATTACCATATCATCAAAAAATACTAACACAATTTTTTTGGGAAATATCTTGAAAATGGAATTCAACAAGCTTTGAAATGGAGAAGGTGTATTAGTAGGGTCAAATGGCATCACCATAAACTCATAATGACCTTCATATGTTCTAAAGTTATTTTTAGTGATGCCTTCTTCCCTCATTCTAATCTAATGATATCCTAAATGAAAACCCTATTTAGTAAAGGAAATGGCTCCACGTAATGGTAACACATATGCCATGAACCATCCTTTTTGGAATCCTTCACCATTGGTGAAGAGAAATCACTTTGTCTAGTTCTAATGATGTTGGTGTCTAATGTTTCTTGAACTAGACGCTCAATCTCACTCTTTTGGGAAAAAAAGGTATTCATAAGGTTTGTTGCTAGGAGGAAGGATGTTTGGTTGTAAGTGAATAGCATGACCAGTCTCTATAATAGGTGAAATTCATTTAGACGTCTCTACAAAAATCTTGGAATGATTGTCAATAAATCTTTGGGTATCCAAGGGAACATAGGGTTTAAATGTTTGAACATCTAGTGTGCATAATTATGAAACTACACCATGGTGTCCCTTTTAAAAAAAATTTGTTCATGTTTTTAGATCTTATTTGTCCTTCTCATATAGTTCTTCAAACCATGCAGTGTCCTCATGACTATTACCATTAGCTACCTAGCTCAAACCAATTATTTCCTAATTTGTCAATTAAATATTCCAATGATGAACAATATTTGTCTTTTGATGGCACCAACCAACTATTATTAATGCTTGCTAAATGTGGACTTAAATTTGAAAAATAATATTTATAGCATATAACAAATGCACCATAATATTAAATTCCTATAATTCATTCTTATGAAAAATCATTCAGAAAATAACACTCGGTTGATTTTGTATATTAAAAGATTTCAAGTATTAAAAGATAGAATAATAACAAAAATCATTCACATGGGAAATAATAAAAATACTCATATTTTCTTGGAATTTATCCACCAAATGGGTTGTAAAAGGAAAATTCACCTACCAACCATAGGCATATGATGTAGATGTCAGCCTAGAGTTTTTATGTGAAACCACAAGGGTGAATAATTGGTTATTAGGCTCGAATTCTCAATCATCCATCTGTGGTACATAAGACCCAACTAGAATCATATACCTACAAAAATTTCTCTACATGAAATATCCTCCAAGAATATCACCCAACCTTGGATAAAGCATGAATTTATCTTTATCGTCCACACATAAAAAAATACCTAGAATCCCCCTTTTCTACTAAGTAGTCCCTCAAAAAATCCATCCCCTCCAATGCTTTAGTGTGACAAGAAGGATTTGATCAATTGTAATTTACCTAGGGAGGATAATATGGGGTACATAGGGAGGTACCTAAGAGGTATTGAATTCATGTAATGTGTCCATAATCTTGGAATAGACCCACTTAGTATTTGGTGGTTGATAAAGAGGACCATCAAATAGATTGAGGGAATATTATGATAATGCCCCTCAAGGAATACTCATGTGGAATATTATATACACATGAGCATCATTGTGTTGATATGTTGATTATTGTATTGTAGCAACCATGGTTTGTGAAATGATATGTATATTATTGTGTGGATGTATTTCATTATTATGAATTAAAGGGTTATATTTTGTCATATTTTATCACATAGTGAAATTTAGATCTCTATCACTTACAATAATCATGGGGTTTCCATGGAGCTTCTTAATTGTTTCCATGAATGTTGAATCTATTATAACTTCTCTAAAACATCCGTCTTGATGCAATTATAAGTTTTCAGAAGCCCTGATTGTTCCCCTATAGGAGAAATGTGCAAGTCCAAAAGGACTTATGCTTGAGTTAGGAATTCTCACATAAATATAGGTGAATCCTTCCACACAAATTGGTTAGATGAATTAGGGCGATGTTGTGGTTGGAGAATGATATTAAATGTGCTTTCTAATCCTGTTGCAATTTTATCTCTTCTTATTCCATCAGATTAGCTTGTAGAATGGAAATGCCACAAAGTAATCCCTCTTTGTCTTCCTCTTTCCTTGAATATTGTTTTTGTACCACATCTTTCCTCCTTTTTTATACATAATTTCAAGGCCATAACTAAACATCTTTGCAACCCATTTGTGTTGCTCTTCTAAATATAATCATTGTTCTAAGAAGTACTTTAGACTATCATGATATTTTTTTACCTTGAATAGTCTTCCTATTAGGTAAGGATTCCATTGCTTAACTACATGCAATATGAATGACATTTCGATATCATAAATGGGTTTGATTAATTTCTTTTGTTTATGTTGACAAATTTCAAAGGAAAAAGGCCCTCCTTCTTACATTAAAACTTCAACAATGTCATTCCTCTCAAGAAATCACACTCCACAATAAAGGTTTTGTGGAAAAGACAAGAGTTGTACATATATATTCCTTAATTTTTTTCAAAATCTTCAGGTGCTTCCTAAGTCCAAGGAAATACATCAATTTTCAATAATGTTGTTAGAGGTGATGCCATTTGACCATAGTTCTTGAAAAATTTGTGGTAATAACCCATCAATCCTAAGAATCATATAATACTCTTCAAGTTTTTGGGAATCGACCATTCAATCATATCTTTGATTTTGTTAAGGTCCCCTTTAATTCCTTCATGAGATATAATATGATGCAAATATCCACTTCCTGAACCCCAAAGGCACACTTGGAAGTCTTTTCATATTTTTTTTGTTCCTCTAATTTCTTTAATACCATGTCAACATTTTTTTATTTCTTATTCCCAAGACTTGTTATAGATTAGTATATCATCAATAAATACTAACACAAAATTTTAGGGAAATATCTTGAAACTAGAATTCATCAAGCTTTGAAATGAGGAAGGTGCATTATTAATGTCAAATGTAATCACCAAAAACACAATCACTTTCATGTGTTTGGATTTTTTTTAGGGATGTATTATTCCATCATTCTAATCTCATGATATCCTAAATTAAAATCTTACGTAGTAAAGGAAATAACTCCATGTAATGGTGACACATACTCCATGAACCATCTTTTTTTGGAAATCTTCACCATTGGCAAAGAGAAATCACTTTTTCTAGGTCTAATGATGTTGGTGTATAATGTTGCTTAAACCATACACTTAATATCACTCTATTGGGCATAATGGTATTCATAAGGTTTGATGTTAGGAGGAAGGATGTATGGTTGTAAGTGGATAGTATGATTATTCTCTATAACAGGTGAAATTTCTTTAGGCATCTATGCAAAAACCTTGGAATGATTGTCAATCACTCTTTTGGCATACAAGGGAACAAAGGGTTTAGAGGTTTGAACATATAGTGAGAATAATTGTGAAATTACACCATGGTGTCCATTTTTAAACAATGTTTTCATGTTATTAGATCTGATTTGGCCTTCTCATAGAGTTCTTCAACCCAAGTAGTGTCCTCGTGACTATTACCGTTATCTACCTAGCTCAAACCAATTATTTCCTTGTTCTTTCAATCAAATTTTCCAACAATGAACAACATTTTTCTTTTGATGGCACCAACTAACTACTAATGCATGCTAAATGTGGACTTAAAAATAAAAAACGAGATTCATAGCATAAAACAATTGAACCATAATATTAAATTCATGTAATTCATTCTTACGAAAAATCACTAAGAAAATAACACTTTGATTCTATATATTAAATATATTTCATGTATTAAAAGATAGTTCATATATAACCAGCATAGATCCATCTTAAAGGGGATCTACCAAGCGCCGAGAGGGATCAAATTTCTAGAAGTGCAAACTCCTTTTTGAGTGAAAATGTTAATGAAGTTTTTTAATTGATCTAATTTAGGTAGTTTGTTTTAAATAGCCGACATGTTATTTTTTATAATATTTTATTTTCTAAAAATGATAGATTTTAGCTCCAAGATGAGCACTGAAGGAGTTACACATCACCTCTTAATGGGTCGTAGAATGCTCTTCCACACAATTTGAAATAATTATTATATTGTAAAGGATAAAATTAAAAATAATTATTACATATTAATGATGATTAATTAATAAATCATTTCGATAGTATATTTTAATAAATTAGAAGAAATTCATGACAAACCGTTACTTCTTTATGGAATCTGCTTATATAAATGACAGAATTTGGTATATACAACAAATTTTGTTTCTATTTTATTGCATCAAATCTAATAACCCTAACAATGAACGTGTAGGGATTTAACCTGCACGATACGCTAGCTGTGATAAAGCTGTTCTCATTGGTGTACAGTTCATCAATGTATAACATGCGTCTTTCTTTTATATTTGATGAAACAATGTTTGATTTAGAAAATAAAGAGTAAGTTGTTTGTTGTTTAGAAATTAAAATAACCAAAGAATCAACTTGCAAATGTAAATTGAGAAAACAAAGATTTGTACTTTTTGAGCCCAAAACATTTTTTCCTTTCATATGCAAGCAATGTCTACAAAACTGTCACTGCTAAAATTGTACTTTGCATATTTTAACATATTCTTCTATCCCAGTTTCACTCAAACTCTTATTTGTTTGTATTTACAACAGATAATTTCAGAGCAACACCTTCCAAAGCACATTACATTGAAGTAAAAATTAGAACACTACCTGCTCAAGGATGGCTACAAATGTTTGCTTAAATGCCAGAAAATTTAGATTGATTATTAATCCTTATCTTCAGTTTGTTCATACTCTCAGAGTCTCAGTAGCCATGATCTTCTTCACTAATTTTCTGGATAATTGCAACCAACCCAAAGATGAATGCTTGATCAATTCCCAATCTCATTGAAATGCTGTATATGTCCTTCACCTCCTTTAGCGCAACATTCATAGGGAGAGGTTTGCAAACATACATGTACTTCGCAGGAGAGAAGAGGTGAGGAAGGTTGCATAGGAGGAGGGGAGGTGAGGAGGACGTGGAGGGGTGGGGAGGTCTACAGAGGAGGGGAGGAGGGCTGCGGATGAGCAAGGGACGTGAGGAGGTCACCGGAGAGTAGTTGGAAGGCTTAAGGTGGATACTGGGAGCTACACGCTGCAGCTTGAATTGCTACTTTGATGGTTGATAAAACTTAAAATTGCTACTTTGATCGTTGATAAAAATTAAAAATTCCAATTGAAAATATGGCCTACAATATCGACAAACACTCAACTTACAAGATCTCCCTCATACAAATGTTATTTATGGCTGATAATATCGACAAACACTCGACTTACAAGATCTACCTCATACAAATGTTATTTATGGCCGACAATATTGACAAACACTCGACTAACAAGATCTCCCTCATACTAGGTTGTAGAGCGCCTCTCGATGCAACAAAAATAATTCACATAGGAAATAAGAAAAAAACTTATTTTTTCTTATAATTTATCTACCAAATAAGATGTAAAAGGGAAATTCACCCCCCAACCATAGGAATATGATGCATATGCCACCCCCAAGTTTTACTGTGAGACCACAAGGGTGAAAAATTACTTATTGGGCTTGAATTCCCAACCATCCACCCATAATGTATAAGATCCAACTAGAAGCATATTCCTACCAAAATTTCTATGCATGAAATCTCCTCCAATAATCTCACTCAACCTTCGATAAACCATAAATTTATCTTTCTCATCCATACATAACACAAGACATAGAATTCTCCTTTTCTACTATGTATCCCATCAAAACATCCATTGCCTCCAACGCTTTAGTGTGGAAAGAAGGATTCATCCTATTGTAATGTACCTAAGGAGATCACATGGGGTACCTAGGGAGGTAACTAAGGGGGATAAGTAAGGTAATGTGGCCATAATCTTGGAATATGACCACTTAATAGTTGGTGGTTAATAAATAGACCCATAAGTTAGTTAGAGGGAGTAATATGATAATGCCCTCAAGGAATAGTCATGTGAAATAATATATACTCATGAGTATCATTATATTGATATGTTGATTATTGTATTGTAGCAATCATGGTTTCTAAAGTGATTCGTTCCACAAAAAGTATTTGATGGTGTTATCCTACCTTAAGAGTTCTCTTTCCATTCTTATGTATATTATTGTGTGGATGTATTTCATTATTTTGAATTCAAGGGTTATATTTTATTATATATTGAGTTTCACTACAAGTGGTATAGTATCTCTTTCTTGGGAAAAGATGGAAGATTGATTTTTTCCTTTTTGCAAAATTTCCAAGGAAAAATAGAGTTGTGAAATTAAGAGAACTTTATATAGATATTTATGCATAATCTAAATAAACAAATTGCATATGAAATCCTCTCAAAAAAATACCCAATTTCAATAAACAAATTATCCAAATTGAATTATGAGAAGTGAATATATCAATGGTTTAAATTTATTTATTCTAGGGTTTTCATGTGATGACCATGACTTTATTCCAAGTATTGTAGAACATATAACTTTTGACATGTTTCCTACATTGAAGCCACACCAAATCTGGGTGAAAGAACACTTCAACAACTTCAATTTGTATCATATGATATACTTTTGAGTTACATTGATGAAGTTATGACCATTTCAAATTGCCACCTCAATACCCTATCTACACAAAGGAGCTCCACTGAAAACAAAGTTGTCTCTTCAAAACCCTAGTTTTGGTTGTGTATTTTCTTCCAAGAAAAATGTATTTTATATGAAAATGTGGTGATCCTTGTATTGAAGAATTCGTAAAGATTTTTAGTGGGGAAAATCCAATCACATGGAGACCTTCGCTAGACTTACATCTAAGGTATGATGTTTTCATGTGGTGGAAATCACTTGGCAATGAGGAGATGTTGAAACTTTCAAATGAAGAATATGAACATGTAACTTTAGATAGGTGGTCTCATGCCAAGAAGAAGGATAACGATAACAATGGGTTTTTTTTTCGTTTCAAAAATTCCTACTATACGTTCATGGATGTGTTAAATAGGAGTTCATTATTTATGTAATCCCTATATGCAATCATAATATCATCAATGTTGGCCTAGCTAAAATATTGCAAGTCCCAAAAAAGCATATTTAGAGAGTAAAGGTTGAGGATAAGAAGATTCACATTTTTAGATAATTGAAAATTACAATAGATAAATATGTTTTGCATCCATATTTTCATGTTGTAGATATTGATGATGTGGATATTATTCTTCTTGGATATCCTTGGAGGGAATTAGTGGTAACAATTATTATTAATCTGAGAAAGAATTTTTTGAATCTTTGGTACAAGAAAAAATCACACTATAGGATATTTCTCTCTCTAAACAACAAGGTCCTAAGGTGGAACATGAAGAATTCCTTGCAAGGAAACTAATTGTAGTACTTACAGAAAAATCCAATGAAGAGTCTAAGGTTGAATCACAAGAAAAGTCTATATAAGAACCTTAAGGAGATCATCAAGGACATAAAAAAAAGCATCTCTATAGTTTTATTCCTTGAGTGAGCCACAGGCTGAAGAGTCAAATAAAGAAGAACCAATAGCTAAGGTAGTTTCATATTTCTACACACATCACCCTACTAAATAACAGTCATCAAGGAAATGTAGTTTAGTAAGGAGAACTAGCGGGAGCTATGATTCTACTATAGGGGAAAAATAAAGGGGGCCTATGGGAGAGTGAATCATATGTTGACAAGTGTCTGCATTGGAACTCATCATTTTGTTTCCATTTTCCTTAAATGAGCCATTTACTTCCCTTAACTTATCACATCCAAGTATTGAATGTTGTGCAATAGTTGTGGGGAAATTATTCTCATGAAGGTATGGAAGAATGGAAGGGATATAAATTTTTTTACTATTGTAAGTGTCCTTATTTCTATGGTCAGAAGTAATGTCATCTATGTTTTCACCAACCTCTCATCTCCATTGGGGATCTATCACTTATGGGTAATAGGAATAATTTAGACATGGCGGGAGCTATCCATGGGGATTAACCAAAATAAGAAATTATCCAGAAAGGGTAGAGATCAAGAGGAAAGATGATAGTTGCAAGTGAGCATAGAGGCTATGAAAGATAGGAACATTTAGCTACTATTATTTGTTTCTCATTAGATGCTTGAGAAGCCATGGTTTTGATTCTACATGGAGTTCTCTAAAGGAATATAGTAGTTTGGACTCTTATTACACACACTGGTAAGCACTGTATGAGTTAGATTTCCTAAGGGAACCATGGAGCAGTGAAGGGAAATGGCTTCCTTATGTTGTTTGGGGCAGTGGAAGAGAGTGGCATGGCTGTGATGGCTAAGTGATATTCTTGTAGTGCTCTAGATGATTAGGTTGGCTAAGCATGAGAGAAAATGGGTTGGGATAAGGAGAGAGTGCAACTTGTAGGTGTTTCAATTTCCCCATGGAGTCATAGCTCGAATCAAGGGTGGTATCAACAGTTGATATCTATAACTAAGTGGAACATGGCCCTTACACAGTCAATTGCTTGGACCCTTTCCAATTAAAATATAAGTAATCTTGTTGTTTACAAACGTGAAAAATTATATTTTATTCATGGTTATGAATATGGTTAATTGTGTATGGTGTTGATGAGTTTGCTGTTGAATCCATTGTGTTTTATTTTTGTGCACCTATGCATGCATTTGTTTAATTTATGGACATGTTAGGGTGAAATTTTATATGTGAAATCATGTACCCTATATATGAGTATGCTATAGAGAGCTATCAAACTCTAAATTCATTTGAGGAATTTCATAACTACCCCATTCCATGGTCGGACAAATGCATGGGGACATGAAAAAGTGGGTTTAAAGATCTTGGTTGCAGCACTCAAGTTGTATGGGTTTGATTGTGTGTTTACAAGAAAAAATCATAGATTTGGTAGAAACTCTAGGGCTCTATTATAACATAAATTGTTCTATCAATCTTTTAAAACATTTTGCAACATTGTGTTGTAAAAAGCATAATATTTGGTTGGATTGTAGATAGATCAATGGTTGACGCAAGTGCATGATGATTAGAGGTGAAAGTAGAAAGTTGTGTCATCCCAGATCCATACTTATTGCAGGTCATTAATCTACTCAACCTTTTAAAAAAATTCATCGACCTGCAACACTAAACCACATTTACATGTGGCTGAACCACATTCATTGCAAATCCAAAGAGGGGTTTTGGAAACTTACTCTTCCATCAACCTGATATCGCTTAACTTCAATAAGTGGTACATCGAAGTGGTATGGGTTGACATGATAATGATGGGTCAAATTTTATCATGGACCAATTGTTCATGGAACACCTAGAGAATAATTCAGAGGATTTGATGGAAAAAAAATGTGGATTAGTTAGATGAAGTCTATCTCATTTCTTATTGCTTAAGATATTTCATGTGTTCTTCATCACCAGGTTGTCTTTAGCATTGGACACCGAACGTCATTGATGAATTGTTGCAATAATAATCTGTAATAATAGTGCACTGATATGATGGTATAACCATGAGTATTGGAACATATGTTTGATTGCATAGATCATGTGGTTGCATGATGCATTTTTATTGTATTAATGATGCATCTAAAATGAATGTATTTCATTGCATTGGATATATTGACAATTGATAATGTTTGAATTATGTGTGTGTTATAGTTATGAGATAACTTCAGGAGATATTGTAAATGTTGCAATGAAAAGGTTACATGCATGAACACTCACAATTGGTTTCGTTGATTGAAAATTTCAGATTGTAGGTAGAATTGTCTTAGATATGGAAATGAACGTAAGTCCATAATGATGACTAGATGCTACCACTTGCAAAGGCCATACATCATGAGAAATATTCCATGTTTGTGAAATCTAGTTTTTGTATGAAATGGATTTTAAAAGTTCCAATTTAAATATTTATGATGGCATCTCATCGTAACTATATGTGTGTAATACATGTGAGATGACAGATCTATCTAGTGAGGACAATGGATGGCTATTTAAATCTAGGGGAGAATGTCTCTACAATGACACTAGAACCCTATGATATGCCTTGATTTTTGTGATATATTCTATATTAGAGGTTTCTAGTGAGATTCCCTAGTAGTAAGGACTTGTACGTTGGCACTCTTCTTGCACATGAAAGCCTTGGAAAGAGGGATCATCAAAGAGAACTGTATAGTAGTGAAGGGGATGCCTAACCCTGGAAGGGTGAGTGCAGCAAGGAAGGGGAAACTAAGATGAATCTAAGTGAAAGATTCATGTAAATATACTAGACGCACTACAAGGAAAATGCCCTTTAGTGGAGATTATAGTGGATGCTCCTCTAAAAGTTCCCAAACATCCATTTATAGTGGAGGTCACTAGAGGAGGTGAGCAGTTGGAGGTTTTAGTGAATGTCTTTTATCAGTTCGTTTATACATTACAAACGCATCGATGCACATACAAATAAAATGCACCGATGCTGACAATAAATCATGTGGCACTGTGACCAAAAACATGTTCACATGAAAAAACTAAAATTTTACTACCGGTGTGTTTATATTACAAATTCACATCGAGGCACCACTAACCTAAATGCATCGAAATAGGGTAAATGAATAGTGAACACCATATAACTATAAATTTTTTATATGTTTCCATCACCGGTGCGATATATCTAATTTACTACACCGGGGCAGTAAAGACAACACCACATCGCGTTAGGGTTACAACTTTCTAGTTACAAAAAACGATTGTGTTTTGTTCAAATCTCTATTCGCGGTGCGTTTTATATTACCCATCGCATTGATGCATCAAGGAATGGACACATCACTTTAGGGTTAAAACATTGCAAATTAAAAACATGACTATATTTTTTATTCCAAAATTTCATTTGCAATGCATTTGATATTATCAATGGCCCCGATGCATCCTAGAATCGGGAGCACTACACTTGGATTAAAACTTTCCAAATTAAAAACACAATTATTTGTATTTCAAATTTATATAAGCAATGTGTTTGGTGTTATCAATCGTATCGATGCATTACGATGCACCACATTAGGGTTAAAACTATAAAAGAAATTGACTATATTTTTCTTTCAAATTAATATTAATGGTGCGTTTATATACTCAATCACACCGGGGCGTCCTGTAGTTGGGTGCATTGGTGGAAGGTTGAATAAAAAAATTACTGCACCAAAAAAATCAGTTTTAACCATTCTACGGTGCTTTTGATCCCAACAATATTGGTGCCATACATCACATACTTAGTCTCCCTAACATATGTGCTCCATGTGGTAGCATTAGTCACTCCCATTGGTTTCTAACTTGAGTTTGAATTTTGATAAACATTGGGAAAAATTTCAAATTTTACCTACATCACCATGATGTCTCCTCGACGCACAAGTGACTAGGTGAATTGATTGTTACTTCTTTATCTAACCTTTTAGAAAATTAAATTTGAGAATTCACCTTTATTTTTCCCAAATTTATAAAAAAAATTAAAAAACTCTGCACAATGCGTTCAAGTCGTTCGGCTTGCACCGCAAGAGATGCACCCTGTGAATTTACAGAGTGCATCGGTCATGGTGCTTTTACTAAATCAAAACATCGCGCATATAGTGCGCTATAATTTTTACCCCACCGATTAACATAATTAAAAAAAAAACAATGAATATAATTGCGGTGCATCATATAATATATCCCAACCACCTTCTTGTACGTTGACGTGTTCAAAGTGCACCAGATAAATCAACATAATTTTATTAAAAATGATAATGTTAGGCGTTGTGGTTAATTGAACTAGACGCACCGCCTTCACGGTGCATTGGCGTGTCTTTAGTGCATTGCTAATCTAGAAAAATGGAAAAAAAATGTTTCGTGGTGCACTTTTTACAGGATGCACACCAAATATTTGATGCATTGTCATGTAACAAACACACCGTATAACCATAAAAAAATCACAATTTGACGTCGCTCTATATGAACGTTTACGCACCGTCTGTTGGTGCACTGAAATGAATTAGGTGCACCGTCAACCACATTTTAAAATAATAAAATATATAAATAGATGCCCCTATATTGGTGCACTGAGGTGGCCATAACACACCACCCAAGTAAATTTCTAAAAATACCACTTTATCTGGTGCACAATAAAAACATATGTACACCAGATATACAGTGAGTTGACTAATAATAATCACACCTTTATATTCTAAACATGTCGCAAACACACAAATACCTGCACCTACTACAATGTGTTAATTAACATATGTGCACCATTTACGGTGCGATCATATCTCTACATTGCACCAATGCTTACGATTGTTGGATGCACCATTAAAAAAAATATTTAAAAATCATTACCATGCTCACTGTTGCACTTATTTAGTATAACACACCACCAATACTGTTTGTATGTTAAAAGAGCATCGTAGGTGGTGCGTTCCTCTAATTTAGGTGCACCACTTGTCAAATTCATTTATTTTGAGAAAACATTTATTATTTGATGTTAATAAATAACATGTTCATTTATTGAAATATTTAATGTTTTTTTATGTCTATTTATGAGACTGGTCGATGTTATATGTGTATCAGAGACGTCAGCAGCGAGAGGCAACTTAGCAGTAGTAGGCATGAGTTTATCCCTACAACTTCATGCGTGTTTGGGAGGTCAAAGAGAGGGAGAGAGATTTGTACCCTCTCCCCATCATATATCATACATGATACCTCTTGATGGTTGTAGGCCTCCTGAACTTCTATCAGGAGGCTACATCCCTCAAGGGGAACTCATCTTTATTGGTGCAATTCATCCGTTGTAGGGACTACAGTGGACAGGCGTTTCGCATTGGTCCCGGTCAATAGTTATATCCCACTAAGGAGGATATGTATTTTATCATTGGCCTATCCAAGAGAGGGGAGGATTTTCTCCAATTCTCTGATGTCCCTATAGGTGTTTTGGTAGAGAGTCAGCTCACTTACTCTCACAGATATATCCCTATCAATAGTGTCGATCTTGTTGATTTTCAAGTGCACGGTGAAAAGATCTAGATTGGTGTTTTCTGTGGAGATGAGGTTAGGTGCCTCTCACTATTGGTTAGAAGCATCGCACACTCCACCAATGATTGGAAACACATTAGTTTCCCTCTTTTATATTATGTAAATTGTTTAGTGCAATCACCTAAATGCATTAGGTGGTCCGCCATTTTTTTAGAGCAGTTTTGTTTTGCTCTAGATCGATGTCGTTCAGTGTTTGATGGGAGGTCCAACTTCCCTTTTGATTCATAGATTTTTTGTTTATTTTTTGAGAGGATTCCAGCCACGAGGCCATCATTTAACCCCTACTTTCATAGGCCATCAGCCAAGGTGCATAGCTACATGCTCAGAATTTTGATCATTATCTCTCTTGAGATGATCGATGATGAATTCATCACCAAGCTCTTCACTACCTTCATATTAGTGATGTCTTCTATTGGCGAGGAGTCAACAATATCATATATTGTCGCCTAATTTTTGAAGAGGTCAAACAATTTTTAAATGATTCTCATAGTGGGATGTGTAGAAGCCATCTATCTGGTACAACCACCACACAAAATATTGTCTATGTTGGTTCTTTTTGTCCCACCTTATTTTTTGCTTGCATCCATGTGGTGAAGCATTGTTGAAATTGCTAACTATTATCCCAAAGAAAGGGAACCCCCTACCCCATTAAAGCTTGTAGTATCCACTTGTTCATTTTTCAAATGAGCCATATAATTCATCAAATGTAAGCCCATTTCAGTAAGTGGCCGTAAATACATCATTGTGGCTGACAAATATTTCACTAAATGGGCCGAGGCCAACCCAACATATAATAATATTAGCACCACATCAACACATTTCTTATTCTACCATGTTACGACTTGATTGGTGTTCTGAAACAACTGGTCTTTGATCATGGAACTCACTTTGAAGTTTCCATTTGGGAAGAACTTGCCTACCATTTGACTTTTAGCACCATTTTTCATCCTCATATTACCAAAGGTATGCCCAAGTTGAGGTTGTCAACAAAATACTCATACCCATGTTCTAGTGGATGGTTGATAAGCACAAATAAAATTGGAATGTCATGATTTTCTCCACTTTATGGGACTACTGAACATTAATTAAAACTTCCACTAGGTTTACCCAATTCCATCTCATGCACAGTGTAAAGGTAGTTTTACCTATCGAATGTCAAATCCTATCCCTACATTTAGCAATCAAACATTTCCATACACTTCTATTTTGGAACAAAAAAATGTCTCTTTGGAACAAGATGATGAATATCCCCATGCTACTTTACAAAATATTGAAGCAACTAAGAAATGCTCCAAATATCATTATAATTGTCATGTTCGCCCTCACTTGTTCCTTGAAGGAAATCTAGTTCTTGTCTATGATAAAGTTCATGATAAAATTGGTTGAGGAAAGTTTTAATCTTTGTAGGAATGCCCTTGTATCATAAATGGTGTTTTGGGAAATGGGACATATTTACTTTTTGGTCTAGAAGGAAAACTCCTCAAGAATCCTTATAATGGATTATAATTGAAGAAATTATATCCATAGGACTAACACTTTTGACCACTTTATAGCTTACTTATTATACATGTTCTTGCATTCTTATGATCCTTACGATTTGTTTTCTTTCCATTTTCAAATGCATCACCAACCCCTATGTTACATCAATTATGTTGATGATGTAAGTCAGTACACTTAGAATATCACCTTAGCAACATGGACCATTTAATCCCCTTCACATTCCCTCCTCCATTTTAGTGGTGTGTGTGTGTGTTAGTGTTTCCATCAATAATCAGGTGGAATATAGTGTAGTGAATGGTCTTCTTGTCGATTCTCTCCACTATATGCGTTCGTCACCTTCCTACTAATTTTGATTCTCAACTTCTTGTCGCATAATTGCATAATTAATATCAAGTATTCCATCATGCCTCTTTAGAAAATATTTGTGGGCTCGACAATTGGTTAGAACATTTCAATTCATTACATTCATCCATATACCCATTACCCTCAATAGTTTCATAGATAATGCTACATATCAGATTCTAGATTGACACATCAAACATCATTAATAAGAAATCAAACAATGCATGTATATAACCATAATAATCAACATATCCATGTATACATAAAACCGTAATATATATTACAGATCTAATATGTAGAATGAAACATCTTTGTGTACCATTATGCAACCTTGTGAAGTGGAACACCTTAGTTCTACATGATTAGTTCAAATTCAGGATTAGTTCAACATCATCAAGGACTTTTAGTTTCCTAATATTTAAGAATGGGGTTTATGGAGACTTGATACTAAAGCATCATATTCTACAACGTTATTGGTATAGGGAAGACTCAAATGGAAGGAAAATGTATGTTGATCTTTGATCATTTGGTGACTTTAGGACAATTCCTATTCTAGTTCCAATACAAGAATAGGCACAATCAAAATTCTTGACTCTAAAATTTAACCACATTATTATTGTATAAATGATGCTCGTGTTCTTTAGAGGTTGAGAATGTCACCAAAGAGTGCATCAAATACACCTATTAGTTCATTTTGGGTGCATTGAAATAGTTAGAAGGAAAGGCTATCATTACATTGATATCTGGATGAACCTCTTCCATAGGACTATCATGTGACTAGTTTTTTATGTCTCTCATAAGAGGCACACTTGTCCAAACCATGAGAATACAAACATAATGATTAATACGGTATAACCACTTCCATAGATAATGCTAGAGGTGATTCCAAGATAAGAAAGGCTTGCTTTGGACTCCTGGAGTTTATATTTAGTTTTTTTCTTCTTTTACAATAAAATCATCTACATATTTTCCTCTCTCCACATATAAATAAAATATTCATATAAGTGAAAGAGATTTATGTAGTATCATAAAAGAGAATGATCAATAGGGTTGACATTAGCATAGAACTTATTACAAGAAACATCAATATGAACATTAAACTATTTAATAATCTCGTAGTTAATTTTTTAAAAGAGAGCATAATACTTTTAAATTTTCTATTTAATCTTTTCAATGTACTCTCTCCATTTCTTCCTAGACCTTGTTTGACTCAATGACTAGACCAAGATATAAAATATTAACATACCCTTAAAGAGTATTTATAAAAATCCTTACTACTATACTGTGGTGGTGAACTATAGGCTTCACAAATATCTAAAATGTTATTAAGGTGATTCTCAAGCATTAATATTCTATCGCCATAGAATAAAGGTATATATTTAGGGGAACAATGGGTAATGTGTTTATAGGGGTGGCTATATCTCAGGGATCATCTTTAATCAAATCGAGCATGATTAGTTTGGCAATGAAAAAGTGTGAAATTGTGGAGAAAGCACTTTTGATTTTTTCTAATTTCAATAGATTGGTGAATTGTAAACAAAATGATTCCATTTTTTTCCATTATTATAAAAGCAAATTTATATGGGAAAAATTCATTTTTTTGAGGGATACATAATGTAGTCGGTGTAACAAATAGACTCTTTTTTTCTTTTCTTTTACAACAATGTCATCTACATATTCTCTTCTCTACATATTTCATCTACATATTCTCTTCTCTCCATATTTAAATAAAATATTCATATAAGTGGAAAAGATTTATGTAGTGCCATAAAAGACTGTAATTCCGCTGAAAAAGTGCCATAAAAGACAATGATCAGTAGGGTTGGCATTAACGTAGAGATTGTTATAAGAAACTTCAAAATGAACGTTAAACTATTTGAAAGTTTGATGGTTAACTTTGCTTAAAGAGAACATGGTACTTTTTAAATTTCTAAAACCTTTGCAAAATAGCTCTCTGCATGTCTTCCTAAACCTTGTTTGACCTAATTGCTAGACGGAGATAAAAAAACATTTGTATGCCCTTTGAGGGTATTTATAAAAACCTTACTAATATAGTGTTCGTGGTGAACTATAGGTTTCATAAAGATCTAAAATGTCGTCTAGGTGAATCTTAAACATAACTCAAGTTCAACCATCACCATGAAATAAAGGTAGATATTTAGAGGAATAGTGGGTAATATGCCTATGGTTGTGGCTATGTCTAAATGATCATCTTTAGTTAAATTAGCAATGATTAGTTTGACAATGAAAAAGTATGGAATTATGGGGAAATTATTTTCATCTCTTCTGGTTTTCAATATGTTGGTGAATCTTTATTATAAAAGTGAATTCTTGTTGGTGAATCTTGAAAAAAATGATCACATTCTTGTTCCATTATTATGGAATAAATTCATTCTTTTATGTGTGGATACATGATGTAGTTGGTGCAACACAATAGACTTGTATTCCATGAAAAGAGACATTTTATTACTTTATCATTAAATTAAATCTTTTAAAGTACAAGAACATTTTATTATTATTTTATCATTAAATTGAATCTTTTAAAGTCCAAACAACAAATTCATTGTGATAATTTGAGACTCTTTATGCTTTCCTTATGATGTTCTTATCAAGGGGGCTTTCACTTCTTTCTTCAAACCTTACAACGATGCTAGGAAACATTGTCATCTTTCTCTATTACTACTTTATTGGGTGATTGAAGGATTACGTACACTAACTAAGTATCCAATAATATATTGTATCCATTAATCTACTTGAAGGAAAATCTTGTCATTGGAAATCTTTTTTCAAAATTATCAACTTTAAGTTTGTACCACATTATTACTTTCCGGTCCATGTTCTTTAAAGGTACATATGTTCATCATAGGGTACACCAGACTACAGCCCAGTATGAGGAGATGTTATAACATGATGCAAAGTTTGTAACAAAATAATTAAAAAAATTCATGTCGGCTCATAAAATAAAAAAATTATGGAAAATATTTAAAAAAAGGTATGGGGGAGATGTTGTAACGTGATGTAACGTTTGTAACAAAATAATTAAAAAAATTCATGTTGACTCATAAAATAAAAAATTATGGAAAGTATTTTAAAAAAATCCATGTTGGTTCATAAAATAAAATATTATGAAAAGTAATTAAAAAATAGGTGTTCGTTTATAAAATAGAAACTTGAAACTTAAACCCGGATCTATCAATCGAGAGACATCAAATTTCTTGAGTTTAAATTTAAAAAAGAAATACACCTCAAGAAATTGAATCCCTCTCGATGCTTGATAAATACAAGTTTAAGATGAATCTATGCGTTAAATAACATATCCACATTATGATTTCATTTTGTATGCATTGAAATAATTATATAACGTAGACAAATAAAGTGCTAGTCACATAATAGTAGCCAAATTTGCATTTTGGCTTGGAGGGTCGATAGGTTTCGAACATCACATAAATGGTCCCTTATGTTCTTTCCAAGCCAAAGAACGCCTAGTATAGCACCCAAATTTGCACCATGGCTTGGGGGGTCCATAGGGTTCGAACATCATGTAAGATGGTCCCTCTATGCACTATGCAAGTCACCCATTAAAAACCAACATAGTGTTCGAATGGATGAAAAGCAAAAGTCCATGAATCTGCCTTGGTCCTAAAGCCCCAGCAGGATAGGGCATACGCACACCCAGCTTAAACAAATAAAAAGAAAGCCGACTTTCCTTGGATTACCTATTAATACATATCTCTTGGATCACTTATAAATACGTCCTTCAATGTTGGGAGGTTGGTATCAAAATTTTCATCGAAGACGTAAGAGAAACCAAGCCATAGAAAGAGCACAAAATTTTGGTAATCGAAGAACACGTAAGAGAAACCAAGCGATAGAAAGCCATGGCCTACACAGTTAACGCTGAAGAGTATGATTGGCTGTTCAAGGTTGTGCTCTTGGGGGACAGTGGTGCAGGAAAAACGAGCTTGTTATACAGGATCGCCGTTGATACGTTCAAAGAGAAGTTGAAGCCAACGCTTGCAGTAGAGTTCGCCACCCGCACCAAAGAGATTGATGGCAAAATCATCAAGGCTCAGTTCTGGGACACTGCCGGTCAAGAAAGGTACGTACAACAGTACAACTCACAGATAATCAAACATAGGTTTGTTGTTTTGCATAAGATAGCTGGAAATTGTTATTTTGGTATTTTTGTAATTTCAGCAATTGGGATTACCTATTCTAAATTAATTATCCAATTTTAAAACTACTAAGATCCCAGAAATTAGAATCTAACAACTCTAAATTACGATTTTAACAAAAACTACTCTACCAAATTCGCGAGAGACAGCTCCCTTTTTTCATTTTCTTTTTCTTGTTAAAGGAAAACTTGTAAGGCAACTCTCCTCACTGTCCTGAGTTGATGGTGGCGATTAAGGCTGCTAACTCCATAGGGGTATTTAGTAAGGCAGGTAATAGATCCATAGATTTCTTGAGTTGTAGGAATATTGAGTGAACAGGTCAATTAGTTCTGGATTGGTAGAGACATCCAGTTGGTAGGGATCTTGGAGAGGAACAATGGGATCTTTTACAAGCATTTAATCATTAAAATCAATTAATTTATTCTTAATTAACACATTTTACAACTCTATGTGATAACATTTCTCCCTACTTACTGTAAAACATGTAAAACATCTGGCTCTTTTCGATGCAATAAGTGCAATGAGTTAACAGGTCAGTAAATTTTAAGTTTTGGATCGAGTAGACATATCCACTTGGTAAGAAACTTGGAGATGAAAAATAAGATTTTTTACAGGCACTCCATCACTAAAATTAGCTTATTACACTGATAGGTGTTTAGATATTATCTGAGATTTTGGATTTCCTTGAGCAGATCAACAAGATTAATTGGAGTGTAAAAGTGTACAATCCCGATTAATTTCATGGTCGTAGTATCTTGTTATGGTTAAATGCATCTTGATTAAGATTAGCTTCACTTAAGTGGTTGTTAAAAAAAGATATGTTTATTAAATAGTATTTGTTTTATGTTTATATTAATTAGTTTAATGTTTATATTAATTCATGCACTTAAATTTGTGACCTATGGGTGTTCACCTACCACAAATTAACAAACTAGACCAAAATTATTCTTTTTATTTTTTTGGTCATATACTTACTCAACTATAAGCAACCAGAATTTTTCTTCTTTAATTTGTGTCTATTTATATTGTGATCAGATTTCGTGCTATAACAAATTCATATTTTAGAGGATCAGCTGGAGCATTAGTGGTGTACGATATAAGCAGCCGGCTGAGCTTTGAGAATGTTTGAGGTGGCTGAAGGTTCTGAGGGAGCACACCGATTCGGCATTGGTAATAATGCTGGTGGGCAACAAAGCTGACCTCCAACATCTGAGATACGTTTCCACCAAAGAAGACAGGGATTTGGCCAAGAGAGAAGGCCTGTGTTTCATTGAGACTTCGGCTAAAGATGCTATGAACGTGGAGACTGCATTTACAGATGTACTTACTCGGATTTATCGAAAGTTTTTAGGCGATAAAGTTGTCGACGATGGGAAGTGCAAGGCGGTTCCTGCATGGGTGGGAAAATCGATTGATATTGGTTGCATTGGGAGGGGTAAAGACGACGAAATTGAAGCTAAGAAGGCTGGTCAGTGTTGCAGTATGGCCTAGGATTCCCATGCCTATGTTCTATATTTTAGAATTATGTAGTGTAAATAGTGTAATTATATAGTTGGGTTGTATTATTTGTATCTAAATGTAGTGTAAATGCCAAATGAAGTTGAAACTTCGCCAATTCGTTTAGGCCGAATCACTGGTTCAAATTCCATTAGTTTTTAAATGTTCACTTAAAGGTTCAAATTGGATGATTCTGCTTTGTTCCAGCCGCAATGAATTAACTGATTTCATTCGTGGTTCAAATTCGATGCTGTTTCCAGTAGACACCCACTAGAATGTTAAGAGTTGTAATCTCATGTGTCAAGTTGGTTAGTTAGTTGAGTCAATGGTCCTAAGTTAGTTGAGTTAGGTCATTTGTTGACCCATGGTTTACACTGACCCATAGTATTAGCCAGTGGTTTTGGTCCCATGTGAAACTATATATATGTGTGCTTAATAATGAGAAGGAAATCAATATGTCCGTTTATGTTTCTGCTCTATTATTGTCTCTGCAAACTTTATCATGGTATCAGAGCTGACGGCCTGATCCTTCGATCTTGTTTTTGGGTAAGCCTTTTCAGAAGCTGGAGAGCACACACGCACAACTAGAAGTTGCAGCACAGACGGAGAGAAACACTCGGGCCACGACAAGGTAACATTTTTTTTTCTCCCACGAAAAAAAAAAAATCGTCCCTAAGGGAGGTTGTCGCACCCTGCCTGAAGGAAAAGTGCGACAGTGTTGCACCTTGTTTGAAGGCAAACTATGACGATCAGTCGTGGACTTATAGAGTTGTGTCTGTCGCACCCCCCGATGCACTGTGTCAGTTAGTAAAGTGCGACTGTCATACTCCATGGCAAGCATGAACATGAAGCCAATCTTTGGTCCAATGTTGAACGGCAAAAATTATGAGTTATGGTCTATCAAGATGCAGAATTTTCTCCAGCTCAACAAGTGTTGGGACATGGTCGAAAAGGAGTTCACGGAACCGGCGACAGCTACTGTCACTGCTATGTCGAACGCAAATAAGAAGGCCCTCGAAGAAAGCAGAGATCGGGATCTCACTGCGAAGTGGTTGATCCAAAGTTGCATTGAGGAATCCATTTTCCTGCGGATCACTGGAGCTACGACCGTCCATCAGGCATGGAATCTTCTCCAATCTGCATACAAAGGTACAGATCGGGTTAAAACGGTAAGACTCCAAACCCTTCAACTTCAATTTGAAAGTCTTAAGATGAAAGACACAGAGACTGATGATCAGTTTATGACTAGGGTTTCTGGGATTGTCACCCAATTCCAAATCTATGGCGAAGCCCTAGAGCAAAAGGGCATTGTTGAAAAGGTACTTCGATGCCTTACTAAGAAATTCTCGATGGTGGTTACAGCCATAGAAGATTCCAAGGATCTGTCGACGTTTACTCTAGAAGAGTTAACAGGGTCGCTTTTGTCTCATGAAGCTAGAGTCAGTCAGGAAGATGAGTCTCTGTCTCATGCATTTAGCACTCAGACTTCTTTCAACAGAGGTTGAGGTCGAGGAGGTAGAGGACGAGGCAGAAGAGGAAGGAATTCTAATTCCACAGAGGATAGAACTGCCCATGAACACCATGAACACACAGATCACTGTGAGCACAGTCATAACTCCCAGAACCAGAGAGGAAGAGGAGGCAAGAGATGGACTAATAGGTCCAATGTCTAGTGTAACTACTACAAGAAATATGGCCATTATGAACATGACTACAGAAAAAAGCAAGCAGATCAGAACAATGGTAGAGCAAATGTATCCAATGTTGAAGATCATTCACTAGAATCTATGTTTCTATCATACCAGGCGACTGAAGAAGAACATCAATCAGATGTGTGGTTGCTAGACAGTGAATGCAGCAATCATATGAGAGGTAACAAATCATTGTTTTCTGACCTAGATCCATCTGTTGAATCAAAGATGAAACTAGGTGATCATCATCTTGTTCCAGCTCAAGGAAAAGGTATTGTTCCTATACTTACCAAACAGAATGAGAAGAAGTACATATATGATGTATTTTATGTTCCCAATCTTAAGGTCAATCTGATTAGTGTGGGTCAACTGATTCAGAATAAGTATGATGTTAGGTTCATTGATTCCTATTGTGTTGTCTATGGCAAAGCCCTTAGTAGAAGACTCCTGGCCAAAGTAGAAATGACCAAGAATAGAATTTTCCCATTCAACCTGAGGAGTGCTATCCTGTCACAGTCATATGCTCATACTGCCTCCAGTCAAGATGAAACCTGGTTTGGCATTGTAGGTATGGTCATCTACCCTTTCAGAGTCTCTCTCATCTGCAAAAACAATCCATGGTCAAAGGATTACCAGTCATGAATGAACAGTCAAGTTCCTGTGAAGACTGTATTTTAGGGAAACACCAAAGGGACATCTTTTCCACCTCTACAAACAGAGCCAAAGAACACCTTGAACTTGTTCACACAGACCTATGTGGACCCATGCAAGCCCATTCTATAGGAGGTAGTCTGTATTTCCTAACATTTATTGATGACTATAGCAGGAAAGTATGGATTTATTTTCTCAAAAATAAGTCAGAAGCTTTCTCCAGATTCAAAGAGTTCAAAGCATTGACTGAAAAGCAGTCAGGTAAAACACTCAGAATACTCAGATCAGATGGTGGAGGTGAGTATGTCTCTCATGATTTTGCAGAGTTCTGTAAGTAGCATGGAATCTAGCATCAGTATACCACCAGATACACTTCACAACAGAATGGAGTTGTAGAACGTAAGAATCAGACCATCATGAACATGGCCCAAAGTATGTTGTCATACAAGAAGTTATCCGATGATTATTCGGCAGAAGCAGTTGCATGTTCAGTATATCTACTGAACAGGTCTCCCACAGTAACTGTCAAAGACAAGATACCTGAAGAAGCATGGAGTGGCACTCAGATTAGTGTCTCACATCTCAGGATATTTGGATGTGTTGCATTCGCACACATACCTAATGAGTTAAGAAAGAAGTTGGACAAGAAGAGTGAAAGGTGTATTTTCACATGCTATAGTGAACAGCAGAAAGCCTATAAGTTGTATAATCCTGTCACCAAGAAAGTAGTGGTGAGCAAAGATGTCAAATTTCTGGAAGATAAATGCTGGACTAATACAGTAGACATTCAGTAGACTGACAGTCCAGTACCACCAGAACCACTCAGAATGCCCAGAGTTGAAGTACAGCAGCAGCAGCAGCAAGAAGGGACACCAGCAGATAGTCCACAACAAAACCAGATAACCAAAAGCTTAAGGAAGTTATATGATCAGACTCCTGTCATTGATGAGCAGCTACAGTATGCACTATTTTCATGTCAGCCAACATGTTTTGAAGAAGCAACAAAAGATCCACAGTGGGTCCAAGCAATGAATGAAGAGATTGATTCTATTGAGAAGAATCAGACTTGGGATCTAGTTGATCTCCCATCAGATAAAAGCTGCATTGGTGTAAAATGGGTCTATAAGACCAAGTTGAATGAAAAATCAGAGGTAGAAAAGTACAAGGCAAGACTTGTTGCAAGAGGTTTTGCACAAAAATATGGTGTAGACTATGAAGAAACCTTTGCTCCAATAGCAAGGATGGATACCATCAGAGCTGTACTTGCAATAGCAGCTAAAAACCAGTGGCCTGTTTACCAAATGGATTTGAAATCTACCTTTCTCAATGGCATACTTGAGGAAGAAGTTTATGTAGATCACCCACCTGGTTATGCTATCAAAGGTCAAGAACACAAGGTGTGTAAGTTGAAAAAGGCCTTGTATGGTCTCAAACAAGCTCCAAGAGCTTGGTACAGCAAAATTGACTCTTATCTCATGAAAAATGGTTTCAACAGAAGCAGCAATGAACACACTCTGTATGTCAAAACAGATCAGGAAGGTAACATTCTACTTGTTTGTCTTTATGCTGATGATATGATCTATACTGGAAATTTGATGCTTGGAGAGTTTAAGACAGTCATGAAAAAGGAGTTTGAGATGACTGATCTTGGTCTTATGAAGTTTTTCCTTGATCTGGAAGTTGATCAAAGTGAAAAAGGGATCTTCATCTGTCAGCATAAGTATGCTACTGACATTTTGCAGAGATTCAGAATGGAAAAATGTAAACCAGCAGAAACCCCCATTGCTACAGGAACGAAGTTAAGCAAGAATGATGATGAACCAGCAGTAAATTCTACACTTTACAAAATATTAGTAGGCAGCTTAATGTATTTAACTGCTACTAGACCTGATTTAATGTATGCTGTCAATCTCATTTCTAGATTCATGGAATTCCCCAAAGACTCTCACTGGAAAGTTGGAAAAAGAATATTAAGATATGTTGTAGGTACAATTGATTATGGACTTTGGTACACTCATTCACAGGACTGTACTCTCACAGGGTACACAGACAGTGATTTTGCAGGTAGTATTGATGATAGGAAAAGCACATCTGGTTATGCTTTCCATCTTGGTACCAGTCTTATTTCTTGGGCTTCTCGGAAATAGCCCATTGTGAGCATGTCTTCAGCAGAAGCAGAATATATTGCAGAAACTACAGTAGCATGCCATGCAGTTTGGCTCAGAAGACTCTTGAAGGACATGGGACATACAAAAACAGAACCAACAACCATATATTGTAACAACAGTTCTGCTATACAGTTGTCTAAACATAATGTATTTCATAGGAAGAGTAAACACATTGACACTCGCTATCACTTCATACGTGAGTTAGTCAATAATGGAGAGATCAGTCTGATATTTTGTGGCTCTAAGGAGCAGCTTGCTGATATGTTTACCAAACCCTTGGGAACATCCACATTTGAGTTTCAGAGGAAGCACTTAGGCATTGATAGTGCTGACCACACCATCCCACTTGAGATTAAGGGGGTGTGTTAAAAGTTGTAATCTCATGTGTCAAGTTGGTTAGTTAGTTGATTCAAAGGTTCTAAGTTAGTCGAGTTAGGTCATTTGTTGACCCATGGTTTACACTGGCCCATAGTATTAGCCAGTGGTTTTGGTCCTATGTGAAACTATATATATGTGTGCTTAATAATGAGAAGACAATCAATATGCTCGTTTATGTTTCTGCTCTACTATTGTCTCTGCAAACTTTATCATAGAAGACATCCAGAATTTATTGCATCGCTTTTACAACTCTTGCGGTTATGGCTTTTCAGAAGAGTTTGGTACAATAGTATACAGTATAACTTTTCAGTGATAAGTGAGAGCTCTTCATTCATTTCTTGTTTATATTGGGGAAGTTTATAGATAGCAGATTTGATAGAAAGAGAAAATAGGAATTTGTTGATGTGCATCAATTTAATTGTTATGATATATCACAACCTTCTTTTCTTTTGCTTCTATTTATAGAATCTGGTTATATCAAAGCCTCTGTTATAGCTGTGTCTTTTAACACCTTTTGTTGCTATTCATAGAATCTAGTTATAAGAAAAAAAGATTTTTATGTTGTTGGTATACTATCCAATATTGAAATTTCAGATATTTTCATTCATTTTTTTCTATTTCAACTTTTTCCCTTGTGAGACAAATCTGAATCAGAATTTGAACTCAAACTTATAACTATAATGTAAATAATATACTAGATAACTATGATGTAAATAATACAATTATATAGCTGAGTTGTATTATTTGAATCTCATATATATCACATTAAACATGACCTATTAGATCCATTAATGTTCTATGAAGTTGTAATTACTCTAGGAAGCGTGTATTCCTTTTGCCAAAGATAACACTTGTTGCATAGATTTAAATGTCATACCAAATAGAAAACATGCCATCGCATAAAGGGGATTGTGGATGGCACAAACAAAATTTTGTTTGAAATACTAGCCTTAAACATTTTAGTAAAAGCTCATAGGCATTGATAAAAACAATTGACACTTTGTATGTAGTTTTTTTAATTGTGATGAGAATGTACTATTTTAGTGTTGTTAATTTGCTTGTTGAAAGATGTTAAATTTTTATCATGTCTTTAACTTTCTTATTTCTTTAAGAGTTTAATATCATCATATATAATCTTATGTGGATTTTATATATTTATAATAATAATAATATAGGTTATTGAAATATATAAAAATATATGTAGCTTATGAATTGCTTTCATGAATGTTGTATCTATTGTATTTTCTTTTAAAATATGAGAAAGAGAGCTAAATTGGGCATGTATTTAATGAGTCGAGCCACCACTACTATGATGTTGTACTTTCCTTCATACTTTTGCAGATTTATGATAAAATCCATTGAGACCTATTCTGAATGCTAACTTGGTATGGCTAATGGTTCTAGAATACCCGAGATCTTGATTGTTTCTCCTTTATCTTGTCGGAAAACCAAATGTTTCCACAAAAAATTGAACATGATTTTTAAGACATATCTAGAAAAAATTCTTCTTGAATCCTTCTACCACAAATTGATTTGATGAATTAGGGTCCTCATGTGGTTGAAGAATGATATTATGTGCCTTATAATATTGTTTACATTCTATCCCTTCTTCATCCACCAAGACAGCTTGCATAATGGAAATAGAACAAAGTAATCCATGTGTGTTTTCCTCTTTCTGTGAAAATGCATTTTTTTCCCTTTTCTATCTTTGTAAACCATTTTTGTTTCTCTTTTGAAGATAATCATTTTTCTAAGAAGTACCTTAAACTATCATGATATTTTTTTATCTTGAGGTGTCTTCCTATTAGGTAAGGGTTCCATTGCTTAACTACATGCAATATGACCAACATTTCCTTATAAATGGGTTTTGTTAATTTATTTTGTTTACATTGACAAATTTTAAAGGAAAATGGGCGTCCTTACATTAAAACTTCACCAATGCCATTATTCAAGGCACCACACTACACAATAAAGGTTTTTGTGAAATTATGTGTGGCCAAGACAAGAGTTTTACATATATCTTCCTTTTCTTTCAAAATCTTTGGGTGCTTCTTGAGTCCAAGAAAATGCATTAATTTTCAATGCTAGAGGTGATTCCATTTGACCACACTTCTTGACAAATTTGTGGCAATAGCCCATTAATCCTAAGAATCCTTTAAGATTCTTCAAGGTTTTGCGAATTATCCATTCCATCGTAGCCTTGATTTTTTAGGGTCCACTACGATGCCTTCCTGAGATACAACATGACCCAAATATCCACTTGCTAAACCCGAAAGGAACACTTGGAAGCCTTTTCATATAGTTTTTGTTCCTCCAATAGTTTTGAGGCCATGCAAACATTTTTTTATATATTATTCCCAAGACTTGTTATAGATTACTATATCATCAAAAAATACTAACACAATTTTTTGGGGAAATATCTTGAAAATGGAATTCAACAAGCTTTGAAATGGATAAGGTGTATTAGTAAGGTCAAATAGCATCACCAAAAACTCATAACAACCTTCATATGTTCTAAAGTTATTTTTAGTGATGCCTTCTTCCCTCATTCTAATCTAATGATATCCTAAATGAAAACCCTATTTACTAAAGGAAATGGCTCCATGTAATGGTAACACATATGCCATGAAACATCCTTTTTGGAATCCTTCACCATTGGTGAAGAGAAATCACTTTGGCTAGGTCTAATGATGTTGGTGTCTAATGTTTCTTGAACTAGACTCTCAATCTCACTCTTTTAGGCATAAAGGTATTCATAAGGTTTGTTGCTAGGAGAAAGGATGTTTGGTTGTAAGTGAATAGCATGGTCATTCTCTATAATAGGTGAAATTCATTTAGGCGTGATCTCTACAAAAATATTGGAATGATTGTCAATAAATCTTTGGATATCCAAGGGAACATAGGGTTTAAATGTTTAAACATCTAGTGAGCATAATTATGAAACTACACCATGGTGTCCCTTTTAAAACAATTTCTTCATGTTTTTAGATCTTATTTGGCCTTCTCATATAGTTCTTCAAACCATGCAGTGTCCTCATGACTATTACAATTATCTAGCTAGCTCAAGCCAATTATTTCCTGGTTTGTCAATCAAATTTTCCAATGATGAACAATATTTGTCTTTTGATGACACCGACCAACTATTATTAATGCTTGCTAAATGTGGACTTAAATTTGAAAATAAGATTTATAGAATATAAAAAATGCACCATAATATTAAATTCCTATAATTCATTCTTATGAAAAATCATTCAAAAAATAACACTCGGTTGATTTTGTATATTAAAAGATTTCAAGTATTAAAAGATAGAATAATAACAAAAATCATTCACATAGGAAATAATAAAACACTTATATTTTCTTAGAATTTATCCACCAAATGGGTTGTAAAAGGGAAATTCACCTACCAACCATAGGCATATGATGTAGATGTCAGCCTAGAGTTTTTCCGTGAAACCACAAGGGTGAATAATTGGTTATTAGGCTCAAAGTCTCAATCATCCATCCATGGTACATAAGACCGAACTAGAATCATATACCTACGAAAATTTCTCTACGTGAAATATCCTCCATGACTCTCACCCAACCTTGGATAAAGTATGAATTTATCTTTACCATCCATACATAAAAAATTAAAAAAAAACCAGAATCCCCCTTTTCTACTAATTAGTCCCTCAAAAAATCCATCCCCTCCAATGCTTTAGTGTGACAAGAAGGATTCTATCTATGGTAATTTACCTAGGGAGGATAATATGGGATACATAGGGAGGTACCTATGAGGTATAATTCATGTAATGTGGTGATAATCTTGGAATAGACCCACTTAGTAGTTGGTGGTTGATAAATAGGGTCGTCAAATAGTTAGAGGGAATATTATGATAATGCCCCTCAAGGAATACTCATGTGGAATATTATATACACATGAGTATCAATGTGTTGATATGTTGATTATTGTATTGTTGCAACCATGGTTTGTGAAATGATATGTATATTATTGTGTGGATGTATTTCATTATTTTGAATTAAAGGGTTATATTTTATCATATTTTATCACACAGTGAAATTTAGATCTTTATCACTTACAATAATCATGGGGTTTCCATGGAGCTTCTTAATTGTTTCCATGAATGTTGAATCTATTGTACTTTCTCTAAAAGGATGAGAAAGAGAACTAAATTGGGAATAATTAATGAGCCAATCCACCACCACCATAATGATGTTCTTTCCTTCATACTTTGGCATATCTATCATAAAATCCATTGAGACCTTGTCCCAATGCTAACTTGGTATGGATAATGGTTCCAGAAGACCCAAGATCTTGAACATGATTTTTAAGACATTCCTAGAAAAAATCCGTGTTGATGCAATTATAAGTTTTCAGAGGCCTTGATTATTCCCCTATAGGAGAAATGTGCAAGTCCAAAAGGAATTATGCTTGAGTCAGTAATTCTCACATAAATATAGGTGAATCCTTCCACACAAATTGGTTAGATGAATTAGGGCGATGTTGTGGTTGGAGAATGATGTTATGTGCATTCTAATCTCGTTGCAATTTTATCTCTTCTTATTCCACCGGATCAACTTGTAGAATGGAAATGCCAGAAAGTAATCCCTCTGTGTCTTCCTCTTTCCTTGAATATGCTTTTTGTACCACATCTTTCCTCCTTTTTTATACATAATTTCAAGGCCATAACTAAACATCTTTGTAACCCATTTTTGTTTATCTTCTAAAGATAATCATTGTTCTAAGAAGTACTTTAAACAATCATGATATTTTTTTACCTTGAAGAGTCTTCATATTAGGTAAGGATGCCATTTATTAACTACATGCAATATGACTGACATTTCAATGTCATAAATGGGTTTGATTAAGTTATTTTGTTTATGTTGACAAATTTCAAAGGAAAAGGGCCCTCCTTCTTACGTTAAAAATTCACCAATGTCATTCCTCAAGACATCACACTCCACAATAAAGGTTTTGAGGCCAAGACAAGAGTTATACATATATATTCCTTATTTTTTTTCAAAATCTTCAGGTGCTTCCCGCGTCTAAGGAAATACATCAATTTTCAATAATGTTGTTAGAGGTGATGCTATTTTACCATAGTTCTTGACAAATTTGTGGTAATAACCCATCAATCTTAAGAATCATATAATACTCTTCAAGGTTTTGGGAATCAACCATTCAATAATATCTTTGATTTTGTTAAGGTCCGATTTAATGCCTTCATGAGATATAATATGACCCAAATATCCACTTCCTGAACCCCAAAGGCACACTTGGAAGTCTTTTCATATTTTTTGTGTTCCTCTAATTGCTTTAATACCATGTCAACATTTTTTATTTCTTATTCCCAAGACTTGTTATAGATTAGTATATCATCAATAAATACTAACACAAAATTTCTGGGAAAGATCTTGGAACTAGAATTCATCAAGCTTTGAAATGAGGAAGGTGAATTAGTAATGCCAAATGGAATCACCAAAAACACACAATGACTTTCATGTGTTTGAATTTTTTTAAGGGATGTATTATTCCATCATTCTAATCTCATGATATCCTAAATTAAAATCTTATGTAGTAAAGGAAATTTAATATCCCGATTTTGACCCTATTGCATTAAAATTGTAAATGATGTAAATATCATTATTTAATCATGGTGAGGAGCTCAAGGCCAAGGCCCCGCCGTCGATTTATCATTTTATGTATCAGCAATTAAAAATCGGTGCATATGGTTCTTGTGCTAGACAGGCACAATGTAAATTAAGACATCATGTAAATATGGAATTTAATGAAATACCCACAACTAGCTATGCAATGCAACAAAGAGATGGGGGCATGATTTTCACAAGGAATATGGAGGGAAAATATTCAAACCCTTGAGCCAATAGTGTTAAGCCAAATTTCATGAGAAAACCCATAAACCATCAACTACCCATTTTGACTTATGTACCCAATCATTTTATTCTTCCAAGAGTTGGTTGAGGTAGTTAATGCCTTGGGAATGAAGAGGTATGGCAACCAATTTCGTGCATGGGCAAGCCATCAACCTGGGAATTTGTATTTTTGCTTCTTGGGCAAGAAAACACCCATGAAATGGTGCCCAAAGCCATCTTTCACCCATGGACATTGCTCTCTCATGCAGTCCGAGCTAGCTGGGGCTTTCTCCCTCACGTTTTCCATCTTTTTCCTGCATTTTCCATGGCTGGGAACTTGTTTTTGTATTGCACAGTTGTTGGGAGGAAGGGAGTCATGATTTTGGGGTTTATGGAGGTTGTTTTTGTCCCTTGAATGCCCATAAAGATTTTCTGAATACGATTTTTCTCTCCCAGGGTTGTTTCCCCATCTTCCATTTCGTTTTTGGTTGCCCATGTTTTTCTAAAGATAATGGAAACCCCATTTTGGGCATCCCACTGTAAAAACGCTTTTCTACATGTCCAGCACTTGTGACCTTGCTGTTTTGTGCATCCTTGTTTTGGTTTGAAATTGTGAGCAAGAAATTAGGGCTGGAAGTGGACCAGAATTAGCTTGATAAACCTAGTGAGGGGAGTAACCTCTCAAAAATATCAAAAGGGCGGGCTACTCTTCTATGCACACCTTGAACAACACTAGAATGGAAGGTATGGCTTGAGGGACTATGTATTGGTGAAGGGAATACTTCCTTGAGTGGGGTGTGTAGGCATATTGGGTGCCAAGCTAGATAGATATTGTAGAGGTATCCATGGCTCTATGTTTGAGCTCACTAGCTTAGCAATTCATTCCCTCCCTTTGCCTTAGCAGCTTGATAAACCCAACTGTGGATTGGCTTGGCTGATTTTGGTGTATTTTGGTTATGTGTGAATCTGTTGTTCCCTTTTTCCTTGTAGAAATCATGCCCAGCTCGGGGGTGGCAATTGTGTTGAGATATTGATGAGCACAATTGGCCTATGGTTGGGTGGAACATTGCAGCGGCATAGCTAGTTGCTTGGGACTACTCTGTTTTAAGATAAGTACTCTCTTGTGTTAAATTCTGCAAAGTATTTATTTAATGAGTATCATGAAAAACTTGAATGTATGTTAGATATGTAGATGATTTTAATTCCGTTGTGTTTAATTACTATATGCATATGTATATTTATTTTATTATCAATGAGTTTTACTTAATGGATATGGGGCTAGATGCCCAGTTTTAGTGCCATGTTCTCTTTCTGGCTCGGTCTGATGGGAGGGGACTTGATAGGAAATAACTCCATGTAATGGTGACACATATGCCATGAACCATGTTTTTTTGGAAATATTCACCATTGGAGAAGAGAAATCACTTTTTCTAGGTCTAATGATGTTGGTGTCTAATGTTGCTTAAACCATACACTTAATATCACTCTATTGGGCATAATGGTATTCATAAGGTTTTATTTTAGGAGGAAGGATGTATGGTTGCAAGTGGATAGTATGATTATTCTCTATAACATTTGAAATTCCTTTAGGCATCTCTGCAAAAACCTTGGAATGATTGTCAATAACTCTTTGGGGATCCAAGGGAACAAAGGGTTTAGAGGTTTGAACATATAGTGAACATAATTCTGAAATTACACCATGGTGTCCATTTTTAAACAACATTTTCATGTTATTAGATCTGATTTGTCCTTCTCATACAGTTCTTCAAGCCAAGTAGTGTCCTCCTGACTATTACCATTATTTTGTTTCAGGTACACAGGGTACTCCCAAAAGACCGAACACCTAGAGCAACCACTTCACACAAACAGATCACAGATCAATACACCGATGTTTTGACGTGGTTTAAACCCTTGAGAGGGAAACACTCCACGGCCCCGACCAAATAGCTTCTATGGAGCGGTTTATTATGCAAAGAAAGAAAGTTACAAATGAGCTTCTCATAATCGATCAACTAGACAATGACCCTCCATGCTCTTTAAATAGAGATCATGGACCAATCGGGTGCTAAGCCATGGATCAAGGTTAGGTATGATCTAAGAGAAGTTGAGCCATCGGATCACTCTATGTCTAAAACATATCGTGTCCATTGGATAAAATATTTACAAATGCATACTAATGAAACACACTTTTCCTAACGGATATATTACACAAGTTGATCTTAACTAAATCCTAAGTGTCTAAATATCCTAACATCCCCCCTTAAGAACAACTTGGGATAGGATTGAAGGATTTACAAAAGTGTTGGCTATAACTGACCCAGAGGTTTTCTATAAGACCCAGGTTCTTTGCAGTTTCCCCCTTGACAAACAAAACCCCTTCACACCGGCCCTTTCAGCAACAACCTGTGAGCAGGTTGAAGTCTCACCCAAGGTGTATCTATGGGGTACTGTGGAATCAGATTTCCACAGTAAGTGATAAGTTGCTTGGTCGGACATACTGTGCAACACAACAGAGGATATGTGTTGTGAAGTGAGACTACGCAGCAATGGGCAATGCTGTGGTTCGCACCACTATACTCTTCTGCCGCAGGACTTCTACTGAAGCTGTGAACAATCCAACTTTATTCTATACTGGGATTATCTTGAAAACGCTTAAGGCACTGAAATGAATATCGCTCATCCATTCATTCAGGCACTTAACTGACTATCCTTCTAACATTCATTCATTTACTCAGGATGTCATGATTTCAACATAGACGACTGATCTAATCCACTGTGTACGTTCCTTTACTGTGTGTAAGAAAGTACTTAACTAAATGACTGATTCACTGCCTTCATACAAAAGAATAAATGTTCACCATTCAACTATTCATACGGAACTTAGCATATCATTTCCCTACTTCTCTAATGGAAAATGCATATAAAATCTCTCTTCATAACAGTATCCAAGGAACATCTAGACATTCATTGACAGAATATACAAGCAATCATTCATTCATAAAACACAATCACACAACATGAGATTTAACGTGGTTCACTCCCTCGGATGGGAAGCTACGTCCACAAGAGCGGTTGGTAATCTATTTCTTTAAAAGGGATGGGGACAACCATTCTTAGTCTGCGCACTCAGCTGCAGACTCTCCTTCCTCTCAAATAGGTCTCTGCACACACAACTACAGAACCTTTACAATCTTCTTAGCTCAAAAGATATTTTACACTAAAACAACAAAAGTAACTCCAAAACATAACCCCATCCCATACAAAATTGTCTTCTTAAATATATCATGCCTCTAAGGTCATGTCTTTACAAAGCCGAAGACCTAAACCCAAAAACCCTTAGGGTTTACAAAACTATGTCGATTTCCCTAAACCGGCTTGCTAGCATCTGGTAGCATCTGCTTCAGTGTGGCGGTTATCCACGTCTTCATTCTGTCGCTATCAGCCTCCCTGTCGCATGCTTGCCAACAAATCTCATTCATAGAACCGTTCATCTCTAACGGTTTCTCCCACCAGGTGTGCCAAGACGTCGCTTTCCTCAACAAACTTGTGCATTGGCTGCCTTCCGGATTTTCTCGTGCCCGCCGCTCGGCACTCTTGGAGCATCTTTCCAAAATTAGACCATTACTGGTCCATCTAATACCTGCACCTGGTCCTTGTCTAGCACTCCACTTTGTTGGCTCCACGTGTCCTGGCTACTTCACAACACTGCTTCCTTGCAGTGCTGGTCTTTGCGGTGCTTCCAAAACTTGGATGCTATGCACAGCTTCGCAGCAGCCTCAACACTTAGACAAAATTATATTTCTGAGCTGCGCTAGGCTGAGCTTTCCCTGCTTATAAAAAAAAAAGGTGTTACCAAAACTTTGTCTTGAACTGGGCCCAACAAAAAGTGACACTATTAGGAGAAGGAAGGAGGCATTAGAGCCTATCCCCCCTTAATGAAAAATTCTTGAACTCCTAACATAGATCGAAGTTTAGAAAAATTCGCTTCGGTAAGAGACTTGGTGAAGATGTCTACAATTTGATCATCTGTAGGACAAAAGAACACTTCAAGAACACAATCATGAACAAGATTTTTGATGAAGTGCATATGTAGCTCAATGTGTTTGCTGTGTTGATGTAGGACTGGATATTTGGCAAGCTTGATGGCACTTTGATTGTTGAACCAAAGTGGAGTAGGTTGCTGCTGCTTGAATCCAAACTCTGAAAGGATCTGTCGAAGCCATAAAGCTTCCTGACTGGCATTAACTACGGCTCGATATTCTGCCTCTGCTGAAGAAAGAGCAAGAGCTTGTTGTTTCTTACAAGCCCAAGTGACAGGTCCAGATCCCAGATTGAAAACATAACTTGCAATAGAATTTCGATCATTAGGATCGCCGGCCCAATCTGAATCAGTGAAACCAACCAACAAAGGTTTCCCCCGTGTACTGTAATGAATCCCAAACTGAATTGTACCTCGAATATATCGAAGTATTCTTTTAGCTACTTTCCAGTGACTTTCATGAGGTGTTTGCATATAACGAGCAAAGGAAAGGTAAAGATGGGAATGAATCAAGTATAGGAGACTACCAACAACAAAGGAAAGTTCAGGATGGGAATGAGTCAAGTATAGGAGACTACCAACAAGCTGACGATACAAGGTGGCATCTACTTCAGGTGAAGTACAAGTGGCAGAAAGTTTGACTCCATACTGAAAGGGAGAAGGGGCTGGTGTACAATCTTCGATGTGAAAGTGATGAAGAAGGTCACAAGCATACTTAGACTAAGAAAGAAAGATTCCTTCTTTGGTTTGCAGGACTTGGAGACCAAGAAAATAATGCAAATGTCATAAGTTTGACATTTCAAAATTTTGCTTAAGACTGGATTTCACATGGGTTATAAGCTTAGGGTCACTACCAGTAAGAATAAGGTCATCAACATATAGAACAAGTATGATGAGATGGTTTCGTACTTTCTTGGTATAGACATTGGGGTCAAAATGGCATCTAGAAAAAATAGTGTCAAGGAGAAAACTATCCATTTTGGCATACCAAGCTCTAGGAGCTTGCTTGAGGCCATATAAGGATTTCTTAAGGAGGAAAACAAGGCTAGAGTTATTTTGAACATATCCAAGAGGTTGTTCCATGCAAATTTCCTCCTGTAAATCACTATGTAAGAAGGAAGACTTGACATCCATTTGATGGACTTCCCAGTTATGTGAGGCTGCAAGGGAAAGAACAAGGCGGATGGAGTTCATTTTTGCGACAGGAGCAAAGGTTTCATTGTAGTCAATCCCTTCAACTTAGGAAAAACCTTTGGAAACTAACATTTCCTTAAGTCTTTCAACACTTCCATCTGATGCATACTTAGTTCTATAGACCCATTTACATCTAACAAGTTTTTTTCCTTTTGGAACAGGTACAAGATCCCAAGTATCATTCGCTATTAAGGAACTATATTCTTCATCTATAGCTACATCCAAATCTGGATTTCCTGAAGCTTCTGCAAAAGTGTATGGATCATGATTCTCGGAAACCTGAGCCAAAAGAGAAGAGGTTCACTGAAACTGAGAACGTGTTCGACATTGATCTCTAGGATCTCCGGCAAGATCACCAACTACTTCACATGTTGAACAGACCCATCGAGGAAGCACTTGTGCTGGTGCAATGGGAGGAACATGAGCAAGTGGAGGTGGATTTTCATCCTCACTATCATCATCAGAAATTGGAGTTGGAAACCTGTCAAGGAATATGGAAGAAGAAGAAGAAGAAGGCACAATCGCCGAATCAGGCTCACAGGCCAAAGATGGCACAATCGTCGAGTTAGGCTCACAGGCCAAGATATTTTCATCAAATTTAACATCTCGTCGAATGATTACATTATGAAAATGTGTTTGAAGAAGTCTATAACCTTTTACATCTTCAGAATATCCAACAAATATGCACTTTTCACTTTTAGGCTGTAATGCTTTCTGTTTTTCATCCAGAATGTGAGCCCATGCTTTACTACCAAACACACGGAAGTGACTTACATCTGGTTTAATTTTACTCCATGCTTCTTCTAGTGTGGTACCTTGTAAAGCTTTATTGGGGGTGCGATTAACTATGTAATTTGCACAATTTATGGCTTCAACCCAAAATTGAAGACTTAGTCCCTTAGATTGGATCATACAATTATCCATTTCTTTTAAAGTGCGGTTCTTCCATTCAGCTACACCGTTTTGTTGTGGTGTATATGGAACAGTGTGTTGTTGTTGGATTCCTTGTTCAATGCAGAAGTAGTGAATTTTTTCTTAACATATTCTCCTCCATTGTTAGATCTTAACTTAATAATTTGATGATCAAATTGTTTTTCAACAAGGGCCTTGTAGGCCAAGAACATGTTAAATACTTCGCTCTTAAGCTTTAGGAAATAAACCCAAGTGTGTCTGGTGTAATCATCAATTAAAGTTAAGAAATATTTGAAACCAGAAAAGGAAGCAGATGGAAGAGGACAACACAGGTCACTATGCACAAGATCAAAGGGAACGGAGGTGTGCCAGGAGGCACGTTTCTCAAAACTATCCCGATGATGTTTTCTGAGTACACAACCAGAACAGACACCATCCCTGCAAGATACCATCGGAAGACCTGTCACCATATTGCCTTTACATAGTTGTTGCAATGAGCGATAATTTAAGTGACCAAATCTCTCATGCCAAAGTTTGCTCAAGTTATCACTAGGAGCAACAAAAACTGAAGGAAAAAGTGATGACCCAAAGTTGTTAAATTTGTACAAACTGGTAATATCATCAACAATTCCGGTAGCTAGGACCTGTTGAGGATCTTTAAAATCCTTGATTACAACTTGGTGAAGTGTAAACGTCACAGTTTTACCTTCACTAGAGTGAGTGATTTGATAGACTGATAGCAAATTGCAGGAAATTCTTGGAACACATAGTACATCACTGAAATGACCATTATCTACTGGAACTGTTCCGGCTCCTACAACACTTAGAGATCTATCATCATGAACAAATATTTGTTTGGTGTTACATTCATGCATAGTAGAAAAGATGACTTGATCCTTAGCCATATGATAAGATGCTCTAGAATCAATGAGCCATTCATTTGAAGTAGAAGAAGAAGATGCATTATAAGAATAACCAGAAGCACAAAGTGCATGTCCATGAGAGGTAGATTTTGAAGGCGAATCTAGGATGATGTGGTGCTTATTCATTGTTGCTTCCAATGCTACCATCTTCTTGAAACACTTATATTTATCATGATTATCTTTCCCGCAATAGTTGCAATGACGCTCAGTCTTCTTGCCTTTTGGCTTGGATCCTTTGTCATTTTTTAAAGAAGGAGATGACTTAGAGGGTTTGGGACCCTTGTTTGACTTATTATTGTGTAAATTTTGTTTCTTGGGAGGCTTGGACTTTTCTTTCTATTGGGACAATATGGCTTTCCTAGATGTATCTGCATTCTTAATTATTCCAAGATGGATGAGCTTATATTGCTCTCTAATCAAGGAATCACAAAATGATTCAAGACTAGGCTCTTGATACATAACTGCATTCAAGGATTTTTTCATGGAGTAAAATATAGATACAAAAATAGAATATGCAGGTCCAAGTTTGGAAAGAATCTGATAAATGCATCGTTTGTCTTCCCTCTTAATCTTGCATTCTTTACATGAGATTTTAAGAGTTTTGTACTTAGATAAATAATCTTGTATGCATGAAAAATCACTTGGATTTAAAGAAATCATCCCATTTTTGAGTTGGTAACCTCGAATTTCATTGTGTTTACCAAACACAGATTCCAACTTGTCCCAAGCAGCATCAGGTTCATCAATTCCAGATATGTGGAATCACAAATCAGTAGATATTGACATCCCAATCAATTTACAAGCTTCGTTGCATCTATTTTCCCATTTGATTTTTTTATCATCATCAGTGAGTTCTGTTTCTTTCCCTGAGGTAATTCTAAAAGGTCCTCTACTTCGTAGAACATCCTCCATACAAGATTTCCATGAGAAATAGTTGAAACTAGTAAGTAGAATATCACAAGGGGCAGCCATATTTGTAAATTAATGGATGTAAAAATAGAAACCAATAGTATGGATGCGAAGAGCTCGAAAAAATATGCAGTTTAAAAAAAAATGGCACTGAAAACTGACTCCATATGATGAAGTTATGCTTGATCAAAGAAAATGTTGAAGATGTCCCCAATAATGACGTGGTAGATAGAGAATGACCAACTAAAAAAAAAGATCCCCCTCTTCCCAAGTTGAACCTTTAACAATCACTTTACAAGAAAGTTGCTTTAAGTGAATCCCTTTTTTAAAATAAGTGATTTCACTTTTACAATGATGTTACTTTAAATAGTGCAGCAACAAAAAAGAACTTAAGTGACTCACTTTTTATTTTTATTTTTTATTATTTAAGTGAGATGCACTTTTACAATAAAGTAACTTGAAAATAGAAATTGCATGCACTTTTTCTTTTAAAAGTAACTTCCTAAGACTTGAAGTCAAGACCTATTAAGGAATAAAGCAACTTTGAACCAAGTGAGCTGAATTAAAAGGTATGTAAAATATGGGAAAGAGGAAGGGTTTTTTTATTTTTATTTTTTTTATTCTTCCTGCTCAGTTTCTGTGCTTTCCTTTTTTCTTACAAATCACACTATAAACTAAAACAAAAAAAAATTTCCACACTTAGATCTCGTTAGCTTGCCTGGAAATTCTACGTTTTCTCTCTGTTTCTAATTTGTCGAGATCGCACAAGGTGCATGGCAAAGAGCATATATAACCAAGAAAAACCCTTTCCCTTTTTATTTCTGATTCGCCGAGATCGCACAAGGTGCATGGAAAAGAGCATACGTAGACAGGGAAAGCAACAATCCAAAACAAAAAAAAAATCTAATAATAAAAATTGATAAAATATGATTTTTTTTTTTAAAAACAGAAATAAAAAAAACGTCACTCTAACATTATACCTTCAGATCTGATGAAATACGTGTTTTTGAAGCAGCCGGGAATCGTTTTCGATCAAACAAAAACTATTTCCCAATGGAAATGACACTCCGGACACAATGGAACACCTCCCACAATTCAGAAATGCACAAAAATACTAGAACCAGAAACCCTTTCAAGTTTCGGCAACAACAGTTCAAGATCTAGATCATAACCGGAAGCAACTCTTCATAAAAGCTCTGATACCATGTTCGGGTACATAGGGTACTCTCAAAAGACCGAAGACCTAGAGAAATAAATTCACACAAAAAGATCACAGATCGATACACCGATGTTTTGACGTGGTTTAAACCCTCGAGAGGGAAACACTCCATGGCCTTGGCCAAATAGCTTCCATGGAGCAATTTATTATGTAAAGAAAGAAAGTTACAAATGAGCTTCTCATAATCGATCAACTAGACAATGACCCTCCATGCTCTTTAAATAGAGATCATGGACCAATCGGGTGTTAAGCCACAGATCAAGGTTAGGTATGATTTAAGAGAAGTTGAGCCATCGAATCACTCTATGTCTAAAACATATCGTGACTATCGGAATAAATATTTACAAATGCATACTAAAGAAACACACTTTTCCTAACAGATATATTACACAAGTTTATCTTAACTAACTCCTAAGTGTCTAAATATCCTAACATATATACCTAACTCAAACCAATTATTTCCTTGTTATTTCAATCAAATTTTCCAACAATGAACAACATTTGTCTTTTGATGGCACCAAGTAACTACTAATGCATGCTAAATGTGGACTTAAAAATAAAAAATGAGATTCATAGCATAAAACAATTGAACCATAATATTAAATTCATGTAATTCATTCTTACGAAAAATCAATAAGAAAATAACACTTTGATGTTATATATTAAACATATTTCATGTATTAAAACATAGAAAATATACCAAAAATAATTCACATAGGAAATAAGAAAAAAACTTCTTTTTTCTTATAATTTATCCACCAAATAAGATGTAAAAGGGAAATTCACCCCCAACCATAGGCATATGATGTAGATGCCACCCCCAAGTTTTATTGTAAGACCATAAGGGTGAAGAATTACTTATTGGGATTGAATTCCCAATCATCCACCCATAATGTATAAGATCCAACTAGAAGCATATTCCTACCAAAATTTCTCTACATGAAATCTCCTCCAATAATCTCACTGGACTTTGGATAAACCATAAATTTATCTTTCTCATCCATACATAACACAAGACCTAGAATTCCCCTTTTCTACGATGTAGTCCATCAAAACATCCATTGCCTCCAATGCTTTAGTGTGGAAAGAAGGATTCATCCTATTGTAATGTACCTCAAGAGATCACATGGGGTACCTGAGGAGGTACCTAATGGGGATAAGTAAGGTAATGTGGCCATAATCTTGGAATATGACCACTTAGTAATTGGTGGTTAATAAATGGACCCATAATTTAGTTAGAGGGAATAATATGATAATGCCCCTCAAGGAATAGTCATGTGAAATAATATATACTCATGAGTATCATTATATTGATATGTTGATTATTGTATTGTAGCAACCATGGTGTCTGAAGTGATTCCTTCCACAAAAAGTATTTGATGGTGTTATCCTACCTTAAGAGTTCTCTCTCTATTCTTATGTATATACTTGTGTGGATGTATTTCATTATTTTGAATTCAAGGGTTATATTTTATCATATATTGAGTTTCACTACAAGTGGTATAGTATCTCTTTCTTGGGAAAAGATGGAAGATTTATTTTTTCATTTTTGCAAAATTTCCAAGGAAAAATAGAGTTGTGAAATTAACAGAACTTTATATAGATATTTATGCATGATCTAAATCAACAAATTGCATATGAAATCCTTTGAAAAAAATACCCAATTTCAATAAACAAATCATCCAAATTGAATTATGAGAAGTGAATATATCAATGGTTTAAAATTATTTATTCTAGGGTTTTCAGTTGATGACCATGACTTTATTCCAAGTATTGTAGAACATATAAATTTTTACATGTTTCCTGGATTGAAGCCACACCAAATATGGGTGAAAGAACACTTCAACAACTTCAATTTGTATCATATGATATACTTTTGAGTTACATTGATGAAGTTATGACCATTTCAAATTGCCACCTCAATACCATATCTACACAAAGGAGCTCCACTGAAAACAAAGTTGTCCCTTCAAAACCCTAGCTTTGGTTGTGGATTTTCTTCCAAGAAAAATGTATTTTATATGAAAATACGATGATCCTTGTATTGAAGAATTCGTAAACAGTTTAGCGGAAAAAATCCCATCACATGGAGACCTTTGCTAGACTTACATCTAAGGTATGATGTTTTAATGTGGTGGAAATCACTTGGAAATGAGGAGATGTTGAAACTTTCAAATGAAGAATATGAAAATGTAACTTTAGATGGGTGGTCTCATGCCAAGAAGAAGGATAAAGAAGAAGGATAATGATAACACTGTGGGTTTTTTTTCATTTCAAAACTTCCTACTATAGGGTCATGGATGTGTTAAATAGGAGTTCATTATTTATGTAATCCCTATATGGAATCATAATATCATCAATGTTGGCCTAGCTAAAATATTGCAAGTCCCAAAAAAACATATTTAGAGAGAAAAGGTTGAGGATAATAAGGTTCACATTTTTAGATAATTGGAAATTACAATGGATAAATATGTTTTGCATCCATATTTTCATGTTGTAGATCTTGATGATGTGGATATTATTCTTCTTGGATATCCTTGGATGGAATTAGTGGTAACAATTATGATTAATCTGAAAAAGAAGTTTTTGAATATTTGGTACAAGAAAAAATCACACTATAGGATATTTCTCTCATTTAACAACAAGGTCCTAATGTGGAACATGAAGAAGTCCTTTCAAGGAAACTAATTGTAGTACTTACAGAAACATCCAATGAAGAGTCTAAGGTTGAATCACAAGAAGAGTATAGAGAAGAACCTTAAGGAGATCCTCAAGGACATAAAAAAAAACATCTCTATAGTTTTATTCCTTGAGTGAGCCACAAGATGAAGAGTCAAATAAAGAAGAACCAATAGATAAGGTAGTTTCATATTGCTACACATGTCACCCTACTAAATAACAGTCATCAAGGAAAGGTAGTTTAGTAAGGAGAACTAGAGGAGCTATGATTCTACTATAGGGGAAAAAGAAAGGGGGCCTATGGGAGAGTAAATCATATGTTGACAAGTGACTACATTGGAACTCATCATTTTGTTTCCATTTGCCTTAAATGAGCCATTTACTTCCCTTAACTTATCACATCCAAGTATTGAATGTTGTGCGATAATTCTGGGAAAATTCTTCTCATGAAGGTATGGAAGAGTGGAAGGGATATACTTTTTTTTACTATTGTAAGTGTCCTTACTTTTATGGTGAGAAGTAATGTCGTCTATGTTTTCACTAAACCTCTCATCTCCATTGGGGATCTATCACTTATGGGTAAGAGGAAGAATTTAGACATGGTGGGAGTTATCCTTGGGGATTAACCAAACTAAGAAATTAGCCAGAAAGGGTAGACATCAAGAAGAAAGATGACAGTTGGAGGTGATCATATAGGCTATGCAAGATAGGAATATTTACCTATTATTATTTGTTTCTCACTAGATGCTTGAGAATCCATTGTTTTGATTCTACATGGAGATCTCTAAAGGCATATAGTAGTTTAGAATCTTATTACACACACTGGTAAGCATTGTATGAGTTGGATTTCCTAAGCGAACCATGGAGCAGTGAAGGGAAATGCCTTCATTGTGTTGTTTGGCGCAGTGGAAGAGAGTGACATGGTTGTGATGGCTAAGTGATATTCTTGCAGTGCTCTAGATGATTAGGTTGGCTAAGCATGAGAGAAAATGGGTTGGGATAAGGAGAGAGTGAAACTTGTAGGTGTTGTTGGCACTATTTTTGGTTTCCACTAGAAGAGGTGAAGGAAAACCCCCACTCGAAACCCCCAAGGTCATCCATCGACCAGTTGCATCAAGCAAAGCCTTAGGGAGCCTAGAAATGGCTAAGTATTTTGTAAATCCAAGCCAAATGACCAAGCTGCAGTGAGAAAATGGGAAAATACAGAGCAGTGGGAGCTTCCTCCGCAACCAAAGAAGGTTGGATGGCTACGATTAAGGAGTGGATCATATCAATGGACGGATAGGAGCTCCGCAAGCTTATTCCTAGGTTCCGCATCCGCATTGCGGATTGGGGATTGCGGGAACCAGTGTCCCGAAGAGCACAATTGCAAGTTTCCGCATCCCAAAATTGTGGTTTGCGGGTTGTGGAGAAGTGGGTTTTTAAATAAAAAAAGACGAGTTTCTGCATCCCACAATATGAATTGCGGATTGCGGATTGCGGAAGAAGCATCTTCAGAAACACAAAAAGTAAACTTCCGCATCCCGCATCTCGCATTGCAGATTGTGGATCACGGAAAGGCGATTCCTTAGAAAATCTCACAGCCGTAAGACCAATCCCTACATGACACATGGCTAATAGCAGATTGCGGAAAAGACCGTTGCGGAGGGACCGCTACGTAAAGGTGGTTGTGGAAGGGAAATTGCGGATCGACGAAGTTTTGCAGAGCCAGTTACAGTCGCGGAAAAGGAGATTTTTGTAGGGAAATGGAACGCCCGAGAGTGGCGAAAGGGACTGTTTCTGTTACCCATCCTGATCAATCTAAACGACCTGATCCGCAGAATAAATAAGTGGCTTCCATGGCCCAATGGCGCACTGCCAACATAGGTGTTTCTTCCCATCTGCGCATGGCAGAATTGACAGTAGTTGATTCGGGTGGCTCGGCCTGAATGACTTCATCATTACCAGTGCAAGTTGTTGTGAATGAGTTAGGATATTTTGCTATTTGTAAGCCTATAAAGGCAGGGAATGAAGTAGACCAAAGGGTTGGAATCTGTGAGACCTGAGTTTTTTATTTGAGATCTATCCTTAATTTAACTATAGAGCCAAGGATGGCAATTTGCAGATATTCCTGTGTTATTTACTTTATAGTCTGTACTTTCTTTCTTCATGTGAATGTGTTCCTCATTACCTATTCCATTTTGTTATGTTTTCATGTCTGAAATAGGTGTTTAATAGTGCAGAATTCATACTCATATGCTCTGTCTATTGATTTCAGATATTCACATAATTTTTTCTACTAAAGTTAGCATTGGATTCATCCTTGTTAGATGCCCACGCTAATGGACTGTTCTTCATTTCTTCTTTATCACCATACAACAACATTTTGACTGTAAATGAGTAACTACCTTTCCTTTGTTATAAATTTCCTTGCCATAGTACTGTTAATTGATATATCTATTATATTTTGACTCCATTGCCCAATGAATGCTTACCTTGTTCCAACCAAACAACAAGTTGATCTTAGGTTTTATTCATATATCTGGCCTTGTTAAGAAATCCATGAGAGATCCCTCTATGGAAATAAAGAAGCTAGATCCCTTTCCTAAATCTTGGTTTTGTGGTTACCTTGAAGTGTCCCTTTTACAACCGGAGGTACATTTTGAGTGCTAACATTTTGGCGCCGCTGCCGGGGAGCGAGGGTTTGAATCTTCCCTGGGCAGAACGAAAAAGTTTCAGATTTGATTACTGATGGTGGACAACAGTCAAACATCAAGAAGGTTGTATACTATTCACCTGGCGACTCCACTTATGGTTTAGTCCAATTTGCAAGCTCCACTGGAGAACGACCCTAGTTGACAGAAACATGGAAGAATTAAGATCCAGGTATCAAAGTGTCAATTTCTTCAAAGATATCTCGTTCTTTTGCATCGACTGCTTTTTATCTTTATGTGTACATATTGAGAAAAAAAAATTTGTCGAAAATTCTCAGGCCACGAGGAAACCACCCTTGTATATCCTTCATTAGATCTTGTAGATATACCTTCTTCTCATGTTCTCAAAGATAACCTGAGTCCTTTTTCATAATCACATGAGATCCATGATCAATCTTGCAAACCCCGTGAGATTAAGGCCGATGACTTTCCTTCTGTACATACTCCTTTACCTTCTAGATCTCAGCAGAGATATAGTCCTTTAAAGCTTCCCCTTGTTCTTCATGAATATCCTCCAAAATACCATAGATACCTCCCTGTTTTTTATGCAGAATTTGAGGACCTTACAGCTGAGAAACACCTTCAAGGTTTTGAGCATTTCCTTGACCTTTTTGAAATAGAGCATGATGATGTTTGTATGAGGGATTTTGCTCAATCTTTGCAAGGAGATGTTAAGGAATGGTTTAAGCACTTGTAGCCTGAATCCATTGATACATGGGAAGGGTTTTCTTATATGTTTTTGAATTTTTGGGGTAAGAGGAGGTCATTGGACCAAATAATTTCAGAGTTTTATTCCATGAAAAAACAAGAAGGTGAATCCATGACTAGCTTCAATAGGAGGTTTGCAAGCTTTTATTATAACATGCCAAAGGAAATTCTACCTCTTGAAGAGGCCGCTAAATTGTATTATGCATCAACTTTTCCTCCTGAAATGTCATTTCTTCTTTTGGAGAGAAAATCAGTTACTTTGCAACATTTGTTTATTGATTCATTGGAAGTTGAAGATAATCTTAGGATGTCTGTAAAAGTTTTAAACCAAGATAATGATAACATAATTGAAGAAGAATTAGAGTTTGAATATAGATATGAACAAAAAGAATTTGTGTTACATTCTAATCCTTTTCATGGTGAACAGAAAAATGACCATCCCAGTGAGGTACAAGAAAAGGGTTAGACTAATTTGCTTTATGGAGATTCTAATCAACATGTTGAAAATTCTATTATGGAGGGTTTTAAAAAGGATTTTAGTCTACCTATATATGATGAATATGAGGATGTCTACTTGGATACTGTGCCTAAAAAATCAGCTAAGATTTTTGCAATTTCTGGGCCAGTTAGTGAAGAAAATTTGATTGAAATTCATGATCAAAATGTTGAAAACATAATCGATAATAAGCAGGCCAAATATGATTGTTTTCCATTATGTTTTTCCTCATTTGAGATATTGAAACAAAGAATTAAAGTTTCTAATCAAAAACAGAAATTTGAGGTAATCAAGAATTTCATAAACCTTCTAGAAATGGATAATGAAAAGAATGAGCAATCATTGGTCCAGGTGGATATTAGTGGCGACCCACCTCTTCCAACTGGCTCAAAATAGTCTTCTGGCACTTTTGGTAATTTGCTATTTTTAGCGAATTTTCGGGTTTTAAACTTCCAGGGCCGTTTTGAGGCCTTAAATGTCGTTTTTTTGGGCATGTTGCAGTCATAAAATTCCATTGTTAAATTCATCTAATGATGGAATTTTTTTCTCTACTATTGTAGTCCTCAAATAGATCTTTCCAACGAGCTATCGTGCACCCCAAACGGAGATCGTATGCAAAAGTTACGACCCCGGGAAATTGATGTACTAACTTACCCAAACAGGGCCCACATGACTTTTGGCACTTTATCTCCGAGGGATAGGTTTTTGGATGTCTAGGGTTTTTGGCATTCCTGTTTATTGTAAAAATTCCTTCAAAGCCTCATGGTATTCATCTTGGCACAAATTAACATAGTGGCCACATCTCTTCCCAGAGATAGCTACCACCATTCTAGCTGTTGTATTTACAGTCTATTCTATTTCTGCTATTTAATAGAATACGTGTTTATTGTATCACTTTGTTCTTTGAATTGTATCTCTGTATATGATTATGTATCTACTCTTTCATTTCGTTCCCACATAAATCCGGATCAATCATGCAATCAATCCCAATATGTGAGAAAAACAATAGTTTATGATGAAGAATTGAATCACAAAGAAGAAGGTGGTCATGATCAAATTTATGAAGCTGCTGACATAGAAATTGTAAACAATAAATCAGAAAATGACATAGAGTACCAGGAAGAAGACCAGGGTATTCAGTCAGATTTTCTTTCATGTCATTCAGTTCCAAAATCTTTCTATCAAGAAGAAGTTGTTCTCCTTTATCCATTTGAGAATCAAAATGGTATTTCTTTTGAAACACAAAAGCGAAATCAGGTTTTTAATCTAGGAAGTCTAAGTAGCAAAGAAGATGATATTATTGATAGTTCATGTGTTGAATCAACCTATCATGTTACAAAGCTACAATTACGACAGAGTGATGTGTATGAATCTGACTGTCTTAGTTCTATTGGGTTGCATGAAGAATCAATCATACATGATATTCAAGTTTTATTTGAAAGTTGTCATGAACACCCAATTCCCACACTTAACATAGATGACAAAGGATATGAGCATACTTTTTACAGTTCTTCTGAAAATGAGTTTGACACTCTACAAATGGAATTATAGTTGGAGCAGATTTGTCATAACAAACAAATGACAGAAAAAATTGAAGATTGTCATGTATTTTATAACATAGTAGCTGATTACATGGAGGAATTTTTCAGTTGGGATAATTGGTGTTGTTTTCGCCATAAAGAGAAAATATGTTATCAATGCTTATTTTCATTACATATTCCAGTTCTAACTTCGATTAAGTATGATCAGAAAGTTTTGTTATTGGATCAGATGCTGGATTGGTTTCACTGGCATTTTTGTATTACTTGATTGAGCAAAGATTTTGACAGATTAAAGTAGGTTCGTAGTTTGAATAATCTCACGAGTGAGCGTCTTTTTCAGCATGTACAGTTCAGTTTCGTTTTGATTACAAGCATTTCAGTTTTCAGTTTCAAGTTTTGGTTCAGATTTGTAACATGTGGTTCAGCCTAAGTTTTCAGTTGGCATTCAGTTCCAGATGAAGAGTTACAGGTTACAGTTTTGTGATGGGAGTAGCCCAATGGATCAGGCACCTAGTCTATGGGGTTCTTTGCTACCTCGCAGGGAGGGTAGCATCCCCAATTGGAGCCAGTTGTTGGCACTATTTTTGGTTTCCACCAGAAGAGGTGAAGGAAAAACCCCACTCAAAACCCCCTAAGGTCATCGATTGACCAATTGCATCAAGCAGAGCCTTAGGGATCTATCAGGGAAAATTTTAGGGGTGAATTATAGCCCATGGGAGAAATTATAGGGGTTACCAAGAAACCCTGGGCGAATTTTTAATATGAAATGATTTTTTTTAAATTTAACATACTAGCCCCATATTTATTTAACCCATAGTCAAAGGAAATTGAATAGCCAAGGTCGCGAAATTGGAAAAATCAATATAGCCAAGTAAAAGAATCCCGAAGTGGTGAATTCGCCCAGAATTTCGGGTAATGGAGGCTTGGAAGAGTTGGTTTCCCCACCATTTAGGGTAATGGAGGCCGCATACAGTTGGTTCGTCCACCATTTTCTGGTAATGGAGGCCACGAACAGTTGGTTCGCCCAACCAGCGTCCCAGCAATTTATTATTTGGGTAATGGTTTAATGGAGGTCGCGATTGGTAATGGTAACTTGGTCGAATGGTTCGAACTTCGCCCATGATGACGCCCACGAGCAGCTGGCTCGCCCCACGTTTTCGGCAATGGCGGCCAGGCATTGAGGTTTTATGAAAATCTCATTTCAAAATTTTGAATCGCCCCAACTCCCGTTGATTTTGGTTAATGGGGGTTTGAATTGAGGTTTCAACCACCAAATTTTGTTGGGTAAAGATTTTGGAGTCCCACTTGCCCTCGATTTCGAGAAATGACAGATTCTACAGTTCCTGCTTACCCTCGATTTCAGGTTGGAGTCTCATTCACCCCTGATTTTGACCAGTGATGGTTTCTAGAATCTAGATCCCAATTTGGAATCCGCTCGATGGTTATTAAAGACCAAATCTTATTTGGTAACCACATTGAATTTGAAAGGCATTTCTACTGGATTTCTACACCAGCAAAGTGAGTCTCAGCTGCAGCCTACATCTACCCATTAGTCTATTTCATGCGGCTATGAGCCTCTGAGTTACAGGTCAGTCTATTTGAGTTCATTCTTGAATATTGGCTTCTCAATTTAATAGAATTATTATATTCTTAGGAACAAGGAATGTTGTTGACCCAAGCCACAGGCCGATGGTGTAAGCTTTTATGTTTTTATGTTTTGTATTAATAATAGGTGGCTAGATTGTAATGGGTATTCCTGGTCATCACTTGGGTTGTCAGATAGGATTATTTGCAGCCAGTTCTACAATTTATGGGGTCTTCTCTTTTCTCACTTGGTAGTGTGTTAGTTGTTGTCTAATGTGAATATTTGCAATTAGTTCTGCAATTTTTGGCGACTTCGATTTTTTCTTTTTCTTTTTCTTTTGGATGGTGTGTTATTGGGGTCTTGCAGTGTTTTTTTTCAGGTACAAGGAACATGGGGATTTTGTAGGTCTTTTCCTAGAACCTTTAATGCCTCTATTTCTCAATATTAACAACCCAAAAGGTCAACATGTAATCCCTAGTCCACCACCATCCCTTCACAAAATCCCTGTACATAATGGCTGAAAACACAAGATGAACAATGCTACAGACACAAAGGTACTCCAGGACACTAATCATAGGTTGATTAGTTTATAAACTTATTGACATTCAAGTACAGGTTTTGCCATGCAAGAGTAGGACCTGTGGTTATATTTGGTGTTAAATGTGCACTGATTTATGTCCTAAAGAGTGCCTTTGGGGGAGGGCCCAAAATAGCAAGGTTTAAACCATTGAAACCATTGTAAGAGTTCTTGTTTTGTACCATTGGAAACAATGTTCATTATCATGCAAATGATAATAACATAATATCGTATTTAGAAGTATGCTATGGATATTTATAGTAATGTGTTATTGCATTAAGTAGTTGGGAAACGTTTGTTATTTTCTTATTTGAAGACTTTGTTATCTTTTAGATTAGGATTGCTACTAACTGAGATTAGTATTTTTCCACAAGTCTAACTCTTTAATGGATATAGCTTACTCGTGACTGTTCCTTCATTGAAATCCCACAACAGCTCAATTCTTCTTAACACAAGAGTCGATCGTGACATTGAATGTAGATGGCATGAGATATGCCATTGAATACAAGTTGTCATTGTTTGTCTAATGGAATAAGCATAGTTGAATTTAAATGATTTTGGATTTGATAAAACCTTGACATTACCAATTCAACTCAACTCATTTGATATCACCCATATAGTGATGTTGGTGTGATGAGGTTACCTAGCCAAGATTTGGATTGGAATTATCTTTTGTATGTCTTTTTTCAACATCACTCCTAACAAAGTATGCTACTGCAACTTCCTACAATAATGAACCTCCTCCAATGGATTACCTTATATGAGATGCTACAGGACATAAAAGTACATAAGGACATAAAGAATGATATGCTACACAGATTAATGCACATCTACTTCAGTGTGCTACTTCTTTAAGCATATCGAGCCAATCTATAGGCCCTGTTCTGCATTTGATATGCTAACTATCACCTATAGTGCTTCGATCTGCTATAGTAATTTGTATGGATGGATTTCACGATTTTAGCTTTGTGTTCACCATATATGTCCACCCACAAGATTGCCTTTGAATATAAAGCTTCCTTTTTTTGACAAGTGACCAGTTTTAGGTCTGGTGTAAATTGGAAGGTTTCTGATAAATGTGATTTAGAATCAACTTGCCATAATATTCACATCATTTAATCCATCAACAGAGTCGCCATACTTCTTGTGTGCATCAAATATTGACAGATCACACCTCGTAAATTGCCACCTCCAATTTTCAATTTGGCCACCTTCAATTTCAATTTGGCCTTATTACCATGGAATTTTATATAAAATCCTAAGAGAGTCATGCACCCATCTTCAAAGGTCAGACTTTCCATGGCTTCATATATCTCTATTCCAAAATAGATACATACTGTCACCTACAGTCCTTCATACTTCAGAAGCTATCCTACATAACATAGCAATTCAATCTTCCCAAACACTATATGCCAATCCTCCAATATATCTGGCCTCCTTGTAGTGATATCTGTGGGATGAGGTACCTAGCCAAGCTCTCATTTGTACTTGAATTATCTTTTGTAGTATTTTTTCAAAAAGTATGCCATTGCAAAATGCTACAATAATGAGCCAATCTGGTCCCTTATTTGAGCTGCTACAGGACATAAAGGATGGTCTGCTACACAGATTAATGTCCATCTACTTCAATATGTTGCTTCTTTAAATAGATCGAACCAAGATGTAGGCCTTATTCTGCATTTGATATGCTGTAGGGAAAATTTGTTGCAGGAGCAGTCCATTGATCCAATTACATTCCTCCGAATGTTCAACAATCTTAGCTAATCCCCAAGTCCATCAAGATGCTCAAAGGTATCGGCTGAAATCCCCAATGTGAAACCTCATGAGGTGTAACACTACCCTATTGATATGAAATGACATAACACTAATTTAATTAATTTTATCCATATCTCCTTGTGCCAATTCCTATACCAATTCCTCCTAGTCTAATTCGGCAATGTCCTCATTTTCGTCTCAATTTAGGAATAGCTCTATACTGATTGGAATGTGACCTTGGGTTTGTGGCCATATAATTGTTGTTTGTATACAACTTGAGTACTACTCAATGGAAACAACACCAAACTGCAATAGTCCACTAGTGTACCAAACCTATTCTAGAATTTTCCTAGGAACTATGTTTCTTTTCACTGGATCTTCAATTCAATCTTCATGTTGCAAAAGTAGCTGCCAATAAAAACCAACGATACAAAAGTGCCCAAACAATAAAAGACCAAAAGAAACATAGCCCCCAAATGTACAACATCAAACAACTTTGCATCCCAAATCCATGCATGCAATAAGAAAATGGAGAAAACAATTCCAAAAACATGAAAGCAATTTGTAGTGTGTTATTATTCCATCTCCATAGACAAATTGCCATCCCGTTTCATGTTGTGCTACACTTTTTTCTGAATTTAGTTCAAAATTTCCATTGGACCATTTCCCAGCAGATGGATCCTACTTGGCCTTGGACCGAATTATGGCAGGCTGGATTCATTCATAGTATGCTTACTAGAATAAAGCAATGCTTTACTCATGTCATCTACATAAGTAGCAAAGTCAACAATTGCAGAGTTTTTGAAGCTAGTCTTTGCACTTATTTCTTAAACTCTCACCTTTGTAAGATTAGTTGGAGTTGGGAAGTTGTTTTCGTGCCATTAGTAGATTCTACAGGTGCTTTGGTAGATGCCAAAACAACTTGCAAGTCCATGTATGTATTTTTTGTTGTTGAGGGTGAACCTCTATTCGCAATGACTTTAAAATATGGTGAAGTAATAAATGGAACAAACTGCTTTTTCTTACATATATCATCTAACAAGTCAGGGATAAAATCTGCTATGACAAGGGTGAACCCATATTCACAACTAGAAGTCTAGAACATCTAATCCAAGGGATGGTAAGTGTGGAACAATATCATGGTCACCTCAAGAAGAACTTGCTAGTGTAGAATGTATAGGAGTAGAAGATAGCAATTCCATACAACCAATCATGTAGGAACTGATAATAGATCTAAAATTTTGATCCACGCTTGAATCTGAGATGGAACCCTTTCTAGGAGATTGTACTAGAGGAAGATGATATTTTTCATATGCAAGAGGTATTTTTGAACCACTAAAAAATTAAGTGGGTCCATCCAACAAAACTTCATAGGTGTTGAACAGTTGAATACACATATTAAAGGATTAGGACTAGGGGTTGAACCTGGTATTCCCCAAAGAGAAAAGGTTGATTTGAAGTCTTCCTTCACCCCCCTTCCCATATGACTCATCAATGGAGGCTAGAAGCAAAAAAGGGGACCTCGTTAACACATGTTATAGTAAAAGATCCTCAAGTACATGAAGATATTCCCCCAAGATTCGACCAGGGAAGCTTTGTCCCCACAAAAATACAAGAAGAACCCATAATAGAGAAACAATCCACAAAAGAAGAAGAAAAGAGTATTAAGAGAATTTCAAGGAAAAGGATGGGTTTCCCAAGAACTATCCAAAGAATAAGAAGGGAATATCGACGACTTCCTTCAAGAGGAAGAAGAAAGAACCCCATCCCCCCATTGTAAGACACAATTATCCACATAGGGTAGGATGGTAAAAGAAAGGAAGGAGATTGACTCATACAAGAAGATCCCACAGAAAATAAATAAAGAATATAATCTCTAAGGCATGAATATGTAGAGGAAACCATGCAAGAAATGCCATCACTGTCTAGGGGTACAAAACAAAAAGTTCCCAAACTAAGAAGTCTTCATCAAGGGGCAAAATATCCACGCCATACCTCTATTCCTGGTTCTTCCTTTAATTTGTCTAACATTTTTACTTCTGCATCTTTTGAAAGGGATACTACATGCAACACGAACTCTTCTTAGGAATTGGGACATCAAATCTCATAAATCTTTTTTCTCTCAATATTTCCAATAGCATATAAAGTAGACAAAATATTTATAAATTTATAAATCCTCAAGTGCACAAATCAATAGCAAATAAAGTAGACAAAATATTTCAAATGTTAAAATGCTTCTACCAAGTAACCTAGGGTTTCACACCCAACAACCTCAAAAAACTTAAGCAACAACCTTAACAAGGTTAACTAACTCTCCTAGGTACACCACTACTAAAACACCAAAAGAGTGATTTAAGTGAAAATAGCTCTGATACCATGTAGAAATTTATGTGAAATCAAGTTTTAATACAACTTAAGAAATTTCACCTCTTTGCTAGAGATTTCTAAGATCTTAATGTCATGAAATTGTAGCCATGGGGATAATATGAAATATACTTTTACAACAACAAATGGTGAGCATTATTTCACTCATTTTTTACCCCAATCAACAAGACAATTCAAGAGAAATCATACCAAATGTGTGCCAACAAGTGCTAGCCCTCTAGGGCAATCTTATCAAGCATAAACCAGATCTAAAATTCACTTTATAACAATAGTAAATCTGCCATATATCCTTTAATATTGATGTTAAAACTCTTACTAGTTTCATCCTTAACTTATGTCGATTCAACAAGACATATAAGTGTTGAAAACTACCAAACCATGAAGACAAATATAGTGGAAAATCAAATCTATAATAAAAAAATTTTGGACAGTTTAAAAGTTTATTTTTTTCCAAGGAAAAAAGCATAATTTCATTAAGAATAATCAAATTACATATTGCAGAAAGGCTTCAAAGAGCCCTTTCCGGTAAACAGCTTTTCATCTTCATAGAAATAGACCTAAATCTAATAAACCCTAGATCAGAGAAGCCAAGAATGGCTCATGTACAATGAAGAACCCCCTCATTAGGAGTTGAAGAGAAACACAAAAGAAAGAAGCAAAATATGTTGACAAATGCATTTGCAGAGCCACCGGCATCTGAAGACTGAAACCACCATCAACAGGTGGTCATAGTGCCGCCAAAAAAGGTTCATACCGCACCGAGAACATCCATCCATAGTTGGCCTTGACTATGAGTTGCCGTCGCCGCTAAAAGTAAACAGGAGCCCGCATCTGAGCGAATCTCCACCACCTTCTAGCTACTTCCGATGCCCTCGTCGTGGACGCACTTCCCTGCAACACTCCTCATCTCAAAATCAGTCGCCGCCGCCACTGGTAAGCAGGAGGAGCCCGCTACGCAATGGGTCGCCGCGCAAAGGCTCCACCACCGCTCTGCTCACAGGGATTCATCCATATCCGCCGCCAATCGGTCATGCTAGGTAGCAACTCAGGGGGAAAGGGGATCCCGTCATCGCCGCCATAACAGATCGCCACCAGTGGAAATAGAGGAGGTTTGGCTGTTCCTAGACTGCAAATCCGCCACCGGAAACAACCTCGCTTGAATTGCATAGAAACACACCATCTCCATTCCTTCACCATTTCCATGACTGCAGAGAACCTCTGCCAACATAAATGCAAAGGGTGATGTTGTCCTTCTCCATTCGCATGGGTGAGCAGAGGGCGGCTAGGGTTTAAACCCTATCCACCTGCACATGGATCAAAAATGACTCTCAAAACACTGATGGCAGTTTAAAAGTTTATGTGTATGTGTAAAGATAAAAGTACATGTAAATACCATAGTCCCATCCCGAGGCTAGCACAATCCTCTAGTTCTCGAAAACCCTAGCTCAAGAAAACCAAGAAAACCCTAGCTCCACTAAATATTCTCTACAAGCTAGTATCAACATTAGCAATCCTCCTTGGCTCCAACTAACACATCTCCTCTCTACTCAATAGATACAACCTAGGGTATAATCCAAAAAACCTAACACAAATGTCTTCAAGGAATGAAACGCTAACCCTAGTATTCAATGTGCTCCAAGAAACCCTAATGCCTCTAAGATTAGATAGATAAAGAACAAAGAACTAGAAAGGGACAAATAGGAAAGTGTGCTCTTCTCCTCACATCTATAACATAATACAATAAAGAGATGATATGTTATGAAAAGACTCTTTTCTCTATAAATGTGAGAGGTAAGGGAGGCAAACAATACATATGTGGGCCTAAACCTTACAATCAATCTAATACAAGCACAATCAATCTTACATGTGAAGTGCTACACTGCAATGGTACACATGCCACACTCCAAGGAGATGGCATACAATGCAAGGCCCCAATGCAAGGGCACACTCCATGACATGTGTCCATTGCTTATCCTACAAGACTCCAACACTACTCATAAGTCATATGTTCCATTGGGTTCACTCCACTTGCATGAGCACTATCACAACCTAAGAATCCCCAAGTAAACTCCAAGACTCCATGTAAGAATCCAAGCCACCCCACACTATTTAGGGTTCAATTCCCTCCTCCAAAATGCCAATGCTCCTCCTCCAGTGCAAGACGACCTCTCAAGCAAGAAACTAATCTCCATGGCCATCATGAAGAATGTCCCCAAGTTTTATGAAAAGATCTACAATGCTCCAAGGAAGAATGTCATGCAAGCATCAAACTAAGGTCAAGGAACCATTGTATAAGCCACCTCTAATGTGTAAATCCATAACAGACCATCCCAAAGCTAATCATACACCATTTAACCCAAATCTCATGAACCAACTCCAAACATGATGCAAACACTTTTAGAGTAACCCCAAAAGCTAACAAGCTGTAGAACAACCACCATCAAAGTGGTACAAATGCCTTCAATAGTTCTACTTGAACATCAAGTACAAGAAGGGAAACACCAATCAAGTTGTAGAATGCCATATCTTACCTTTAATTTTGGTACTAACCACAATTCTCAACCCATGTGAACATGGGACTTCAATGTGGCCCTGGCTATGTGGCAACAATCCTTACTCCACTACTACATTCAGACATTAGTCACAAGTAAAAAAGTTTCATAATTTTACCTTTGAGATGGATTTTTGTGTCATTTAGACCATCTTTTTGTTCCTTGACGGAGAAAATAATGGCAACATTGCAAAAGTGTTTCTATTGGCCAAAGCTTTGATACAACATTAACAAATATATCAGATCATGCTACCCCACATTCCATCACCAAACCTACAATCAAGAAACAAGGATTGTACAATACTCTACCAACTCTCGATAAACCTTGGGAACTTGTCTCCATGGATGTTTTTCATATTTTCCCTCAAACAAGCATGGTCATGATTGTGTTTTGCGGTTGATTGATTTTCAAGGATGAAAATTTTAGCACCCTGTAATAAGTGTCACAATAGAGGGCATTATTAAGCTACTTTAGGCATGTTTGGGTTAATTTTGGGTTTCCAGAGACCATTGTTTTTTACAGGGATAGTAAGTGCTTAAGTATATTTTGGTCCATGATGGACACCATATTGACTAAATACATTACCTTGCATCCCTGCACTAATGAACACATTTAGGTAGTCCACATGATGATTTTACATATCCTAGGGATATACAAATCCAAATATATATATACATGTATGAAAGTATTCATGTTTAGCACTACTACCTCAGAGCTCTTCACATTTCTATCATTCGAGTCCTTTTCAAGGGTATATGGGGTTCCATCCATTATTCATAATTGATGGGACCCTATCCATTGCATCAGCATAGGAAGAGTCGGCTAAAGTAGCCAAAGGAGTGATTGATTCAATATCTACCAAGAGCCTAGCACTACTAGGATTCACAAATAGGACCTCAATGTACATGGATATTGAGGTTTATATCAACAAATTCAATAGTTACTAGATTATTAAAGGGAGATTTGAATAATCAGAGAAGCTTATACAACCTTTCCTTCATGATATGAATACCATGATCACCCATGACCTCCCTTGTCCATGGGATAATAGTTTAAGGTTGCAATCATAGAACACATATAAAATAATATGGGAATAATATTTGAGGTTGGTGACAGTTCCCAACAGGTAAACAATTCCTCTGTCAACTGAAATATATAATCAAATCACTCCTTACATATGCACATGGAAATGACAAATGAAAATTGATGAAGGATGAGAAGGTATCCACCATGATTCAATCCAGTAGGCCATAATCTCCAAGAAACAATACTAGTTTCTCTCCAGGTAAAACAATTTTGGACTGTCATAAATTTCACCAGTTAAAGGCTAGGATGCCATTTGCTGAAATGGGATCAAATTTCCAGAGCCGTCTTAATCATATCATGAAAGAGAAGTTGAATTAGATTGTGATGACTACATGAAGTTGAAAATATCTTCTACAGATGGACACACATCAAGTTGTATAAAGGGAACATGGTATAATCACAACGATATTGCACCAACCAAATGCAACTACTACCAAAACCACAACCATAAGAAATGAAGCTAATGCATGCAAGGATTGTAGGTCTCATATGTGGCTGCAGTGCTGGAAGCACTCCACTAGACATGAAGATTTGGTAAGTGAGCCAATACTAGGAGATAACTTGAACTGTAACTCTTTTGTTCCACATTAATACTTCCTCTCTTGGGTCACTTACTGGATCTTGTACTCATGAATGCTCATGTGACAGTAGGAAAACTAAGTGTACATTGGACAAAAGAAAGTAGAAGACTAGATAGTAATCACTGTTCACAGAAGGGTTACCAGTTCATGAGACAATATTTCACTTCATGCACTTTCGCATTGGCAATTATGGGAATCCTCTAGTGTCCAATCAAATTCATTTCTCCATATTTTGTGACAGAAATAGACCCCTGGACCATTCCTTTCCTGATGACTAGGTTCGGTTTGTTTATGTATTGGCAGCACGTCCTACAACAAACTTAAATGCACATGAAGCAACTTGTTTTATTGAGCATTCATTACCTGAACTTACAGCAGGTTAGTTCTTTCAATTGTCTCAATTGGTGCTTGGATAATGTGCACAAAAGTGTTTCTTGTTGTTTTTATGCTCTTCCTTTCTGATACGTGTGGTGCTTCTTGCATTGCAGAGCAAAGGCATGAAATGCGGGATATAATTAGAGGAATGGGACCTAATCGTAAATCACAAGAAGATCGTGGTAAATAGAAGAAAAGAAATCACGATTTACCTGAAAAGCAGTTTGTTGCTATAGTAGAAGCAACGTTTTTGGTAGAAGCACAAAAGGAGTTGTTTGGTGGAAGGAATCTAGGGAAAGAAAAGGAAGATGAAGAGGGTGAAATAGAGGGGGATTGAGGAGAGAGCCCATATCATGTCTAAGGATCTTCTTAATTAGCATTGGGTCCAATGTCAAACACAATTGAGAAGCTATCATTGAGATAACTAAATCAGAACATTATGACAAAATGAGTTCATGGAGTGGAAAATATTAGACACTGAGATGCAGAGTATCCAAAAGATGGGATATTGGGAAACAATATAGCTATCAAATCGAGCCCACATGTTTTTCTGCCTTCTATGGTCATATACCTAAAAGGATGTTGAAAAGTGATTTCAGTGTTGTTATGTTAAATTGCAATAATTGGGTTGAATTCTGGAAGATTTAAACACAAATCAAACTTCCACAACTTCAATTAGAACTCTTTTAACCTGATTGCACTGAGCATTTGCAAGAGCAGTTCCTATCTTAGTGGCTAGTGTCAAGAGAGGATTTTGTCATTTGATTTGATTTAAATTTTGTTAGTGTTGTGCATTCATCTTAAAACTATGGCAGTAGAAATTCCATATTATCTTTGCCAATGATCTGGTTTTTAAGATTGTGAAATTTGTGCTTTGTATAATCAGTTATAATTTAATACCTCGTGTCAGTTGTATTTAATTTCAGATTTTAATTATATATATAGAAATTTGAAAGCTCTGTGGCTCGATAGGTTATTGCAAAGAGATAAACTTCTAAACATTGCACCGTGGTTTAATTCTAGTTCTAGATTCTTACTTTCTTCTTGCTTTTGTGTCTACAGTTTCGACATCTTGCAAACAAAATTGGAAACTTGGAGAGGCCATTGCTGAGGGAATCCTTTCCTCGTTGGGTGGAGTCCTTTGGTTTCCCAATTTTGAGGTCTGATCTCTTTCCTTTCATGATCATCATAAATTTATGATAAGTTAATTAAATTTTCTGTTGTAGGCAGTTCACCTTTATTCAGTTATTAGTATTCTTAAATGTCTTCACGATAGATGTTGATCAATATGTTTTTGGCTTTGAAAGGATGGGATTATCCTATAACAAGATGAGTCCAAATTCAATGCCTGCTAGAGGCACTGTTAGCGGTGAGTTTCAACCAGGTGATGATGGTTGGCAAGGAAAATTGATCAACTGGATATTGGAATGATAATATTAATTGATTCACTATACCATGCTTCTATAGTGTTGCGGTGTTGAGAATACTAAAAGGTCAAAATATGAGCAGATAGAAGAGAAGAGAAGGCAATTTTGTGTTCGTTGTGAAAGTGAAAATGGCATGAATGCCCATCGTATGACACTTCTAAGCATATTTTAAGCATCCCGATCATATTATGGCCCTTAAAAGTACATTATGAGCACCTTCCAGCAGTAAAAGGTTAATAATGTGCATGAACAAACCTGGATGGATGCAACATAAACCAGCATCAAGTCTTCTCAGTATTGGATCCTGTTAATATTTATGGCTTATAATAAAGGCAAGATTTATAGGATGTCTCATTCAGTAAACTGTGAGAAACTATTGAATCCTTTCATAACTCAGGAATGAAAAACATAATAGAAATGAACCATGGTGGCTCTCATGAAAAACATTACAAGTATAGAGTCGCAACCATTCAGGAAGTAGATTATTTTGCTAATGTTGTCACCACTCATGTCTCTACTTGCTACTGCTTCCACAAAGCAGAGGTCTGTATGTTCTCATCCTTAATTGGAACTGGTCAATTTACAACATGCATGAAGAACAAGACAAGAGATTCCTATGCCAATATTAATTACAATGCCACTTTTTCCTCAATATCAGTCAGGAGGACAAATTGGGTCGATATTGCTTGCGTTATTTTCAGAACAAAAGTCTTTTTCTTGTTCTCAGACTAGGGGGCCTCTTACACCAGGCTTTTCTATTGTTTATCTATCTAGTAAGTATGTTCCTGGCCTTTCTGGTCTTAATCAACCTAATAAAGATATACTGGACCTTTCCGTTGTTAATCAACCCAATAAAGATGCACACATAATTTCCTATGCTAAACATATTTCAATCCTTTCTACTTTTAATCTAAATCAACCTAGTAAAGATGTGTATGGGCTATCTGCTGCTGATCAAGTTAATATTGATGTATTAGTTCAACAAAGCCAGTATGATCCTTTATGCGATGGTATTGACCATTCTGCTGGAGCTCAAGAATCTTTGAAAAAGGATGATAATACTGCTATAACTCAAGATGTGCATGAAGTGTTGGTGGAACCAGATAAAAATCCATTACGATAGAATGTTAGTCCCAATAATAAGGATGGCCAAAGCAAACTTAGTAGTCTGTCCATAACTCAGGGCATAGTTGAAAAAAACAAACATAAAGACAGTGTTGACCTTTCTTTGAAAATGACTAAATCTCATGAAGTAGTTAGACAGAGATGTGCAAGCTAGTATAGCCATGGTAGTAAGGGCCAGTTTTGAATAGCTTGTATTTGTATTTATTCTCTTTTACAAAAGTAAAAAAAAAATCCATTTTTTACAAACTCCTATGTTATATGTCTAGAGAACCCTTATCTTTCTAACATATCCATATTCAATTGAATCTTCATATTTCTTAAATACATGTAATGCATTTGAATTTTCCCTTAGAAAATAGATCCTCATATTTTATGAAAAATCATCAACAAAGAGCAAAAGATACTTGGAACTTTCCAATGATGGTGTATTAATTGGATTGCATATCTTAATATGCATAGGATCTAACAATTTGTTTTCTCTACAAAATTTTCCAGTTTAAAAAATATCCTTGTGCTCCTCAGCCAAAATAATTCACACACCCCTTCGTCTTCTTGGTTGGAAGGTTTATTGATAACCATATTTAACTTGTTAAGGAGAGAGATACTAAGAATCAAGATGCCCATACCTTTGATGCCAAAGCTATTGACATCAAAATCAACATATTAAAGATTGATGGAAAATTAAAAGAGAAATGAACTTGTTTTGAAAGGAATTGTGGGGTCTAGAGGCATTGGGAAACATTGAACTCGCTTGCAGGTTTGATCAAACACATCTAAAGAGCAATTCATTGGAATTGCCAGAGAACAAATTTAGGGAAAAGAGTTGTAGAGACATATAAAATAAGATAACGTATGAAAAATTTATAAATGTCAACAAATGACCAAGGAAAAGGTCAATGGCACTAAAAATTACAATTGATCATCCATAGACTATGGGAGTGTCATGAATATTCTTGAAAACTAAAGAAAAAAATAACATAGTGAAAGAGATACAAAAATCACTAAATGAATGAGAAGAGCCTAATCTAGGTAAGAAAAACTTTCAAAACCCTAAAAGGGATGAGGTCCTAGATCAATCCAGAGATGGAAGTGGAGGTAGAAGTAGAAGAATAGGAAAAGGAGGGAAAGGAGGCACCCTTGTTATCATTTTATCATCGTGAAGGTGTTAATGCAAATCTTGATTATGCCCTTTATTGAATACTCGGGGCCAAGGCAACTTGGTTAGGTGATCTAGGGAGGAGCTCTCAAGCAAAAAGAGTTATCTCTTATCAAATTTGAGGTCGAGGAGAAGAAACTCATGATGGCATTGGACTCGATGGGAATTGATTTGGAAGGAGTGGGGTGTTTCCATTATTAATAATTCAATTATTTATCTAAGTGGGGTGTTTTCATATGAATTATTTCCAACTATGCACTGCCAAAACCTCAGTAATGTGGTGGAGAAATTAAGATTTAATATTTTTCATATCAGCACCCTAGTACCCTATTTTCATTTCATCTTGCACACTTGCTTAACTTCACCATCATGCAATGCCTTACATAATTGCAGAGATATCGAGGAAAGCAATGTACTTCTAGAATCAAACTTTAAAACTTAGGTTGTTGATATTTGTTTTGGAAAAAGGGGAAGTAATTGTTACCAAATGAGTGAAGGGGTTACTAGGTTATATTGCACCTGAATATGATATGTGGGGGTAAGATTATGCAAGTTGTGATGTATACAAATTTGGAATAATATTGTTTGAACCTATAAGTAAGAAGCGAGTATATAAGATGGACTCAAATGTATAGCATCCTATTGTTGACTTGACATTGTTGTTCATTTTAGAAGGAAAATATGATCAACCAACCAACCCCAAGTTCTATTAAAAATACAATGAACAAGAGATAAAACATAACAGTCTTATGCAAAATGATATGGCATAAATGTGTTCTCTAAGTTCTTTGTTGGATGGAAGAAAGAATAGTATAATTGGATGTAGAAAAGAAATGATAGAGAAACCCCTTGACAATGTTTAGATCTTATCACTTATTCATGACTCTTGCTTGAAGATGAACTTTAAACCAACACCTTGCGTATTTATGAAAAGTGCTCTACATAAATCCCCCACAATGCATTATACAATTTTAGTTTTAAGCCTTGTATTTAATGAAGGTGCATTTCCTACAAGTTTAGGTAAAGTTTTCATTTCTATTTTTGGGCATTCCCGAGGAGAGATTTCTTGAGAAGTTGACACATGCATAAATAAATGATCAATGAAGTATTTAAGGTATACTATGATGATCAATCCACCTACAATCCACCTCATAAGGGTATATTCAAGTGTTTTATGGAATAATTGAAGGACAAAGGCATAAAAAAAGCAAGGCATTGCACTATTCTTGGTTTAAATGGCTATTTTGGGAGAGGTTGTTACGAAGGGGTCCATGTTAGAGGAGTTCCCAAGTTGTAAATGAGTTATGTAGAGGCTAAACCTTAATAAATAGGTCCAAGATGCATAATCTAAGGGAGTGATTTCTATGGGAGAAAGACACATGGGAACATAAACACACTCAAATCCTCCTTTATGTGCATAGACATAGACTACCAAGAAGTTGAACAAAATCTTGGAAAATTCTCATATTGCGTTCTTTCCCAAGATTATAGATGATAGATCCCATAATCAACTTATAGGAAGCATTTAAAAATTAGGATTTGAGCTAAACAAGGTAAAATCTAACACAATGAACATATGGAATGCTAATGAAAAAAACTAAAGCATGTAATCATTCTAGTGATAATTTTTGCCCATTTTTGGTATTTTGGATTTAGTAACAACTTACTTCTATAATTAATTATTACACAAATAAATGTTGGGGATCATTTGAGTTTCAATTGAAAATATGTTATCATTGATAAATATGTTGATGTTAAATGTTCAAACTGTATGGATTCATGGATGCTAATAGTATCTATGTATCATGGTTAATTAAATTTCTTATGAATTTTTATTTTTTTCCTTATTTTCCTATCTTTTGTATATTTTAAATATTTTAAAACTGTATATTATTGTTGTTCCCATGTACTCATTTTTTATAAATTTGGGTGAATCTTCTAGCCATTCTAGACACTCGTACCCTTGATTCTATTATTTTTGCATTGCAGAAACTATTGTAATGTTTGTTGAATTCTGTCATATGGCTTAGTTTTATTCTTGTTTTAGGGGTTAAGTTCCATGTCACATTTGAGGCCATTAAAAGCAATATTTTCTTAGGTTTGGCCCATTGACCTCTTTTGCGGTCATTATATGGACATTAATAAAATTATCTTATCTCATCTTATCTTATCAAATTTGACATTAGCCATAACACTAAAAATTTGTATCTGTGAACATCCAAATGAGAGCTTTAGAATGTAACGGAAATTAATAGAAAATGGTACAATGAAAATAAAGGAAGTCTACATGCATTGTTGTCACCCATTTGATTTGACCCAAGCACCATGTTTTTACTATTCATTATTGTAGAATCACAGCACAACTTGCATTCAGAGTAGGCTGCAAAATCTTGCCAATCACCATTGGTAAATTTGTTGTGACAATACCAATACCCTTATCCTTTGCAAATTTACATGGAGTTTCTTCTGCTAATGCCTTCGATAGTTGATACCACGCTTGGAAATAGCCAAATAATCAATTGGTGTTTTTCAAGAGTTAGCATAAAAAAATTCATTGCACAATAACAAAAGGTAGGAAATTGTTTATTCCTAGTAAAAAATTAGTGAACAAATTTTCCTTAATTTGTTCATTGCTCATGACACTTCATAGATTAAGCAAGAAAATATGAAGAAAAGTGATTTTTTCTAGAATTTGGTTCATCAACCTAAGTCTTTGTTAAATAAATAGGCTCTTAAGTCCAAAGTTGTAGGGAGATGCATCACTTGACCTGGGAGACTTGCACCTACACCCTAGCAATTTGTGCATGCATGATGCATGCTTGCACATCTAGGGAAATGTAATTATATCCAAAATGTAACTCTATCCACATTCATGCACCTTGCCTAGTTAGATAACTAGAATAGATCCATCTTAATATCAATCTACTAAGCATCATAGAGGATAAAAAAACACACATGTGTCCATGCAACTTAGCTACTTGGCTTAACTCATTTAACCAAAGCCACTAATATTTTACTTCTCATGATTTTAGGTATATTTGTTCATTCTATTATCATGTGATATTTAGGATTTGAACAAAGGAAAAAAATATACTTAGGTTGAATTAAAATATTGTAAGGTGACTATTGACTAGTAGCTTGGAGAATGAGGCAATTTAGCATTGAAAATGAAGGACTTGTTGGTTTGGTTGCTTCGAACTTGTTCTACATTCTCCTTCAATTTTATGAGCACTTAGTGTGTGAGGGGAAATTTGCTTAGTGAGAGAGTGTTTCATGGAAGATAGTCTCAATGATGGGTGTTTTTATCTTGTAGCGCTTTTTCATCTACTTTTGACACATGGACAAGTATGGTACATTTAATTGGATATGAATTGGTAAGAGGGCACACATGTTGCATGAAAATAGGTGGAGTAGATGATTCTCCACATGTGGGCATGTACATACCCACCTTGGCATATGTAGGACACCCTACTTGGGTTGTTGCTTGGAGAAGTGCACTTAGCACAAATGGTTATGTAACCATTTAATTGCTTAACACTTTGGCTCGAAAAGAGCACCACCTAAGTGTGATATTGAGGGATTTGTGTTTGGAGTGGTTAGAGTGCTTGGAACATGTGTATTTGTGCCTTCCTAACCTTGGGTGCATAGATTGAGGAAGGGTGTTATACTCATGGGTGGAAATGGAGTTTGTTTGAAAGAATATTACCTTAGCACATATGGGATGCCCTACTGAGATTATTGCTTGGAGAAGTGTTCTTGACACAAATGGTTATGCAACCATATACTTGCCTAACACTTGGAGAGAGAACCACCTAAGTGCAATACTTAGGGATTTGTGTTTGGAGTGGTTAGGGTGCTTGGGACACATGGATTTGTCACTCCCTAACCTTAGATGCATAGTTTCAAAAATGGTGTTATATTTGGGGTTGGTAGGTTATCTTGGAGATTGTGATGATTTCTTGAAGGTGACACACATCTCAAAGGGTGATCCACTTGTCACAATTTGAACACATGCTTCTTTGTAACCTACTCTTGGGGTTGAATATTGAGATACTCATAGGTCCTAGTAGATGCATAAACCATCATTTTGTTGTGTGCCATTCAGGCACCAATTACAAGGGATCTATCAATGGGACTTCAAAATGATAGAGTAGGTCACCTAAACTACTTGGATTTTGTTTACAAGGTGTCCTAATGCAAGAGTACATGGGAAATCTAAAGTGAATACAAAATCATCTAGAAAATTTTATTAAGTCAAATTTAAACTAATTTGTCAAGACTTTACAAGTTTTTATAGTTTAGTGTAACATTCGCCAAGATTTCACAATATTTTCTAATTCCGCGAAAGATTCGCCAAAACTTTTACAAGTTTTTATAATTTTGTGAAAGATTCGCCCAAAATTTACAATATTTTATAATTTCGTGAAAGATTCGCCAAAAAATTATATATACATATTATATTATTGATAAATAACCTTCACACTTTTCTGTGTATCATGGGGATTCGCCCATTTTTTATACATATAAATTTAGGGGGGGTTCTTAAAATCATCCCTGGATCCTATAAATAGCTAAGTATTCTGCAAATCCAAGCCAAATGACCAAGCTGCAGTGAGAAAATGGGAAAATACAGAGCAGTGGGAGCTTCCTCCGCAACCAAAGAAGGTTGGATGGCTAGGATCAAGGAGCGGATTTTTCATGTCCCAAATTTTGCATTGGGTCACAATGTCCTAATCCCATTGGCCATATTCATGAGAGTTTATCAAATTGATGCTAAAGGTCAAATAATTGCCAAGGAGGAAAATTACTAATTTCCTAGGTTTCGGGTAGAATCTTTGGGATTTGAAATAAAGAGGATAATAAATGATGTTTGAACATTAGAATGGCATAAATATTTAATAAAGGAGCTAAATAAATATATACAAGTGAAAATCAAAGTGACATTTTATCATGAAGACACATGGAGGAAGTGGGACCCACATATGGCTAGATTTCCCCAGTACACTTGGCATCATTTTCTCACCAATTCAAATTCAAGGTGAATGGTAACATACTTGGGGGAGTTCAAAAGGTATTATTCATGGCATGACTCTTCCAAGTTTGAAATATAGAGGAAGATTAACTCCCATGGAAGAGGAAGAGGCAATTTGGAGCTAGTGGGACACTTGGGCTAGATTCCCTAGCTCTATGACAACAATGATGAAAATGCTATGACACCTATGACACAAATCAGACCTGAAGGTTGACATATGACATATATGACATGTCAGGTCTAAAAATAGCCTCCAAGAGGGCGCTCAAGGGAGTTAGGGCAACTAAGATGCTTCCACATGTGATTTGGTGGAAATGGGAGACTAGGAATTGTTGTACAAGTGGATTTTTTTGGAATCTCTTCCCAACTTGAGTTAGCATGAGTCTCTTGGAAGGAATTCGACCCATGGATGACATTAGAAGTTTATAAAATTCATGAACAAATAAGAATAGCATCTTTTGATCATTTGATAAATTTGCAATTGCATTTGTGAAGAGGGAGAGCTAGTGGAGGACTAGTTTCTTGCCTTAGCCAATTTTGAGGGTGAAAGATTCCCATCCAAGTTGGTAATTGGAAAGGCCATTCAGACCTTTCATTTGGATCTTTAATGGATTCATTTGTTGCAAGTGTAAGCTACAGGGCAGATCATGGTTTCTTCTAATGCATCACATTCTCTCAACCATTTCCAGTTTTGAAGGCATATTCTTGCTCCTTAGGGAGGGCATTTTTGGTGAGCTATTGTACTCTTTGGGAGAGCTTCTAATGCCCCATTTATTTTCTTATATGAATTAAATACTCCATTCTTCATCTCCAGGAAGTTTCAGGTTGAAATTCCAAGTAGAAATGTATAAATCACATTTTTAATAAAAGAACAGTGCCATTTCCCCACTACCTTATTGTGAGCCAATGTAATGTTGATGGATTCGAATGGATAAGTAAAATACTGATGGTTTATTTATTAATGTAATTTTATTTATGTATTATACAAGTTTCATGTTCATCACTTAAGCATTTGGATCCATCTTGCTCGGTTTTATTTTATTTGAAGAAGAATTGGTGCCATTTCCCTAAGGGTCGAACTAGTGATTTTTGTTGTTGTTTGGGAGAAGGATAGAACAGACTTAATAACTGATTAATGGTGCATATGAGACCTTAATAATACCCATGAGACATCTCCTACCTATGTTCATAAATTCGAGTGGGGTTGGAGGCATTTGGGAAGCCATTTTTAGTATTTACCTCGGGGGGATTTGAACCTCAAATTGCTAGTTAAATTCCATACTTTTTCCAGAATCTTAAACAAGTTTGAAGAAGTATTTTTATGGTCATAAATAATCCCTGAACATCATAATCAACTACAAATATCATTCATACACTTTCCTTGAATATTCGAAGGCATTTGGAGCCAATTTGAGACCTAGAGACCAATACTAGTCAAAGGGAAATTACTAGTAAAGTTCCCTACATTGGCCAGAATCAAAAGAGGATTTGTAGAAGTATTTTAAAGTTTCAAAAGCATCCCTGAAACACATATTTATGTTCTAACATCATCCATATACCTTCTCATAATATTTGGGAGCAATTGGAGCAATTGGAGCAATTGGAGCAATTTGGAGACCTAGAGCTCAAAACTAGTCAAAGGTCGAACTAGGGAAAAAAAGTGAAAATTCGTCATTTTAATAAAATTCCTAACAAGGGACATTACAGTGGTATCAAAGCATGGTCCTTGCACCTGTGGATTAGGTAAATACATTCAAGAATAATTGGAAGCCATGTCTTACTATTATGATGAATCCTATGAGTACAATTCTTATGAGGAATATGCAGATGCTTATGAGGAATATGAAGCAGAATGTGAATGGTACAAGGAAGAGGTGCCATCATGCAACACTTCTTACAATTTCAGGAGAAATAAAGATTATTCTTATGAATTTAAATCTGATGAAGATGAGTGTGTCACACCAACCAAGGATAATTCTATGAATGAGTTACAAAGATGGAGAGAAACATATAAAACCTTGCCCCAACAATATCAAAAATATCAAGAATATCTTGCTTTGAGCAAAAATACACAAAATGCCATGTCTTTTGAGTACTATGCTGAACATATTTTTGCAAATAGGCCAAAAAATGAAGATGCGGAGTTAGTAAAGAAAGGTTTATGCCCTTCTTGTAAAGAACCTTGGAGAGAGTATCATATATGTGTGTGAAATGAGGGTGAGTGAAAATCTCAATGAAATATCTGAAGCTTCCGTGAAGGCATGCATGTTCTACTTGAGGAGAGTTTTTGGTAATTCTTCAAAAAGAGATTCCAAAGATATTGATCCTAAGGAAAACAAGGGGAAAAATGAATCATCTTGCTTGAAGGAGCAAAAGGAAGAGACATCACAATAGCATGAAGAAGTTTCTATTGAAAATATGGAAGATCATTTCGAGACACCTTCTAGCTTAGACATGAACCAAAGAGCATATACTGATGGATGCTTAAACTATGAAGGAGTACCTATTGATGGGTGCTCACATCTCTATGTTGGTGACATAGAGATCACTTTCGAAAGTGTTTATGCAAACCCAAGTTCCATTAAGCATGATAATGAAGACCTTGTATCAGTTGAAGAAGAACCAAGATCAACTTCCCCATCACCACTTGAGCTTCATGAAGTTGGTCCAAGCAAAAATGAAGAAGATGAGGAGGTTCATTTACAAGAGCCTCATTTTCTTGAAGGGTCCTTAAAGATGAATGAAAATAAGATCCAATAGTCCCTCAACATTCTCCATGACACTCAAGCATTGGTGTCAAATACTTGTTGGAGAGCTACTTCATTGGAGGAAACATCCTTCCTTGAAGACATGGAGAAGATTCAAAGAACAATGTGCCACATCAACAGTAATTTCATGTCTTTTCTTTTTGATAGAAACCATTTGTTTGAGATTAATGAATTGTTACATGATGCATACTTGAAGAATAATGAGGATAGTCAGAAGCTCACAATTCCAAATGAGCAACTTCTTGAAAAGTTGCAAAATACTTGTTTTTCCTCCTATGTTTTAGATTGTCAAATGGTAGATTGTTTGGAGGATTCTCATGACATGGTGGATCATGAGAAATGTGGAAAATTGAATGTGCTTGATTTGTTTGAAGATGAACTTGAAGAGATCCAAACACTTGATGTGGTGGAAGTGGAACTTGAATTGTCTCTTGATGAAGGTTATGCAGTTTTTAAAGAAGAGCATGATTCCTCTACATTGGAACCAATCTATGACAAAGGTTTCACACTTTTGAAGGAGCTGCATGATACTACCCATATGGATCCTTTCCATGATGAAACTTCTGCACTTTTTGATTATTTGGGTGAGTTAGTTAATTCTCCTACATCCTATAATTACATGTTTTGCAGCATTAGTATCAATGAAGAATGGGTGAAAGGGTTCTTTTTTATGGTGCCACATGAGGAGTATGGAACTCCTAGATTTACTTTTTATGATGATATGGTTGGAGCACATTCTTATTGACATTTGTAGCAACATCTTTGGTTACTTTATGATGATGCACATCTACGTGGATTCACCTATGATATGCATTTGAGTCACTTGAAGACTCATGGTTTTTCTTGCTCAACACTTGATTCATTTGATGTTGGAGGAACTTCATCCAAAACTTGGGTGAATAGATTTATGATTGAAGAATATTTTTGTTGGCAACCACATATGTTACATCTTTATGATTCTCACATTCATGGATGTATGGGTGAGACTTCTTTGAGTCCTTTGAAGTCTCCTTGTTTTTTCTGCTCATTATTTGGTTCAGATTTTAGTGGAGATTCTTCATTCACTTCTTGGATGAAGGAATACATGGCTGAATATTTTGATGCATATCACATCCTTTTGTAGCAGAATTATAGGACATGGGATCCTCACCTATATCATTGGAGCATATTCAATGGGACACTTGAAGATTGTATGCACCTATAAAATGGTGGTCTACTTGCTTGGAGGTAAAAGCACTTTCATGACTCTTTGATGAAGCATCTCCTTGATGTACATTTTCATTATGTTGTTATGTACTTTGATGATATATATTTTGTACTCAAGATGTTTGGAAGAATACATATAAGAAAATGGGATCCAGGAATCCTCTTATCCGATGGTATGGGTTAGAGAGCACTCTTAATTGTTGGGGTGCAATACAAGCAATGGGACCCTAGAATAAGTTTTGTCTCATTGGTTTCAAATTTTTGGGGGAAACAAGCAGTATGGAAGATGGATTTCCCACTTTATAGAGTGATTTTTATCATATTAGTGCAACATAAAGCATGGTGGTTACTCTCTAAAATCTTCATGGAATCTCGAAGACTCAAAGTTGGGCAACTCAGTGGCAACTTCAAAGAATTATACAGAAAGCAGGTTCTTCAACACCCATGTTTGAAATTGCTTAAGGACAAGGAATATTGGGAAGGGAGGATTTGTCATGTCCCAAATTTTGCATTGGGTCACAATGGCCTAAGCCCATTGGCCATATTCATGAGATTTTATCAAATTGATGCTAAAGGTCAAATAATTGCCAAGGAGGAAAATTACGAGTTTCCTAGGTTCGGGGTGGAAGCTTTGGGATTTGGAATAAGGGGGATAATAAATGATGTTTGAACATTAGAATGGCATAAATATTTAATAAAGGAGATACATAAATATATACAAGTGAAAATCAAAATGGAATTTGATCATGAAGACACATGGAGGAAGTGGGACCCACATATGGCTAGATTTCCCCACTGCACTTGGCATCATTTTGTCACCAATTTGAATTCAAGGTGAATGATAACATACTTGGGGGAGTTAAAAAGGTATTATTAATGGAATGAATCATCCAAGGTCGAAATATAGAGGAATATTAAATCCCATGGAAGAGAAAGAGCCAATTTGGAGCTAGTGGGACACTTGGGCTGGATTCCCTAGCTCTATGACAACAATGATGAAGATGCTATGACACCTATGACACAAATCAGACCTGAAGGATGACATATGAAATATATGACATGTCAGGGCTAAAAATAGCCTCCAAGAGGGAACTCAAGGGAGGTAGGGAAGCTAGGATGCTTCCACATGTGATTTGGTGGAAGTGGGAGACTAGGAATTGTTGTACAAGTGGCATTCTTTGGAATCTCTTCCCAAATTGAGTTGGCATGGGTCTCTTGGAAGGAATTCGAACCATGGAGGACATTAGAATTTATAAAAGTCATGAAAAAAGAATAATAGAAGCTTTTGATCATTTGATAAATTTGCAATTGCATTTGTGAAGAGTGAGAGCTAGTGGATGACTAGTTTATTGCCTTAGCCAATTTTGAGGGTGAAAGATTCCCATACAAGTTGTAATTGGACAGGCCATTCAGATATTTCATTTGGAGATTTAATGGAGTCATTTGTTGCAGGTGTAATCTATAGGGAATATCATGGTTTCTTCTAATTCATTACATTCTCTCAACCATTTCCAGTTTTGAAGGCATATTCTTACTCCTTGAGGGAGGGCGTTTTTGGTGAGCTATTGTACTCTTTGGGGGAGCTTCTAATGCCCCATTTATTTTGTAAAATGAATTAAATATTCTATTCTTCATCTCCAGAAAGTTCCAGGTCAAAATTCCAAGTAGAAATGTATAAATCTCATTTTTAATGAAAGAATAGTGCCATTTCCCCACTACCTTATTGTGAACCAATGTAATGTTGATGGATTCGAATGGATAAGTAAAATACTGATGGTTTATTTATTAATGTAATTTTATTGATGTATTATACAAGTTTCATGTTCAACACTTAAGCATTTGGAGCGATCTTGCTCAGTTTTATTTTATTTGAAGAAGATTTGGTGCCATTTCCCCAAGGGTCAAACTAGTGATTTTTGTTGTTGTTTGGGAGAAGGTTAGAACAAACTTAATAACTGATTAATGGTGCATATGAGACATTAATAATAAACCTGAGACATCCCCTACCTATGTTCATAAATTTGAGTGGGGTTGGAGACATTTGGGAAGCCATTTTCAGTATTTACCCTGGGGGGATTTGAACCTCAAATTGCTAGTTAAATTCCATACCTTGTCCAGAATATTAAACAAGTTTACAGAAGTATTTTGATGGTCATAAATCATCCTTGAACATCATAATAAAGTACAAATATCATTCATACACCTTCCTTGAATATTTTAAGGCATTTGGAGCCAATTTGAGACCTAGAGACCAATACTAGTCAAAGGGAAATTACTAGTAAAGTTCCCTACATTGGCCAAAATTGAAAGAGGATTTGAAGAAGTATTTTAAAGGTCCAAAATCATCCCTAAAACACCTATTTATGTTCTAACATCATCTATATAACTTCTCAAAATATTTGGGAGCAATTGGAGCAATTTGGAGACCTAGAGCTCAAAACTAGTCAGAACTAGGGAAAAAAAGTGAAAAATTGCCATTTTTAAAAAATTCCGAACAAGGGACATTACAGGATTAGATCAATGGAAGAAAAGGCACTCCGCAAGCCTGTTCTCGGGTTTTGCATCTGCATTGCAGATTGTGGAGAAGTGGGTTTTTAAATAACAAAAAGATGAGTTTCTGCATCCCGCAATTTGCATTGTGGATTGTGGAAGAAGCATCTTCAGAAACACGAAAAGTAAACTTCCGCATCCCGCATCCTGCATTGTGGATTACGGATCACGGAAAGGAGATTCCCCATAAAAGATCATAGCCGTAAGACCAATCCCTACATGACACGTGGCTAATAGCAAATTGTGGAAAAGACTCTTGCAGAGGGACCGCTGTGGAAAGGTGGTTGCGGAAGGGAAATTGCGAATCGACGAAGTTTTGCAGAGCCAGTTACAGTCGTGGAAAATGGAGATTTTTGCAGGGAAATGGCATGCCTGAGAGTGGCGAAAGGGCCTGTTTCTGTTACCCATCTTGATCAATCTAAATGACCTGATCCGCAAAATAAGGCAGGTGGATTCCATGGCCCAATGGTGCATTGCCAGCATAGGTGTTTCTTCCCCTCCGCGCATGGCAGAATTGACAGTAATTGATTTGGGCAGCTCAGCTTGAACGACTTCATCAATACCAGTGCAAGTTGTTGTGAATCAGTTAGGATATTTTGTTGATTGTAATCCTATGAAGGTAGGGTCCGAAGTAGACCAAAGGGTTGGAACCCGTGAAACCTGAGTTTTGTATTTGAGATCTATCCTTAATAGAATTACAGATTCGAGGTTGGAAATTTGCAAAGATTCCTATGTTATTTACTTTATAGTCTGTACTTTCTTTCTTCATGTGAATGTGTTCCTCGTTACCTATTCCATTTTGTTATCTTTTCATGTCTGAAATAAGTTTTTAATAGTGCAGAATTCATTCTCATATTCTCTGTCTATTGATTTCAGATATCAACATAATCTTTTCTACTAAAGTTAGCATTGGATTCATCCTTGTTAGATTCCCATGCTAATGGACTATTCTTCATTTCTTCTTTACCACCAGACAACAACATTTTTATTGTAAATGAGTAACTACCTTTCCTTTGAAATAAATTTCCTTGCCATAGCACTGTTAATTGATATATGTGTTATATTTTGACTCCATTGCCCAATGAATGCTTACCTTGTTCCAACCAAACAACAAGCTGATCTTAAGTTTTATTCATATATCTGGCCTTGTTAAGCAATCTGCAAGAGATCCCTCTCCGAAAAGAAAGAAGCCAGCTCTCTTTCCTAAAGCTTAGTTTTGTGGTTACCTTGGAGTGTTCCTTTTACAACCGGAGGTACATTTCGAGTGCTAACATTTTTGCACCGCTGCTAGCGAGTGAGGGTTCAAATCTTCCATGGTCAGAACGACAAAGTTTCAGATTTGATTACTGATGGTGGACAACAGTCAGACATCAAGAAGGCTGTATACTATTCACCTGGTGACTCCACTCATGGTTCAGTCCAATTCGCAGGCTCCACTGGAGAATGAGCCCATTTGACAGAAACATGGAAGAATTAAGATCCAAGTATCAAAGTGTCAATTTATTCAAAGAGATCTTGTTCTTTTGCATCGACTGCTTTTTATCTTTATGTGTACATATCGAGAAATTTCTGTTTTGTCGAAAATTCTCAGGCCATGAGGAAACCACCCTTATCTATCCTTCATTAGATCTTGTATATATACCTTCTTCTCCTATTCTTAAATATAACTTGAGTCCTTTTTTGGAATCACAACAGATCCATGATCAATCTTGCAAACCCTGTGAGCTTAAGGCCGATGAATTTCCTTCTGTACATATTGCTTTACCTTCTAGATCTCAGCAGAGATATATTCCTTTAAAGCTTCCCCTTGTTCTTCACGAATATCCTCCAAAATACCATAGATACCTCCCTATTTTTGATGGAGAATCCGAGGACCTTACAGCTGAGAAACACCTTCAAGGTTTTGAGCATTTCCTTGACCTTTTTGAAATAGAGCATGATGATGTTTGTATGAGGGATTTTGCTCAATCTTTGCAAGGAGATGTTAAGGAATGGTTTAAGCACTTGCAGCCTGAATCCATTGATACATGGGAAGGGTTTTCTGATATATTTTTGAAGTTTTGGGGTAAGAGGAGGCCATTGGACCAAATACTTTCAGAGTTTTATTCCATGAAAAAATGAGAAGGTGAAACCATGTCTTTCTTCTATAGGAGGTTTGCAAGATTTTATTATAACATGCCAAAGGAAATTCTACCTCTTGAAGAGGCCACTAAATTGTATTATGCATCAAATTTTCCTCCTGAAATGTCATTTCTTCTTTTGGAGAGAAAATCAGTCACTTTGTAGCATATTTTTATTGATTCATTGGAAGTTGAAGACAATCTTAGGATGTCTGGAAAAGTTTTAGACCAAGATAATGATAACATAATTGAAGAAGAATTAGAGTTTGAAGATAAATATGAACAAAAATAATTTGCGTTGCATTCCAATCCTTTTCATGGTGAACATAAAAATGATCAGCCCAGTGAGGTACAAGAAGACGGTTATACTAATTTGCTTTATGGAGATTGTAATCAGCATGTTGAAAATTATGTTATGGAGGGTTTTAAAAAGGATTTAGTCTACCTATATATGATGAATACGAGGATGACTACTTGGATACTGTGCCTAAAAAATCAGCTGATATTTTTGCAAGTTCTGGGCCAGTTAGTGAAGAAAATTTGATTGAAATTCATGATCTAAATGTTGAAAACATAATGGATAATAAGCAGGCTGAATGTGATTGTTTGCAATTATGTTTTTCCTCATTTGAGATATTGAAACAAATAATTAAATTTTCTAATAAAAAACATAAATTTGAGGTAATGGAGAATTTCATAAACCTTCTAGAAATGGATAATGAAAAGAATGAGCAATCATGCAATCAATCCCAGTATGTGAGAAAAACAACAGTTTATGATGAAGAATTGAATCACAAAGAAGGTGTTCAAGATCAAATTTCTGAAGCTGCTGACATAGAAATTGTAAACAATAAATAAGAAAATGACATAGAGTACCAAGAAGAAGACCATGGTATTCATTCATATTTTCTTTCATGTCATTCAGTTCCAAAATCTTTCTATCAAGAAGAAGTTGTTCTCTGTGATCCATTTGAGAATCAAAATGGTATTTCTTTTGAAACACAAGAGCGAAATTGGGCTTTTAATCCAGGAATTCTAAGCAGCAACGAAGATGATATTATTGATAGTTCGTGTTTATATTACAAATTCGCATCGGGGCACCACTAACCTAAATGCATCAAAATAGGGTAAATGGATAGTGAACACCAGATAACTATACATTTTTTATATTTTTCCATCACCAGTGCGATATATCTAATTTACTACACCGAGGCGGTAAAGAAAACACCGCACCACGTTAGGGTTAAAAATTTCTAGTTAAAAAAAATGATTGCGTTTTGTTCAAATCTATATTCGCGGTGCACTTTATATTACCCATCACATCGATGCGTCAAGGAATGGACGCACCACTTTAGGGTTAAAACATTGCAAATTAAAAACACAACTATATTTTTTATTCCAAAATTTCATTTGCAGTGCATTTGATATTATCAATGGCCCCGATGCGTCCTGGAATCAGGAGCACTACACTTGGATTAAAAGTTTCCAAATTAAAAACACAATTATTTTTATTTCAAATTTATATAAGCAATGTGTTTGGCGTTATCAATCGCAGAGATGCATTACAATGCACCACATTAGGGTTAAAACTATAAAAGACACCGAATATATTTTTCTTTCAAATTAATATTAACGATGTGCTTATATACTCAATCACACCGGAGCGTCCTCTAGTTGGGAGCATTGGTGGAAGGTTGAATAAAAAAAATTGCTGCACCAAAAAAATATTTTTTAACCATTCTATGGTGCCATACATCACATACTTAGTCTCCCTAACATTCGTGCTCCATGTGGTGGCATTACTCACTCCCATTGGTTGCTAATTTGAGTTTGAATTTTTCCAAACGGTGGGAAAATTTTCAAATTTTACGTACATCACCATGATGCCTCCTCGACACACAAGTGACTAGGTAAATTGATTTTTATTTCATTATATGACTTTTTAGCAAATTAAATTTGAGAATTCACCTTTATTTTCCCCAAATTAAAAAAAAAAAAATTAAAAACTTTGCGCTATGCATTCAAGTCGTTCGGCTTGCACCGCAAGAGATGCACCCTGTGAATTTATAGGGTGCACCGGTCATGGTGCTTTTACTAAATCAGCACATCGCGCATATAGTGCGCTATAATTTTTATCCCACCAATTAACATAATTTTAAAAAATACAATGAATATAATTGCGGTGCATCATATAATATATCCCAACCACCTTCTCGTGCCCTGACGTGTTCAAAGTGGACCAGATAAATCAACATAATTTTATTAAAAATGATAATGTTAGGCATTGTGGTTAACTGAACCAGACATGCCACCTTCACGGTGCATTGGTGTGTCTCTAGTGCATTGCTAATCTAGAAAAAATTTTAAAAAAACGTATCACGATGCACTTTTTATAGGATACGCACCAAATATTCAATGTGTTGTCATGTAACAAACACACTGTATAACCGTAAAAAACTCACAAATTGACGGTGCTCTATATGAACATTTGTGCACTATCTGTCGGTGCGCTGGCATGAATTAGGCACACCGTCAACCACATTTTAAAATAATAAATTATATAAATAGATTCCCCTATAATGGTACACTGAGGTCGCCATAACACACCACCCAAGCAAATTTCTAAAAAAAACATTTTATCTGGTGCACAATCAAAACATGTGTACACCAGATATATGGTGTGATGACTAATAATAGTCACACCGTTATATTCTAAATATGTCGCAAACACACAAATACCTACACCTACTACAATGTGCTAATTAACATATGTGCACCATTTATGGTGCGATCATATCTCTACATTGCACCAATGCTTACGATTGTTGGATGCACCATTAAACAAAATATATTTAAAAAACATTACCATGCTCACTGTTGCACTTATTTAGTATAGCACACCGCCAATGGTGCTTGTATGTTAAAAGAGCATCGTAGGTGGTGCGTTCCTATAATTTAGGTGCACCAATTGTCAAATTCATTTATTTTGAGAAAACATGTATTATTTGATGTTAATAAATAATATGTTCATTTAATGAAATATTTAATGTTTTTTATGTCTATTTATGAGACTGGTCGATGTTATATGTGTATCAGAGACGTCAGCAACGAGAGGCGGCTTAGCAACAACAGGCATGAGTTGATCCCTACAACTTCATGCATTTTTGGGAGGTCAGAGAAAGGGAGAGGGATTTGTACCCTCGCCCCATTATATATCATACATGATACCTCTTGATGGTTGTAGGCCTCCTGAAGTTCTATCAGGAGGCTACTTCCCTCACGGAGAACTCGTCTTTATTGGTGCAGTTCATCTGTTATAGGGACTACAACGAACATGCATTTCGCATTGGTCCCGGTCAATAGTTTTATCCCACTAGGGAGGATATGTATTTCATCACTGGCCTATCCAAGAGCGGGGGATTTTCCCCAATTCTCTGATGTCCCTATAGGTGTTGTGGCAGAGAGTCAGCTCACTTACTCTCCCATCAACATCGTCGATCTTGTTGATTTTTAAGTGCACGGTGAACAAATCTAGATTGGTGCTTTCGGTGGAGAGGAGGTTAGGTGCCTCTCACTATTGGTTACAAGCATCGCACACTCTACCAATGATTGGAAACAAATTAGTCTCCCTCTTTTATATTATGTATATTTTTTAGTGCGATCATCTAAATGCATTAGGTGGTCCGCCATTTTTTTAGAGTAGTTTTGTTTTGATCTAGATCGATTTCGTTCAGTGTTTGATGGGAGTTCCAACTTCCCTTTTGGTTCATATATTCTTTGTTTATTTTTTGAGAGGATTCTAGCCACGAGGCCGTCATTTAACCGTCGCTTTCCTAGGCTGCTGACCAAGGTGCATATGTGGAAGTGGGGACAGATGATTCCCAAGAGGGAGAAATCCAACTTCCCAGCATGGATCACATCATAGGTGTTGGAGATGTTATCCAATGAGGAGAACCATGCATTGGACCTTCAGCCATATCCGTACATAAGGTTTGACTAGAGAGCATGTCCCAACATATTTTCACCCATGCTGAACCACCGGATGAGAGGTAATATTAGCATTATGTTTAAATTAGTATAGTTGCATCATTTTATTGTCTTATTTAATGAAAATGAAATATATTCTAACATTTTATTTAAATTGGTTTAATTTTTTTATGAAATTGTCTAATTATATTTGTTGTGTACTATATATTCTACAGACATTGGCACGTTTGATAGGGAGGTTCCTCCTGATCCAATTAAGGATGATGAATATATGCATGAGGTTGAGGTGCCTACATTACCCAGACTCAGCCTATGGCTTTGTACAGATCATATATTTCAATAGGATGTGACCAACATGTTGTCCAAACTATTGGCTCGACGAGGATTCATTCCTGTACGAGTTGAGTATATTAGGCGATACCCTAATGTTGTAAATTTATGAAGGATGCTACCTCCTGATATACGATTGCTAATGAAGTATTTAGTTGGTGCATCCATGATTTTATATGCTTGGATGCCATAGGATCAATCTATGTCATCTTATGAGGATGGTGATCCTCCACCTCACAATGATAGGATAGCATCCTCATCTCATGCTCCACATTCCCCTCCTCACCATGACATAAGAGTGTCACCATATCATTCTCCACATCCTCCTCTTTCTCCTCACCATGATCACGCCCGACCATTATTTAATCCTCCACACCCAATCGATCCACCACCATCTCCTATCCATCCACTCGTCCTACTAGCCACTCCTCCATCTCTTACCCCACTCACATTAGTTGTAGACAGGATGGTTGTAGTGGGTGAGATTCGTCTTGATGGAGATATCTATGCTTATCTCCGGTCTACTTTTCCTCCTAACAGAGGTACTAATTCCTTTGCTGGTAGACGAGATATCTTATAACAGTTATTGGACTAGAGATGTATATTTGGCATGCATCATGAGTTTCATATTATAGTTCATATATATACTGCATTTTTCATGTTGATGTTTATTTATATGTGTTTATGGTGATGTGTATGTTAGGTCAAGTAAGATATCTTTTCTAGGTGTGCTTGGTAGATGTGTATGTTAGATGGTGTTAGTTAAATATGTGTGCGTGATGGTAATGCTATATAATGTAGCTTGTGTTTGTTAGATGTTATTATTAGATTTATGTGTTAGATGTTGTTTAAATATGTTAAATGTATATGTTAGATGATGGTCGATAATTTTTACATGTGTATGTTAAATGATGTTTGATATGTATGTTAGATTATGCTAGGTTTTTTTTTCGTAAGATGGTGCTTATGTTTGATAGGTGATTATATATGTGTATGACATCAGATGATGTTTGTCATACTTGTACGATGGTTTTGTTAGATGATGTTTATGTTTAGTAGGTGGTCATGATGATGATGATGATGGTACATTACATGATGTTAGGTGATGGTGGTAGTGGCCATTGATTTGATGATCACATTGTAATATTTTGTATTGTTATGCATATATATGGACTTACTTTTTTATGAACTCAATGGGTTGTCAAATTATTTTATGACAGTTATCTTCATGTGTATGTTGTATATTCTTTATGTCAATGAGTATGATTCATGTGTGTGATGCACTTTTATTTATTTATTTATGTCGAAGTCATTTATTGCTATGATTATAATTGCAAATTGTGCATAATCACAATTATAATTAATTGAAAGTTACAATATTGACTATAATTAAAACTTACAATCATTATTACAATTTCACAACTACAAATTACAATAACAATTACAATTACAATAAGAAATTGCTAATTAGATTTACAAGGTACAAATTACAAATTGGACCAATTATTTACAAAATTTCAAGATTACAAAATTGCAAAATTGCAATCATTTTAATAATCTTATCAATTAAGTATGGGATGGTCAACTATAAAATATTTAATTCATCAACCAAGTATTAAAATTATTTTACGACATGTCATGCATTATATGTGCAAGTCTTATATTTTCTTGATACTAATATCTATAATGTGCTATACAACTAAGTTGCAATTAATTCTAGAATTGAAGTTGTTACTCTATAAATTATACTTGGCATATCTACATATCATAATTGTAAACTCAATGATATGAACAAGGTAAACAATGACAAAAAGTTATTATATATTAGTGAAAAGAATACATACAATAAGTTGAATATAGCCACACAATGGTATGATTATGTCTATTGATAAAGATAAAACAATCTTGTAAAAGTTAATATAACCACACAAAACTAAAGTGTAGATATTAATGAATTCAAATTTGACAAAGTGTCCTCAAATGCACAAGTTTTATTGATATGGAGGAAAATAGTTACATGATACACTTGAGGACTAAGAACCAAATCTATCTCATGCGAAATGGGTTTAAATTTCCCAAAATAAATAACTAAAATATCGTTACCTAAAATTGACTAAGGACAACTCGCATAATCACGTGAGTGTGTAGGTGTCCTTTTACAATACAATTTATTAAGCTAAAATCCTAAACCTATATTTTGGCTCATAATTTCTAACAATCCCCCCTTTGTCCAAAATTTCTTTAGAACAAATACCAAGTTCATTTCTAAACTTAGTGAATTTCATCCTTCCAAAAGATTTGGTGAAGATAACCGCAGTTTGACCTTCTGATGGACAATACTTTGGCTTGATGATTTCCTTGATGATGAGTTCAAATGTAATGATACTTAGTATCAACATGTTTTGTGTTCAAATAAAAAAATGGAATTTTGGCTTAACTTGATGGCTGACTGGTTGTCGCTAAAAAATGAAGTAGCTTCATTTTGAACAACTTTAAGATCCTATAAAAACCTTTGTAGCCAACCTATTTCACAAGTTGCTTCCCAAGCTTAAATATATTCAGATTCTGTTATAGAATTTTCCATTGTGTCATGCTTTTTACAACTCCTTGACATAGCAGTTGATCCCATATTCATTAAGTAACCCAAAGTATATGATCTATCACCAACATCTCCAGCAAAATCTACATCTGAATAGCCAACAAGTCTAAAATTTTTGTTCCTTTTAAACTCAAGTCCAAAATATTTTGTTCCTTGAAGATACCTTATTACCCTTTTTGTTGCATTCCAATGAATTTCTCTGGGTTCCTGCATATACCTGGAAAGGATGTTTACTAAAAAAAGATAATTCTGGCCGAGTATTAGTCAAGTAGATCAAAATTCCAATTAACTATCGATACTTGGTACTACTTACAAGTTCCCCCCCTTCAAACACAGAAAAGTTTTAAGTTTTTCTCCATGGGGGTAATGGTTGGCTTACATTCCTCCACTCCAAACTTTTTCAATAATTCAAAAACATACTTAGTTTGAGAAATAAATATGCTTATTTCTCTTTGAATAACTTAAATTCCAATATAGCAATGAAGTAAACCCAAGTCTGTCATTTCAAAACCTATTTGAAGTTCTTGCTTCACCTAGGAAATATGGCCATCATTATTACCTATTATCAACAAATCATCAACATACATAACCAAAATGATTAAGTCATTTTCCTGCATTCGAACATACAAAGTGTAATCTGACTCACTGCGGATAAACCGAACTTTCTGTAGATAAGCATCCATTTTAGCATACCAAGCTCTAGGAGCTTGTTTTAACCCATACAATGCCTTAACCAATTTAAAAACTTTCCTTTCTTCTTGAACCTCAAAAACAAGAGCTTGAGTCATATAAACATCCTCTTGCCAACCAACGTTAAGAAATGGACTCTTTACATCCATTTGGTGAACTTTCTGTCCATTCTCTGCAGTCAAATCTAGCACAACCCTGATAGTATTCCACTTTGTTGTTGGAGTGAAGGTTTCTTCATAATCAATCCCTTCTTTCTGAGAAAAATCCCTTTTCCACCAATCTTTCCGTATACTTATCAATTTCACCGTTTGCCTTGTACTTAATTTTGTAAACTCACTTGCAACCAATGGGTTTAAAATCCTTTGGACACTCAACAATATTCCAATTTTGATTTTTTATTACTGCATCATATTCACTTTGCATTGCTGCTCTCCATTCATCATATTCAACTACCTCAACAAAAATGGATGCTTCATTAACATAAATAGAAAATTTTTGTGAACCTGAATTCCATTGATCCATTTGAGAACTCCTTGTACTTTTTTCATGTTTCTCATCAGACTTAACTTCCTGAAGTAACTTAGGTTCCCACTTTGGTGCCTTGTGTTCAACTTGAGATGATAATGAAGTACCTTCCATAGAACTATGATCAATGTTAACTTGATTTGAATCCTCTAAGTTAACTTATGAAGAATTTGTTGAATCCTTATCTTCAACTTGTTCATTTGAATTCCAAGTTATATCAATCCATTGATCATCCCTTGATTTGTTCAAGTGTTGCATTCATTGTTGTTCCTTATATACTTTTTGTTCTAAGTGACAATGTTGTTTTCCAATTTCTTCCGCACTTAAGACTTTATGTTTCATAAAAAATAACATCTCTGCTGACAATAAATTTTCCATCTAATAAAAGTCTATACCCATTTTTTTGTTCAAAATGCTCGATTAAAATACATTTCATAATTCTAGAATCTAACTTTGTTTGCTTTTATTTTGGAACACGGGCATAACAAACTGAATCGAAAACTATGACATGTTTAATCATAGGTTTGAATCAATACCGTGACTCATAAGGAGTAATTCCATCCAAAGATGAAGAGGGAGATTGACTTCTCAAATAAATTGTTGTATGTACTGCCTCGGCCCAATAACTTGAACTTAATCCTTTGAAGAAAAGCATTGGTCTTGCCATACCCAAAAATGTTTGATTCATTCATCATGTTACTCCATTTTGTTGTGGATTATAGAAGTTAGTCAATTGTCTCCTTATTCCTTTTTCTTGGCAATATGTTAAGAATTCATTTGATGTGTACTCACAACCATTATCAGTTCTCAAAGTGTGAATTTTTTCCTTAGTTGTGGTTTCAATCAAATTATGAAAAGACCTACAATCAGAGGCATAATGTCCAATCTTATTGCATCGAAAGCAAGTTACCTGTTTCTTGTCTCTTCCTCTTCCACTAAATTATGAATGTTGAATACCTTCTTCTTTTGAACAGTTCTTATTCCAATTCATGTCACCTCTACCTATGCCTTTACCTTGGCCTCTTCCTTGAACTCTTCCAGTGAAATATTTAGGGGTGAAATTTCGCCAATTTGCTATTTTTGGGGATTTGTTTCAAAAAATAAATTTGTTAATTGGTCATTTTCAGTCTCTAATATTTCCTATATTTACATAAAATGTGTTTTTTTATCATAATATTCGCTAAAATTTACAAATTTCAATATTAAATGGTATGTTCCATATTTGATATTCGCCTACCAATCTATATATATCTTATTTCAATCCAAAATAATCGCCTAGAATACTATACTTAAGTATAATTTTATAATCCTTAAAAAATACCATGCTTCCTCTGTCATGACCTTGACCACGGCCCCGATTTGAATACTATAAATAATTTCGTTGATTTTCATTCACTTTCTGATCATTGCCTCTAGTACGATAAACACTTTTTTTATGTGGACTGTTTGCTTGTGCTCGCAACCAATACATCTTCTCTTGATTGTTTTGACTTAACAAAAATTTATCATGATTTGCTAGTAACTCACTAAGTCTATCAAAAGTAATGGTGTTCAATTTATATGTGAGTTGTAAAGTCTCCAAAAAGTGCTTGTATGATTCAGGAACTTCATTAATCAAAATAGTGACCATTAAAATATCTTCAATTTTTCCAAAACATTCTTTAGTTATTTCCTGTAGTATATTCTTCAACCTTGAAATATACTCCATAACATCACCTCCCTGAGTCAATTTTTGTTGAAATAAGTTTAACTAAAGATCAATTTTCTTGGCTTCCTGCTGTGAATCAAACAAGTCTTTAAGTGTTTTCTAGGTTGTCCAAGCAGAAGCAGAATTTTCTATGTGAACATAAACATCATCTGAAACAGTACTCTGGATGAGCACTAAAGCTTTCTCATCTTTCAGTTCCAACTTAGCTAATTGATCAATGTTAGTAGGTTTGGTCGGTTGTGAATTGCAGATACCCTTCCACAATTCATTATATATTAAAGTACTTTGAATATGTCAACTTCATACTTTATATTTTTTTGACCCCTCCAACTTGTCAGAGTCATTAAATAAACAAACAACTTTGGACATTGTGAAGCACTTTAAATTTTCTATAGAAGACCAAGAGATATGTAAGATGGAATAAGCACCTTATAACTCCAAAAAAGTAATAAAAAATTATAACTCCAATATATAAAAAATATCATCTTATTTCACCACAAACTCCTTATATCACCACAAAATATGTGCATCAAATAATGTTTTTCCACCTCAAAAAGTTTGCACCTCAAAATATCAAAACATTTGAAACTACTACACCACCATAAAAGAATAAAACCACCATGAAGAGAAAGAAACGATGCACGGAATACAAATACCACACTCCACAAAGTAAGAGAACTATAGGGGCTTGGCCTTGAGCTACTTATAGTCTCGTTAAAAAGAATCTGACTGAGTTTTATTGTGCTCTAATCAATTCTTGGAGATTACAATGTGAGGAAAAATACATCAACTCCACAACCACTGATATAAAACCAACATAGATCCAAATCCTAGGTTCTATCAAGCCACCTAATCCTAAGCTCTAAAGTCTCTAGTTTAATTCTCATATTTACTTTTTAATCTGTATTATTCCTTTTTGTTTATGGCGGACATAATGTTTATTACTTTTTACTTTGTATTATTCTTTTTTGTTTACTTTGTATTATTTTGTTACTTGACAAACACTCTAAAATCTCATATTTACTTTTTACTTTGTATTAAAAGTAACAAGTAAAGTCTCTAGTTTAAGTCTCATGTTTACTTTTTACTTTGTATTATTCTTTTTTGTTTATGATCGACATAATGTTTATCACCTAATCCTAAGCTCTAATGTCCAAACACTCTACTTACAAGATCTTCCTCATACAAATGTTATTTGTGGCCGACAATATTGACAAACACTCGACTAATGAGATCTCCCTCATACAAATGTTATTTATGGTCGACAATATCGACAAACACTCGACTAACAAGATCTCCCTCATACTTGATTTAGTTGATACCAGTATAGATCCAAATCCTAGGCTCTATCAAGGGCGGAGAGGGATCAAATCTCCCGAGGTGCAAACCTCTCCTTGAATAGCTCCTTGAGTGCAATACCTGAGCCACCTAATCCTAAGCTCTAAAGTCTCTAGTTTAAGTCTCATATTTACTTTTTACTTTGTATTAATCCTTTTTTTTTTATGGTCAACATAATATTACTTTTTTTTATGGCCGACATATGATTCATGAACTGCTAGGTGTTGCGTTAAGGGCTTGGCCAACTTAACCAACGAACCTACAGACTACGCCTAACCAACCTGCGGAATATGTTTAACAGTTTAAAGCTTTCAACCCTTGTCCCCTACACCCATTTACTTAGCACGTTCTCTACTTAGGCTACGTTACAGTTGCATCAAGTAAAATAACTGTGCGTGCATTCATCCAACATAAATACAAGTAAACAAGAGACAAATATGGGTGGGTTGCCCAACTTGGCAGAGCCCTGTAAGATTTTATAAATATAACAGAGATTACATAAGAGGAGTTTTCCTAGGCAAAGCTCCAGAGTGCTTCCCAGCAGTCAGCCACTCTCAAGAAATTACAAGTGTTAAAACCCTTGACTGTGGCATGCCGCCCCCAGCTAATGTTCTGCCCTCCTGCGTGAGTTCAACGCACTTGTCGTTTTCCTTGTCTTCTCTTGCTTCTTGCCGAAATGATGCGAGCCTTTGTCTTCTTATAGGCTCCCAACCCGAGCTTGTCGTGCTTCCAATCCACATTCCTCGGTCAGCTCCCATCGCGAGTCCACATTTGCTTCCATCCCGAGTTCGGCGGAATGTGCTTCCAAAGCGAGTTGCCCTGTGCTCCCATCACGAGCTGCTTTGTGCTTCCAATGTGAGTTGGCTCCGTGCTCCCATCACGAGCTGCTCCTTACTTCCAATGCGAGCTGGCTCCATGCTCCCATCACGAGCTGCTCTTTGCTTCCAACACGAGCTGGCTCCAAGGTGCTTCCAACGTGGGCTCCTTGGTGCCTCCAACCCGAGCTAATTTCTGCGAAGGTGAGTTCAGACTATCTCATGGGTCGCTTGTCCACATACCAAGTGGGTCAAGCGCCCAAGCATCCGCGTGCTCCTTTCTTTGCCTCGCAACCACTTGTCCACATGCCCAGCTCTTCATGTGGGTTTTCGACCCAAGCTATACTTGGCGTCGTTTTGGCCAAGGGGTGTGCCAAACTCCCAAGGCTTGTTTCTTGCATGCGCCACAGTCTCGACCACGCCCCGGTGGTGAGTGTGGGCACTTGCCACTTTCGAAGCGTCTTGCCCATGGGCACTTGGACCATTGTGCACCCCAGTCCACCATCCGTCGGGGCATGCTAAAACGAGGGTCGTGACAGGGACACTTGGTATGGGAAGAATGGTGTGACAATTCCACTCAGGATAGTGGAATCACATACTTTTTTTATTAAGGTCTGGAAGGGTATATGCTACAGTTGGCTATTGATAACAGTTTTGTATGCTCTTTTTTGTAAATTGGTAGTTTTTGGTGATCAGATCTTATGAGATACTCTTGGATTTGGGATGGATCTTGAAGACATCTTTGTTAAATCAAATTTTTTTTTTGATAGCATATGTGAATGATTCGGTCAAAGAATCAAGAACTTCATTGTACTATTTGATTCTTTTGAATATCAATAGTAGTTTTTTTCGCTGGAAAGCACTCCACTCACAAGATCTCCCCCATACTGGGCTGTAGAGCTCTCGGCAAAATAAAACAATTTATATTGGATTTTTACAAATAGAACTCCTTTTATATATATATATATATATATATATATATATATATATATATATATATATATATATATCAACTTTTTTTAAATAAAAATATAAACACATATATATATCAACTTTTAAAAATAAAAATATAAATCCTCACATCACAAAAATGAAATGAAAACCTCTTTGTGTTTTTTTACATTAAAAAAGAGTTTCTTTTTATTTCCAAAGGTAATCGATCTTCAACTCTTCACAAAGAGAAAAACTGAGGAGCAGTTTACTGCATTCACTGTACCTTTGTTTGAAGACTGCAAAAACGATATCGACAAGCTTCTAAAACAATTTGAATGTTGCTACTTTACGAAATGGCCTTGAATGCACATGCCAATGTGTCATGAACTATACCAATTTAATATATGATGCGTGATTCATAGAACCACTTACTGTAGCTTGCTACTGGGGATCTTTGTTGCCTGGCGCACCTGAACAACACAATTGCAAAATTTACCGCCTTCTAATAAAAGATTCACCTTGGAGCACATGAGCATACAGAAAGGCGAAGCAACGAAAAACGTGGGAAAAGTCAGGCAATTTAAACACTTCTTATGAATGTTTTGAATCTTCTATTCTCTTACACGATCTTATAAATCTGTTGTTCTCTTATGCATCAAAGGAATGCCTTCTTATATGTTGTCCCTTCCTTTGGGAAGTAGTGCTACACCTGCGACTTCTCTACCAACATCAACAAGTAACTGACGGAACGCAGAAATTGAGAAGGAAGAGAGCTGGTGACCATACTGTCTCTGCTACTCAAACCCTAGACATTAGCGGCCTTCTGGAAGACGCATCAAAGAAGAGACAAATTTGTTGGAAACAGGTTGGTATTGCGAATATATTTCAGCGAAGAGGCACTTGAATCAATCTTTGGATATATCTCAGCGTCTTTGGATATCAGAAGTCGTCACTGTGTAGGTTGGAAGTGGTGGGTCGAAAAAAATGAAGGAGGGCATCATACAAATCAGTGATGCGTGAAGGTTGTTCAGTTAAGTATATTGTTCAAAGCTCGCGAAAATAAACAAATAGAATAGCCTACACCACTGTTACAACAGTGCCGAAACAACTTTGTATATTGCTAACTCCAAAACATCAAATTAGCGCATGAATTATTAGATGGGTGTTCATGAAGTGTAGTTGTTATAATCCAGATCACCATGGTGCAGCAGAAAAAGAAGTACAAGCTATACACAACAACAAAGACCGAGTGAAAGGATGGTGCAACTCCAGGCTTTTCAAAATGAACTACCCAAACCCGAATGTTATTCAAAGAATGAAAATAATCCAAGAGGTGATCCCGCAAAGGAAGTAGAACAACATATAGTTGCAGGCAGACAAAATTTACAACGGTGGCATTGAAAAGATTGGTTACACGTCTTCAAATTCCTCAATAAACTAGGGTTTAAAATATTTTCCTTCTCGCCAAATTCCTTTCTGCACATAATCTTGATTTAGCCCAAAAAGAACAATGTTGTGTCCCCATTTTGATATCACCATGGAGAAACCCTCTAACCCATTCAGCCCCTTAGGTTCACGATGAAAATTAAATAAATTGACTAGGAATAAAATTGGACTATAGTTGTTGTTTTGTTTTAAATTAAAATAGAAATGATGTAATCTTATTTTGAATATTTAATTTCATTTGGAAAATGCCAAGGGACACGATGAAAATTAAATAAATTGACTAGGAATAAAATTGGACTATAGTTGTTGTTTTGTTTTAAATTAAAATAGAAATGATGTAATCTTATTTTGAATATTTAATTTCATTTGGAAAATGCCAAGGGACCTATGAGAGCACAGAGGAAATAATATTTTCATCATAAGTAGATTGACAAAGAAGGAAGTAGAAAAAGTAGTGCAAAGCATAAAAGTAGTGGAAAAACATAATAAAGGAGTAAAAGCAAGAAAAACAGGTTGAAAGCAGAAAAGAATAATAAAGCAGTAAAAGAAAGAAAAGCAAAGCAAGAAAGTCCTAAAAGCATAAAAGTAGAAAAGCAGGAAAAGCACTGAAGATAGGAGTTTCCTAATTTTGAGAGATAAAAATCATGAAGGCAAGTAGGTCCAAGGAAAAATAAACTTACCAAAGAAGTGTCCAACTCACCAAAATATATTCTCTCCTAAAAATTATTAATTATTAATTTATTATTTTTTATGAGAGAAGTCTAGAAGGAAAGAGCTAGTGTCCAAGTTCAATGCATCTAACTCGTGAATTACTTGCCCAAGAAGCAAACCAATTTATAAAAGAAGGTGGTGCTCACCCTCTCACATCTTTTTGGCCATTTTGTTTAATGATTTGAGAGTTGTGCTTCTCAAGGATTGAGTGATGTGCCTCAATCAGTGCTTGGGTGATGTGCCCCAAGGAAAACGTGTTCAAGTATTCTCTTCTGATCATAAGCTGTTGTATAAGTATGATATAAATCCATATAATTCTGATCCAGTGGTTGGTGTTCCTGTTGTGTGGTTCATTCCCTTCATTCAGTGGGAACAATGTTTAAGGGGTGAATGGAGGTTTTGGATTCGACATTTTTGAGAATTTATGGGTTTTGATACATGCTGCATTGCATCTGGAGGCTCATTTCCAGTAATAAATGGATTTTTTCTTGTTTAAAAAGGTGTTTGGATGACCAAGATACAACCATTTTAACCAGAGCCAAGGTTTCAGTGTTGAGGAGCGCACGTGTGCAAATTTATGGATTTTCGAGCTATATGAGAGCCCGTGTGAGTTTTATCATATGTATTGGGCCATCCATGAGCATCCATATGTTATGTATTTATTATATGTGTAGATCCAGTGAAGTAGACATCCTAATCTCCAAATCCTACTATGACATTGTCTAGAGCAGAGCATATTTGTATATACATGGGTTCTATAAGTGGTGCCATTTGATTCAACAACCTAGCCAATGAAATTCCATATAATACAAATGGCAGCTATTATTAAATATTGTGGTCGTTATCAATGATTTTCTCATTGTTGGGAGTCAAAAAATGTCCCATTTATTTTACATAAAATAGCAGTCGCAACCCATGGTTCTGCCTGCTCCTCATTATCAACCTTGATCTCCAAATTTGAACTTTCTAAATATGGAATAATATCTATTTGGAGCTTCCTTAATAAGGAATACAATATTACAATAACGCTTTTTAATTTACTCGGTGTGCCATAATAACAAACTGTAACAATGTGTCCTGAGTGATTTGATGCATCGGTGCTTCTAAACCACATATGCACATCGGTGGAACATCCACAAAAAAACCCGTAAAAGAAACTATCTGCTATATTTGATAGCGGATGGCTATCTATGTTGTTTTCAATATTGTTGACACCAGTGCACTTAATATACAAATACACATCAGTGCAATGGAAATTCTTTTATGTACTGTACTATGTTGTTTTTATTTTCCTTTGGATGTCAATTTGGTGCATCGTGAAAAAAAACTGCACCAGTGAATTCATATCTATATGGCGCACCATTATTCTAAAATTTTTTAAATATATTTATTCACAGTGTGTTTCAAGTTATGATGCACCGTTGTTAACTATACAACATTAGGAGACATTCTCCAAACCAATCTTTTATAGCCAATATTGATCCTCCCATATAGAGGTGAACTCTTTGATTGCTTTCCATGTAAAGGTTATTCCTCCTGTATAGAGGTAATTGATCAAATTAATGATGTTGTAAACTCTTGTTGGACAAGGCTCCGGACTTGTGTGTCAAGTCCTGATTCTCATGTGAACCTTCTATATAAAGGTATCCATGAGATGGACCTCATGTATAGAGGTGGACCTTCCATATAAATGTCATGTTTACTTTGTAAAATAATTTAATGTTGTGTGATGTATTCTTAACCATGATCACCAGTTGCTATTAAGTCTCCTTTAGGGATCAGGATCACCTCTAAAGTGAATTACTTTAGCATATGATCATTTGGTCCGGAATAATATAATATGATCACGATATCTGATAATTCTTCTCAGTATAATGTAATGTGATGGATAATTAAAGTTGGCACATATTGACCATGCAGTAAGAGATAAATAAATAAAAGATAAAGCATAGAGATCAAGAGAATTAGAAATTGCCCATGCAGACACTTCAGCTAATTAAAGAGAACTCGAATTGTTAAAGCTTCAGTTAAGTATCAATGTATGCCTAAATCATTGGTTCAGTTAAAGCATTAGTTAAAGATATGCATCAATTAACTAAAGAACTCATAGTGGTTACTTTAAGTAAATCAATCAACATGATTTCAGTTAACTAAGTGTTAAATAAGAAGGACTAGTTAAATAAAGTGTTTTCAATTTAGTTAAACTAAAAGATGACACTTCAGTAAATCAAGGACAACTTTCATGCACAGGTGTGGCTCATTGGCAATTAGCTTGATATGAAGTCACATGTTGTAAACAGAGGTTACAAGTTCAAATCACACCCGGGCTTACCCGTGTCCCATGCTTGTGGGCGGTGTGGGGCACCTAGGGATATAGCGGTAGCGAGATTGGATCTCTGGACCCCGTTTCACATGAGTACCAACCCAGTATCCAGTTGTTGATTCCCCTAGTCAACAAAAAGAAAAAAAAACCAAGGAGAACTCAAATTGATCAGTACAGTGATGTTATCAAAAATCAGTTAAAGAGAGTTAACTAAGTGACAACAAAGAAGACCTAGTTAACTAAGAGACAACACTTAAGTTAGCCACCTAAATAAGTGGGAAATATTTTAGTTAAGAGGCGAGTTCATCCTAAGTTACAACTCAGTGAGATAAAGCACTGCATGAGAAGTGTGGCACACTTATGCATGCAAGATTGATACATCCAGTTTGAAGGTGAGTTCATCCTAAAGTTAGAAGATAAAAATAGAAGAGAAGAATGTATAAATATGTTATGCGGGATTGATGAATTCAATGTGAAGTAAATTATCTTCTCCTTTGAAGGCAAGGTGCTTATCTTTGTAGGATATTATTATTGAAGGAAAGGCACTTCTCCAATTAATCTCTCTTCTCTATTGCTTTTGTATCTTCACATATCTTTCGAAAGCAATCTACTATGTTGTAAAAGAAATCATTCTTTGCTATCCATTATATTATACTGAGAAGAATTGTTGGGTTTTTTGTTCTCATTGTTTTGAGGATTTTCTCTAGGGTATATCTTGTGTTATGGTTGTATGAATTTAATGTGATTGAATTGTCTTGGTGCTTCAAGCTTATGTATCTAAAATAATTAAATATCAAATCTCAACCAAATATTAACATGGTATCAGAGCTCAGGGATTGAAGGAGATCATTTTTGCAAGCCATCTAGAGCCTACATAGATCCTGAGAATTTGAGCACAAGATTTGAAGACTATGGCATCAGTATATGTGCAATCGGAAGACCGACTTGAGGGAACCTCAAACTTCAACACTTGGAAGGATAGGATTCTCAAAATCCTAGAGGAACATGACTTGGATGGCTATGTATCCATTATGGCGGAGGAGCCTACATCTAATGCATGGCACATCAACTTCAAGAAGAATCAAACTAAGGCCAAATGGATCATCTATGATTCGTTAAAAGATAACTTGATGTCCGTGATCACACCGCTGATGGCCATGAAAGAATGTTATGATACATTTACTAATCTATATGAGAAGAATGCCTCGAGTCAAAAGAGGGCATTGAAGAACAAGTTAAAAAACCTTCATATTGAGAAGGACAAGATAGTGGCCTCCTTCTTCACCAATATCTCTCAGGTAAGATATTAGCTTGGTAGTATTGGAGTAGTGGTGGATGAAGATGGTATTCTCCAAACTGTTATTAATAGTATCCCATCCTCATGTGAGACATTCTTGGCTTTGGTAAATGGCTGAGTGTAACATCCTGAAAATCGCTAAAATTTAAAAAAATTTGATATAGCCAAAATCATAAGGGAAATGCTATCTGCAAAATGAAAGTTATTTAACTAATAGATAATGACAGCTTCATAAAATTATCATAGTTATTCTTAAACATAAAAAGACAATAGATTATAAATTAAATGTAATAAAACAATGTTTATTTCTTCGTATGTAATGATGCTAGTAATAATATTGATGATCTGTTTGCATATTTCTAAAGGGGTTCCTATAGGGTGCCCTTGGGTTTACTTAGCTTGATAGCTAAAGCATTGGTCCTTTTCTTTCGTAGATCTGCAGGTAAGATAATTAAATAATTCAAGTACTTCAAGGGTTGTTTTACGTTTTAGCTAGCCATCTATGTTTTTAAGATAGGTGTGTGTACTGTCGTGCATGAAGGTAGCAATGGTAATAAGTTCTAGCTTTTCTTTATCAACGTGAGCCATTTTTATCCTAACGCTTGTAAGTGTAGCTAGAGATATTTTACTCTATACCTCTGTTGTAATTGATGGTAGAATCATTGGAATTATAACTTATATTAACAGTCTGAAAATGTGACAAGGTTGAACAAGATGTACTTTGGTGAAAGGTCTTTAGATCTTGATAACAGCAACATAAGATGACATCTATGGTTACGACATGGTTGAACAATGAATGACCTTGATGAAATGCCACAATCGATTGTTCTTGAAATTGAAATCTTGCAATGTTTAAGTTCGAAGTGCAATTGTATAATAATGTTCTGTTATGTCACTGTGTGGGAAAGATGTTGCTTTGTTATGTAAATGGGATATATATCAATTTGTTGTCAAACCCTAGTTTTCTAGATGGATTAGGGTTAGAGTTATAATGCATTAGCCTTATGCCAAATGATCTTTAGCATTGATATCATAATATGTGCTCACTATATGAATGAAACTTAATGTTGGAATTATAATGCCTAGACCTATGTGAACTAAGGCTTGGTAATGGCATTCTATTACATGCTTGATATATAAATATATCATATCGTTTTAAATTTACAATGCACACATTCTATGCGAATTAACTTAGCATTGAAAACATAATATATATAACCTATGGTTTGAAATGCAATACACACATGCTATGTGAATTCATATCATGGTTTGAAACTATATAACGTGGTTATAATACAGTGATGTGATATCAAGATAGTGTTGTTGACAATAAATTCGACGCTGACATGAACTTAATGTTGTTACAGGCATGGTCTGGCAAATGATACGTAAAATCAGCAGTTAATGCAAACCCTGTGTATTGATAGTGGATTGTCTCATTGGCTCCTACCTGTAACTGGCTTCACGCGATGAAGTTGTAGAAACTATTGGAACTCTGTCGAGCTGTAAGCTCCACCCTAGTGATATGGCATTCCATCGAGGTTTTATATTTAATGGAGTTATTAATGGTAGGTGATCGTAACTCTGTCTTGGTATTGGCATGGCTTGGCTGTCCAAATCTCGCCCGTTGATCTATCCTGTCTCGATCGTGGAGATCTAAACCCTAAGGAAACTCGATATACCATTGTTGTTTGCCTTTTGCATTCATTTTTTGAGTTTTGGTCTTGGGAGAGAGGCCGATGGGCCGCTAAATGGTAGGGTTCGACCCTAGGTGGTTTCTTGATGGCTCTGCAACTCCCATCTCTATAAAATAATGGTGAGAGATGGTTGTATAAGTTGCTATGGTTCGAATGGTGTAAGGCATTGAAGCCCTGTGGCTTTCGTCGTGTGACAAGTTAGGTTTTTCAATGAATTAAACTTAGAGCTTGAGAATTGTTCATAGTTGCATGCTTCCCCTGTTGCGTCGATTGGAAGAACTAGAAGCGTGAAGCATTCCATCTGCTTGTTCTTGTGAAGGTAAGTTTAGCCTTGTAAAACTATTGGTTAAAATACAGTTTCGATTTATATGGTATTCATTTTGGAACTTGTTATAACTTCTTGGTAGTTTGTGTGGCAGGTACTGTCTTCATCGTGGAGTTTACAAGGCTGAGGTTTTTTGGCAATGGATGGATCGCTTCACTTCGGTAAGCCCCAATGGCATAACCCTCCGTAGGTTCTCCTGGCAGAATATGGCCATCGTTGAAGTTGTAACAACTTTGTGTTTTCTGGAAATCGTGGTCCAAACAGTGTTGTTTTGTTTTTACGCCTGTATTATGGATGCCTCTTGGCTTACAGGGTCGATGTAATAAGGTTTAGGTTACTGTACAGTGTTTTGGATTCTGAGTTGAACTGGGCAATGTAACTTTTGTCATCGAGGGTTTCAAGCTCTGTTGAGTTTTTAATAAGAAAAATATTTACAAGTCTATTTTGCAGTAGTTGTTTTTGTTTCACCTTTTTGGGGCTTGACCCGTGAACATAACTTGTGATTCGGTGATTTAAATGTTGAAATGAACTGGTTTTTAGTAGGTCTCTGCATTTAAGTTTGATGTAATGCAACGTGTGGTTTGTAAACTAGGTTTCAGTTGCTATGGTTTTCCTTTGTGAATTGTGAAACTTTGAAATGTAAAACAATGGAATGGGAACCGTGTGATGTATGTGAATTTGGTAAATACTGAAATATTTATCTGCTCTCGATTTCGTCGTTTTCAGTTGTGATAGAAAGGTGAAAATAACCTGTAATGAAACAATCTTTAAATATTTGTAGAAATGTTTCGATGAATGTGAAATAGTCGGCAATTGGGACAATTCTCGAATGTTGTAAAATGTTTGATTGAAAGGGTATTACCAAAACGATGATTGTGATTTGATTTTGATATTAAAATGAAGAAATGAAATACTAGTTTTGTCGGACGAGGGTTTGTAAAATGGATTGTTAGGGTTTAGGGTTTTCATACTGTATGTTGGAAACTTTTGCAGAACTTAAAATAGACTTTATTTGCTTGTCTATCCTGTATGTTTAGCAAACGATTAAGTAGTGGAAATAACAATGAACTACAGTAAACTTTTGATAAGAAAATATGGAAACATAAACCCTGAATTCAAACTATGAAATGTCAGATTTGTTCTGTTCAATGATGTTATGCAATTTTTGATAATTGATGTATCGAGAATGATTTCAATAATGAGTATAAATCATAGTAACATTTTAAGACAGTAAATTTACTATTTGATGAAATAAAAATAGTACCATAAAGAATACAGCAATTATTACTAATCACTAACAGTAGGAAAAATTTACAAAACATACAGAGTTGTTCTTTCATCATCTTGGCAATCGCCTATCATATCTATCTACCTTAATTCATTCTTTGTACTAGAGTACGATGCCGATCCATTAGCATGGGGAAAAATGTAGAGAATATTTTATTCAATCTTTCATAACTGTATTTAGTACTATTCAGAATCTTATTTGACTTAGAAAATAAAATAATTGAGTTTGTTCCCTAATATCTTTGAAAACAGAAAATGTAATTATGACAGATAGAAAACTGTTAACAGCATAAAATTTAGGAAAGATAAGTAGAACCTGTAAGTGAAGATAGGGCCGAAAAACACCCAAGGAGGCCTATTCCTCCCAACCTATTCCAAAAGAATCAACCCAACTGCTGGCTTATTGTGAACCCCTGAGCCTGATTATTGAACCACTAAGTAGATGGAATCTATGTAGAAGAAAGGCACTCAAAAATGCCTTCAGCACTCAGCATAAACCTCTTGAAATAAAATGCATTCAGCACTCAGCATCAACCTCCTGAACTCAATAGAGTTTGGCAGACTCATAACATGATCAACAACTTAGCATATCCCCTCATCGAATCTCTTGGGTGCAAACACAGCAAAACCCCAAGGTAAATTTCCTCGTCAGGAAAAGTGATGAACCTCAGTTCATAATTTGATGGCTATTATATAGACTGCCTAGGTCTTTAGTGGTCAGTTTGGAATAAATGAGCCTCAAGCTCCAATCCCATCTTTCAAGGCACTATGACCACATTTCAAAGGAGTTGTCCCATACCAACAGCTAGTTAGTTGCATGACGATGCTGCCACTTGTTCATTGCCTTCTACCCCAGATTCCATTCTACCTAGTGGATCAGTAACCACTCTTTCAACAGTCCTCTTAGGTGCTTGTCTCCTATTTTATTTATTAAATAATAAAATATTGTGCAAATTACAGTCATCCTTGGACACCTGTCCAACATAAAACTTTACAATAATAGTTATCATAATGTTTTCTAACACAAAATGTTTTCTAGAAAAAAGGGTATGTTACACTGAGAGGTACAACCTAAATTCGAAAAGTTGTGGCATGACTACCTCCAAGAGGAGGGGTGAATCCAGAGCAAGTCAGTGGCATTAAAGAAATAAATCTTTCCATCATAGTAAGAATGAATAAAGGAAAGAAACCCTTCTTCCAAAAGAAGTTCTCTCATCCAAAGAAGAATGAGTTCAACAAAGGCTTTGACAAGTCAAAAGCTAGATGTTTCAATTGCAACAAGAAAGGCCATTGCTCAAGAGAGTGCAAAGTAAAGTGAAAAGGAAAGTTTCATGATTCTACCACCATAGAAGATGCAATCACTCAAAAGAATGCATCCGAAGAAAAGGAGACAAGAAGGGATTTTTACCTTGTCTCATCCATTTCGGGATCTGTCATCACAAGTGCAGACACATGGTTGATTAACATTGGTACATCCAAACACATGATTGGTTACAAGAGTCCCATCACTAACCTAAAGGAGAAAAAGTTCATATGCATGGTAGAGTTGGGGGACAACTCAACATCTTTGATCCAAGGAACTGGATCCACCTCATTCCAGCTATGCACCGGTGATATTTTACATGTAGAGGACATTCTATAATTTCTAGGATTGAAGAAGAACCTCCTTTCAGTTTAGGTTCTTGAATACAAAGGCTTCTGATTTATCTTCATGGATAACAAAGTAATTTTATGGCCGAAGAACAAAAGCCTAGAATCTACTGTTGTGATTGGATTTAGAGGGGGAGGACTCTACAAAGTACCCTGGAAGTACGTTCAAGTTATGGTTCACAACACTATCAGCCCATGCAATATATGGCACCAACGGATTGGACACTTACACTATAAAGCACTACCAGGACTTCAAAATATGGTAAAAGGTATGCCCATATTTGATTTTGAGCATGATAGTGTATGTCGAGGTTGTGCACTTGGGAAGAATGTTAAAAAAATAATTTCCAATAGTACTACTAGATCTAAAGGGTTTTTAGATTTAATACATTCTGATGTATGTGGTCCCATGTCATCCCCCTCCCATAGTGGCTTCTTATATTATGTACTGTTCATAGATGATTTTTCTAGGAAGTCGTGGATTTATTTCATGAAGGCTAAAAGTGAAACTCTTAGCAAATTTAAAGAGTTTAAATCCCTAGTTAAAAATCAAAAAGAAAATCACATCCATGCATTAAGGTATGACAATGGAGGTGAATTTGATTGACATGCATTTAATGAGCTATGTAGTGATGCAGGAATATGTAGACAATTAACAGTACCATACAACCCTCAGCAAAATGGGGTTTCCGAAAGGAAGAATAGAACAATATGTGAGGCTGCAAAATCCATGATGCATGATCAATATATGTCTACCTCATTATGGGCAGAAGCCTCCCATACAGCTGTGTACATCCAGAATAGAATCCTGCATGCCATTCTAGAGGAGAAGACCCATAAGAAGTGTTTACTGGTGAGAATCCTTACATATCACACTTGAGGATATTCGAGAGCCTAGTATACATTCATTTACCGAAAAAAAAGAGAACAAATATCGAGCCTTCTGGAAATAAAGGCACCTTTGTGGGTTATAGCGAGTCATCCAAATCATACCAAATATATGTACTTGGTGAGAGACACATTGAAGTCAGCCGATATATTACCTTCCATGAGGAATATGCTTTCAAAATATCGAAAGAGATTCAATGTGATTCAGAGATGGAGGATCCTGAGTCTGATTCTCCCCCTTCAGAGTTTGAGAGGGAGAAACTAGAAGATGCCTTAGATTCACTAGCTCTTGAAGAAACAATAGAACTAGTTGAGAGGTCAATCCAGGGATAATTTTAAGGACCCTTGCTTATTTAAAAGTGTATAAACCTTGGTGAATCTTACCAATTCTTAAAATGTCAACTATAAATTATTTGGCGATATTTTTCTAAAATTATTTCAATTTATAAGGATTTTCTATAGTTTCTATAATAATTTGGCGATTTTTAGAGTGAAAAACGTTTACCCCGTCAAAATTGGGCGAAATGGGGCTTCAAAAAATGCAAATTGGTAAATCATTTTTTGGAAAAAAATGGAAAAATAGCCCATGGGCTAAATTTCGCCCCTAAAATTATCCTTGGAGGTCACTTGATGAACCTCCTGCTAAAAGAAGATTTGCTTGGTGTCGATATATCTTACAAGATGAAAAGAAACACCGAGCACCAGTAGGATCATCTAGAGAGCGCAAGCAACCTGACAGATATTCGGGGTATTTGGAACTGATGAGTCACATCAGTGATTTAGAACCATCCTCATATGAAGAAGCTGCAAAGAAACAAGTTTGGAAAGATGCAATGACATAAGAGTACAACTCTATAATGAAGAATGATGTTTGGGAGATTGTTCATAAACTTGATGGGAAGTCCATTGTGACTTCCAAATGGATTTACAAGATAAAGCATGCTACAGATGGTAGAATTGAGAAGTATAAAGCAAGATTTGTTGCCATAGGTTTCTCTCAGAAAGAAGGCATTGATTATGATGAGACATTTGCCCCTGTGGCAAGGTACACCATAATTAGAGCAATGATTGCACTTGCATCTGTTCTAGAATGGAAACTTCACTAGATGGATGTGAAGATAGCCTTCCTCAATGGTGAGGTTGAGGAAGAGGTTTATATTTAGCATCCTAAAGGATTTGTGGTTCATGGGAAGGAGTCCTATGTTTGCAAGATAAATAAAACTCTATAGGGGCTTAAGTAAGCCCCTAGGACTTGGTACTCCAGAATTGATATCTACCTTCAGAAACTGGGTTTCAGTAAGAGTGAAGCCGATCTAAATTTGTACTTCAAATTAGTGAAGAACCAACCATTGATATTGGTTCTATATGTTGATGATTTGTTTCTCATTGAAGAGGAACATCTGATTACTTGGTTCCAAAGGGATCTGTTGGCCAGATTTTATGTCAAGTGGCCAACAAAAGAGAGATAACCCACTCAGATTGCTTAAAGCAACTCCTTGAATGTTTGAAATATCTATCACAATTTGGTAACCTCAACGATCTTTCCTTGGAATCCTTAACTTTCACCATGTTCAATTTTCTTCATAATCAACAATGGGTCAATCGCCAATCATCAACGTGGGGGCATAAAAACGTAAGCATATTTATAAAACATATCCTAAAAATACTGATGAGATTGCTCCATATTAATTAACTAAGTCTTCAGATTATACATGTGGAGTCATAATCCCAAATATTCCAACACGTATTAACACACTTAAAGATTATAAAGGAAAAGTCAATCCTAAAAATATGGCAATCAATTTTTTTTTAAAAGGTGGTTCGCCATTTGTTAGAGGGCTAGTACACCTGGGGAAATGGTCACCACCTGCTATTCTAGAGAATCAAGGTGGCACGAATTACAATCATTACAATATGGACTCAACAAGAGCAATATGTCACTTACAAGAATTGAACTTGGGTGGGGAGGGTAACAAACATTCCTCCCAACCACCCAAGCTACAACCAATGGACTAAAATATGGCAATCAATTATTGTTTATGCGAAAGGGAAGTTTCGTTGATATTCATATTAACCATGATTTATAAAAGTCACCTTTATAATTTTGCCATATATTAAATTCCCAACCTCTCATCCCTTTTAAATGAACGAGGACAAAATTCATGCATCAATTTTTATGCATAATGATAAAGTCATTTCCTTTAATGTCATTTCCCTTTTGACTAAATTTTGATAATACACCTTTATGCATAGTAAAATGTTAGAACAGAAATAAAAGAATTTATAAAAAATAAATGTTAATTAGATTTTATTAGAATATATTTTGTTTTTTAAAATAAATCTTAATTAGATTTCATTAGAATATATTTTGTTTTTTAAAATAAATGTTAATTAGATTTTATTAGAATATATTTTGTTTTTTAAAGTTCTTTTATTATAATTTTAGAAATTTTGATTTATAGTTATATTGGTGTAACCAAATTAATGAAAATTTTAAATAATTTTTTATTTAAAGTATAAAAGAATATAATTATTAATTTATTTTGTCAAAGAAAGGGAAAAACAAGAAAGATGGTAGATCGCTCAAAATTAGAATTGAAGGCATGGTTATACATTTTAAACAATGCATTCTCTTAATATGCTAATATAATTTATAGAAATCAACATTCATTTACACAATTTAAATCTGTTGAGATGCTTGTTTAATTAAAAAAGCACCAAAAGACCGCAACTTGTTAAAGATACTAAAGCAATATGTCCATCCAACCTAAGCAAACCAAAGTATGTGATCAACTCAGATAAGATTTACCAAGGGTATGCAATCGTTGTTGAACCACTAAGAATCTAAGTGAGTCAAATGACAGGCATAAATCGAACCACCAAATGTTTATCTGAAGGAAGCCAAGCCAAAGAATAAGCAACGCAAAAATTGACGGATCAAAGAAAGAAATCCATGAGACCACCTTCAAATCAAGCAAGATAAGTATTTACAAAATTCTAATGGGGTCCCTTTATTTTGTAAAATCAAGGGGAAGTTGTTGGTGGCCAACAAATGGCGACATGCTGGGTGAACCCATTATCTCTGTATAATAGACCTGAAAATGATAAAGATAGGAAGTAGAAAAGGACTTCTCGAAGTATCAAATTTCATACCACATGACCTCCTTAACTCACTAACCTAAAGTAAGGATCAAACTTAAAATATTGTTACAACCAGATAAATTACCCCCAAGTATTACATCTGAAACTTTACAAAAATAATGGTTATTGATATATGTACAGTGAGGAAACTCCATCAAGAAAGAATCTTCAAAAGAAAAAGATAGTCAAGTAAACACCAATGTAAGGATATGACCACCATACTCTCAAGAAGACATCAAGACAATCTATCCCATCCATTAAAATACAAACATTTATATCATTTCTCATTTTTTCTCTTTTTTCTTGGATAAAAAGTATTTACAAAAGAGATTAATTAAGGACCACATCCTTAGCTTGGTAACTAAATGATGGAAATGTCATTCACAAGCACCATTAGAAGTGAGCGGGTTGGCTCGTGATGAGACCCCTCGTCTCTTGGTTTCACAACCGAGAGCCACTGCCCTGGCTTGGTGACCAAATGTTGGCAATATCAGTGTAATGATACCCATGATAATGAGCAGGTCGACTCATTTCTGAGACCTCTCATTACTTAATTAACTTCTTCATTTATTTCATAATTATTTACAATGAGATGGTAATATTTACAAGAACCTTGGTTAGAGACTACTTCCCTGGCTTGGTGACCAGATGTTGACAGCATCAATCACGAGAACTATCGAAGATGAATAGGTTGGCTCGTGATGAGACCTCCTGTCTCCTGGCCTTTCAACCAAGAGCCATCACCCTGGCTTGGTGACCAGATATGGTGATGTCATTCTGATAGAGCTGATGATCATGATAGGCCGGCTCTATTAAGAGACCTCCTATTCTTTAAACAAAACATTAAGAAATTCACCTTAGAGTTTGAGATGAAAGACTTAGGTTTGATGCACTACTTTCTTGGCCTTGAGATCTAGAAAAGAAAAGATGAAAATTTTCTATCTCAAGGGAAGTACACTGTGGATATATTGTGCAGGTTTGGCATGATAAATTGCAAATCTATGACTACACCGATGGTTTCCAATTTGAGTAAACTTCATGAGTCATGATTTGGATCAGATCCAGTAGATCCCACTTTGTATAGATATCTTATAGTCTCGCTAATGTACTTGATACATTCGAAACCTAATATATGTTATGTCATGAGCATTCTAAGTCAATTTATGTTTGATACAAGACATGGACACTGGACAAATGCTAAGCATGTTCTTAGGTACCTTCGAGGTACAATTTCATATGAACTTAGATATGCCTCCAGTGGAGGATTCAAGTTATACAGACTCGGACAAGAGAGGAATCATTGTGGACCGTAAGAGTACATCTAGCTATTGTTATAGCCTAGGATCAACTATGATATCTTGGTCCAACAGAAAGTAGGGCTCTGTATCCCAGAGCACTACTGAAGCAGAATACATAGATGCTAGTGTTTCCTTCCAAGAAGAAGTGTGGATTAGAAAGCTACTTGCAGGGTTGTTCGGTGAAAAGATTGAGCCTACAGTTATTAGGTGTGACAATCAGAGTTGCATCAAGCTTTCCAAAAACCCAGTGTTTCATGACAAGTCGAAGCACATTGAAATGAAGTATCACTTCATCTGAGACATGGTCCAAAAAGGTACAGTAAAACTTCAGTACATTGCTACTTTAGCATATTGCAGATGTGTTAACAAAGCCCCTGTCAGTGAGAAAGTTCAAGTACTTCCGATACAAGCTTGGTATGGCATAGAATGCCTCCCTCGCTGAGAGGGAGTGTTAATTAATATATAGCATCATGAGACATTCTCCAAACCAATCTTGTGTAGCCAAGATTGATCCTCCCGTATAGAGGTGAGCACTTTGATTGCCTTCTGTGTAAAAGTTATTCCTCCCGCATAGAGGCAATTGATCAAAGTAATGATGTTGTAAAGTCTTGTTGGACAAGGCTCCAGACTTGTGTGTCAAGTCATGATTCTCATGTGAACCTTTCGTATAAAGGTATCCATGAGATGGACATCCTGTATAGAGGTGAACCTTCCGTATAAACGTATCCATGAGATGGACCTCCTGTATAGAGGTGGACCTTCCGTATAAAGGTCATGCTTTACTTGTTAAAAGCATTTAATATTGTGTGATGTATTAGTAACCATGATCACCAGTTTCTATTAAGTCTCCTTTATAGATTGATCACCTTTAAAGTGAATTACTTTAGCATATGATCATTTGGTCTAGAATAATATAAAATGATCATAACATCCAATAATTCTTCTTAGTGTAATGTAATGTGATGGATAATTAAATTTGACACATATCGACTATGCAGTAAAAGATAAAGAAATAAAAGATAAAGCATAGAGATCAAGAGAATTCAAAATTTCCCATGCAGAAACTTCATCTAATTAAAGAGAACTCGAATTGTTAAAGCTTCTTTTAAGTATCAATGTATGCCTAAATCAATGCTTCAGTTAAAGCATCAGTTAAAGATATGCCTCAGTTAACTAAAGAACTCACAGTGGTCACTTCAAGTAAATAAATCAACATGATTTCAGTTAACTAAGTGTTAAATAAGAAGGAATAGTTAACTAAAGTGTTTTCACCTTAGTTAAACTAAAAGATGACACTTTAGTAAAACAAGGAGAACTCAAATTGATCACTACAGTGATGTTATCAAGAATCAGTTAAAGAGAGTTAACTAAGTGACAACAAAGAAGATCTAGTTAACTAAGTGACGACACTTAAGTTATCCACCTAACTAAGTGGGAAAGATTCTAGTTAAGAGGTGAGTTCATCCTAAGTGACAGCTCAATCAGATAAAGCATTGCATGATAAGTGGGGTGCACTCCTACATGTAAGATTGATACATCCAGTTTGAGGGCGAGTTCATCCTAGAATTAGAAGATAAAAATAGAAGAGAAGAATGTATAAATATGTTATACGGGATTGATGAATTCAATGTGAAATGAATTCTCTTCTCCTTTTAAGGCAAGTGCGTCTGTTTATGTGCAAGATATTATTATTGAAGGCAAGGTGCTTCTCCAATTGATCTCTCTTCTCTATTGCTTTTGTATATTCACCAAGAGTGTTTTGGTGATCTCTTATCTTCCAAAAGGAATCTGCTATGTTGTAAAAAAAAGAATTCTCTGCTATCCATTATATTATACTAAGAAGAATTGTTGGAGTTTTTGTTCTCATTGTTTTGAGGATTTTCTGCAGGGCATATCTTATGTTATGGTTGTATGATTTCATGTAACTGAATTGTATCAGTGCTTCAAGTTTCTGTATCTAAGAGAATTAAAGAGAAAAGCTCAACCAAATATTAATAAATTTAAAGAGTACACCGATGTCCAGAAAATAGAAAATAAAAAGTCGACGAATTGTTTTCCCATAAACTAAAAAATGAGCTGGAATTTCAATTTTAAAAACTAATTCTACAAGGTATGAAAAAAAAATCTAATCACTTTTTCATTATTTTGCCGAAATTTCGAGGGGGGAGTTATGGGAGAGAGTTATCAAGGAGTTTGAAGCAACCATATTATTCTGAATATTGAAATTCGTAAGATATGTTAAATCAAACAAATCCCTTCATAATAGAAATTTCAAGTATGTAAATTATTACTATTATTTTCCTATTTATATTTTCTTGTTGCTTTCTTTCGTTTTATGTGGTGCAAAATTTTACATTATAGTTTAAATCCCTCTATTGTTTCATAATTAGGATTTTATTTTTTATGGATTTTAGATTTAATGGGTTTGTAGTTTTATACATAAGTAGTTGGGTGCGATGGGACCACTTCTTCGGTCGAATCTGGAACTTTGTTGACCCTATCAGTTTTCTTTTTTTAATTCTTGTAAGAAAAACGTGTTATCTCCCCAATAAAAATAGATTAGTCATGGCATCTAGGTGATAGGAAGTCTTTTAATTTTTTATTTTGTTTACATGTGTTTGAGTTCTAGTCTGACAGTTTTAAGAACGTAACGAAGTCTATGTTAACATTTTTTATGCTGGCTCTCCTTCCGAAGGCAATTTTCAAGTTTCGGTAGCTTAGGTGGGCCTGGTGTTGGTTCATTAGCTACCGAAAACCCTATTTTCGGAAGCTTACGGTGTGATAAGCAGAACGCTCCAACCATCGAAAGGGTGAAATTACCACGTGAAGTGGAGGGACGGTTTTTCGATGGCTTGGGCGAACATGACGACGTTCATTAACCACCGAAAGTTAGGCACTTTCCGCAGTTCACAGGGCAAGTTCAAAACTTTCCATAGCTGCTGAAAGGTGAAGTTATGCTCGCAGTTCATGAAGCCTTTTCGGGGGTTTAGGCGAACACAACGGTGTTCATTAGCCACCGAAAGTTGGGCATTTTTTGCAGTTCGCAAGGCAAGTTCGAAACTTTCCTTAGCTGTCGAAAGGAAAAGTTACGCCCGCAGTTCATGAAGCCATTTTGGGGGTTTGGGTGAACACGACAGTGTTCATTAACCACCGAAAGTCAGGCACACTTTCTGCAGCTTTCCGTCCAATGGGATGGGTTAGCTACTACCACCGAAAGCAAAAAGTCATTGGCGAAAGACGTGTTCTGGCGGCATACCAGGTTTAAAGGTGGATTATCGGCTACCGAAGGGGGGGTTACATCGACCGGCGGCCACGTCAAATCGGGGTTTTGGGGTCATGATACAGGGAATTCATCATGGTGTAGCCGTTGAAAGAGTCAATTCAGCGAAAACAGGACTCACCCTGAGGGAAGGCTAGACGCCACTGCCATAACTCTGACCATATGGACCTTGTTTTCATCCACATAACAACTTTTCTAAAAATCCATTCCTCTGGAACAATCATGTCTCAATAATCATCATTCCACCCTCATGATTTCCCACCTTTTCATACCCTCAGAGTCAGCTCCCGAAAAGCCACACTATCTGTTCGTTTTTTCCCTCACCACATCGACCGAGCTCTTTCGTGTCCTCCCTCTTTCCCATCTCTTCCCCAATCCAGATTTGAACAGCAGGCGCCAGTGAGTAGTTTACTGATGCTGAAAGGAGGGGGATAAGTCCTGAGAAAGGAATTGAGCGACATCTGCTACCCGGAAGCTCACCCCGAGGTATGACAATTTTTCAAGAGTGTGGGATGTTATAATTTTTACAAAAAGTTACAGGGTTCTCATCAACAGGTGGCCAAAGCATTTGCCCTCACATATGACGGAGAAAGGGCGGTGATAGGCCAGGAGGAATTCCAGGTGGATAAGGCCCTTATAGCCCAGGTGACAAAATTTCCAACGACCGGGGAAAGCTGGTTCAAGACCACTGTCAAGAAGGATTTCGAGTTTCAATCATACCTGAAACTAGAACATAGGAACCAGGTTTGGAAAAAGGACATTCCTATGTCATTTTTTTAGGATAATTGGCAGCTATTGTTGAAGTCCATCCTGGTCTATATAACCTGTGAGGGTAGGTATAACAGGTTCCTAATTTATCATTTTAGATTACTGGATCAATTCACGGGTAAGAGCCCTTTAAACCTCCCTTTCTACCTCCACAAGAGCCTCACCAAAATGGCGCATCAAGTAAAGGCTTAGCCCACCAAAATTGCAGGGAGGTTGTTCCACCATGGTCTGATTAAACTTTTGGTCTCCGAGTTATTGCATAGGAAAGGCATGAAATGGACCTTCTTTCTCTTTTGGAGTGGGCTCGAAATAGAATTATAGATGAAGGAGGGAAAGAAATATTCCACCCCAAAAAGTGGAAAACGAAGGAGGACGGCATTCCCCTAAATTCAATCAAACCCCTTTCCTCAATCCCACTGGCGAAGAAATCTAGAAGGAACCTAGCATTTGAAGACAAGGCTGAGGACAAGGGGGTTGTTTCAGAAGAGACCCCGTCAAGAAGTACAAATATTTTAAACCTCCCATACACCGATTCTGAGGAGGAGGGGTTACAGGAAGCTGTAGCAGAAATTGAGGAGGAGAAAACAGAACAGAAACCCCAGGAAGCAACCCCAGCCATGATGGAGCAGGACGATGATTATGTCAATTTGCCTCCATTTGCCTCTATGGAAGGGCAAGGTTTGGGCTGTGTAAATTTACACTCCCCTACACCTATGGAGGAACAAAGTCAGCAGGTGGCCGACAGACCAACCCAAAATGTAAAGATTTATGCCTCACAGAAAATCAATCGGCTCCTCCAGCAGGCTTATGAACGCGAGTTACTCCAGAGGGTCATTAAAGAGAAGAATGAAAGGCTGACAGAGAGGTATAATGAGCTTTACGTATATTTTCATGGATTGACAAAGAAACATGGAAAAATGAGGGGCAGAAACATTAGGCTTATCAGGGAAAACATTAGATTGAAGAGGAAGGTCGAAGTTTTGGAAGGTAAGAGAGAAACTCAAAGTCCCGAGCCCATGGTGCATTTGAACCTGGAGACCCTGGCAGCAGCTGCAATCAACTTTGCCAATCCTCCAACCTCGGCCTAGGAGGAAGAAAAATACAGGTAGCAAAAGGATAGAAACACAGTTTTGCTATTTTTGCAGGATGGATCATGCATGGTTTTCAGCAGCTTGGGCGAACACCGGAATTGTTCATTAGCTGTCGAATCCCATTCTGGTAGTTTATTACGTGCAGGAGACGCCCTCTCGGATACCGAAACGAAATAAGGTTTTCCAGCACTCTTAAGCGTTTCAGTGGTTTACACGAAACGTTACTCTGATTCATCAATCACCGAACGCTAGGCTTTTGGTTGCTTACCACCTTCAAGCCCAGTTTTGTTAGCTACCGAAAACTAAAAGAAATGCATAGGTCTGTCTTCGAGCATTAAACCTCTTTTGTGTTGTTCCTATCGTCTTGAAGGCGTTTTCCAGGGGATTGACAAGCATTCAAGTGCACCACGATCGCCACTGGTCACAGACTGAGAGCGCTGGAAGATTTGACAGTAAAATATTCCTGCCTATTTCTGGAAAGCACTCCTACAGGTTTTTGCAGAATAAGGGTTTCATACTCGTCCCCAGCTCCACGACGCTCATCTCAGCTGTCAAGCGTAGGTTCACCAGCAAGGAGTAGTTACTTTGATCATGACACACTGTTACATATTTCATTAACTGTTCTCAATTGTTCTTTTTAGTATATTCGATCCATCTTTTTGGGATCTGAAAAACTTTGTAATGGCTATAAAGCCAAGGACTGAAGTAGAATAGAGGTTCGACTTTGGAGAGACTAATCAACTTTTGTATTTTCAGACTTCTATGACCTTCTAGATAATACAAGCTTCTTTTATTATTGGTTGTCAGATTCCTTCTTCTCATGTTTCTGTGCTTATGGTGAATGATCTATTTCTTGTATGTTCACTTTTATTGCTAGATAGTTGTTATCCTGTCTCTGTTTTAAGGGATTGAACATATATGTTATTTTGTTGTGCTTAGCCATTGATATACGTTCTTCTATGTATGAATCTGCTGAATGCAATAAGTATTCACCCTCTTTATTTTAAATCAACCCCCTGAACAACCGTAGTCAAAGCCTTGTCTGTCTAAGCATCCTCATGCATGTTGTGAGCGTGTAAATTTTGATTCCTGTCATCCAACTTGATCCAAAATAAACTCGTTCTTTCAAAACGAGTTTAAGTTACCAGGCATCTCTGAAATACAACCTAGGAGAGCTTCCTGGAGTGATAACAAATTGGCACCGTTGTCGGGGAAATATTATTGAAGTAGCAGCTTCCCTGGGAGACGACACAATTCCATCTTTGATGATAGATAAAGCCTGGGCACTTTTTCGGTTGTAATCATCTATCTGGCGACTCCATTGGAACGAAGTGGCTTCGAGAAGACCAAGTACCAGATCGAATCCTCAAAGGCCACCAGTAACACCTGTTTCAGATCCCGAATAGATTATAAGTAGAGGAAGGACTATGCAGAGGCATATTTCTAAATCCATAAGAAGAACCACATCAGGCCTTACCATAGGTATCTCTTCTGTCTCATCAGATGAAACTCCTTTTGAATCTCCATTTTCTGAAACAAATAATCCACAAGGAACTATAAGTAGAGTAGAAGATTTATGGGCCCAAGTATCCTCATTCGTTGTTGTTGCCTAAGTCCCTATCCCTGATCCTACTACACGAGCTGACCTAGGAAAGGAAATCCTAGAATCTGTCAAAGAGGAAGGTTGTTCCTCCTACCTGCAGCCCACATTGACTAAACCAGACGAGAAGTTCCCCTTTGTTTACACCAATGTACTTGCTATAGAAAACATATTCTAGGACCTTTTAGACCAGCGTGAGCAAAGGCTGTCCTCTTTAATTGCATAGTCCTGTAAGAAGACTAATTGCCCAAAACAGCCATCAATCTGTTTCACCCCCATTTTTGGCGACTCTACTGAAACAAAGCATCCACTTTCATCGTTGCCTATACCTCCTCAGCCACCACCCACACTCAAATTGCTTTCTACCATCCCTTTAGTACCCACACCCACAATGGCTGTCCCTCTAACCAAAATGGAGAAGATCCTCCTTGCTAGGTACGCCCCTCTAAATTTGCCCAATCCCTTTTCTGCTATGCCTACCAGAGATTATCAAAAATATATGCCAAAATTCACCAGGGAGGGAGATTTTACAGCTAAGGAGCACTTGGAGGCATTTTATAGCTATGCCAAGAACATCAATATCGAACATGAAGATGTATGGACTAGAGTGTTTGTGCAAAGTTTAGATGGTCAGGCAAGAAAGTGGTTTAAAGAACTACCTACTGGATCAATAGACGACATCGAGGCATTGGATGAACTGTTTCTGAAACATTGGGGGGAAAGGAGATACCACCTTTATTTTCTCACCGAATTTGATAACTTGAAGAGAGAAAATGGCGAGTCTATGGCAGCTTTTACGAAGAGGTTTAACAAAATGTTTAGCAAAATCCCTGCTGAGATTAAGCCTACAGATACCTCTGCCAGGATCACGTACGCCAATGCTTTTGACCCTGATTTTTTCCTTCATCTCCGGGAAAGAAGAGCTGCCTCTTTACTGCTCATGCAAGATGCTGCACTCGAAGTGGATTCAAATATGATTGCATCCAAAATCCTCAAAGGGAAGATTGATAAAAAAAGGCAGACCCCAGATTCCTCCTCCTCGTAAGAAACTAAGCTGGAAAAAATGGCCAAAATGCTAGACTGCTTGACCTCCGAGATGTCCAAACTGAAGGTGTCAAGCTAGCCACCCACGAGAAGTAAAGGTCCACATGATTTTGTCCCCCAAAACACCAACTCTCCCCCTTACAGAAGAAATGGCGCACCGGTTCAAACTCTTCAGAGAGATAGGAATCCTGCTAAAGAACAAAGAATCAGAGCTCCTTTCCAGCATGCGGTATTAGAAGAGGAACAGGAACTTATTCAGGAAGGAGCAGAAGAAGAAGATGATGTCAACTACATGGAGGACAAGGTTGACCTCACCTTCTTGACACAGTCCAATTACGAGGAAGCCCTCATGACTGAATAAATCACCGAGGAATTACTGTGTCAAGACGATGATCAAAGGAGCTATGAGTTGAGGTCCAGGACTGTTGCTAAGAAGACTTTAAACCTTGCTTTGTCAAGGAACGCTCCTTCCTCCATGAAATAGCCCACTGCTCCTACAAAACAGTCTATCACTCTTTCAAAATAGTAGCCTACTGCTCCCACAAAATAGGTTAGCTCTTGCAAAACATTAGCAAAGAATATCTTAGCCAACTACCCCTGACCCTGTCCAACTTACAGCTCCAGCCCAAGAGACAAGGACCCCTGACAAGTTTCCCTATTCCTTCAATCTTGAAACTGATATCCAGAAAATAAAAATCCCTTTTCCCCTAATCGAGCTAATGAAAAACAATTCCTTCAAGTCATCCATACTGAAGTCCCTCCAGCCAAAATCATCCATGGATGCTGACTTTGTGAACCTCTAAGACGATAAGCCTACAGTAACCCTAGGTCCCATGGTTGAAGAACAGGATGGGTCTTGCCCACCCTTTTACATATCCTTAAACATCCATGACAAAATCCTTCATAGTTGCTTACTCAACTCGGGAGCCTCCCACAACCTCATGCCCAAAGCTGTGATGGTGAACTTGGTCTTAGCATCACAAAACCCTACCATGATCTCTTCTCTTTTGACTCCAGAAAAGTTAAATGCCTGGGCCTCATAAAGGATCTCATCATAAACTTAACTTAGCTGCCTTCAAAGAGCATGGTAATGGACGTAGTGGTTTCTGACATCCCACCGAAATTTGGTATCCTTCTGTCCCAATCATGGAGCAAACGATTAGGGGGGACCCTACAGATGGACCTAACTTATGCCACCATTACTATGTTTGGAGGTGAAACTAAAAGGCTCTATAGGGAGAACCGGATGGCTTATGTTATCAGCAATGAGAAGAATTCCGTGAACCATCCCATCTATGTTGTAGATACAGATTTCGAAGCATGTGTCCTGCAAATAGATGATGAACAACCAACCCCTTTGAAACTCACCAAGCCCACTGGTCAACAACCTAAGGAGGTAACCATTGCTGTGTGGAGCATGTTTTTCGATGGTGCCAGCTCCCAGGCTTCAGCAGGTGTAGGTGTAGTCTTGAGCTCTCCTCTAAAGGATATTACTCATCTATCTTATAAACTAGAATTCAAAGCCACAAATAATATAGCAGAATACGAGGCTTTGCTGTTAGGAGTCAAGGCTGCCAAGGAAATGGGAATCATGTGCCTAAATATTTTTAGGGACGAAGAGCTCATCATACAGCAGGTGAATGGATGCTATCAGGAAAAGAATGTCAGGCTGAAGTCATATAGAGATGAGGTATGGAAACTCAAGGATTCCTTTATGTTTTTTGAGATTTCTTATATCTCGCGAGCCATGAACCACTTGGTCGATTCCCTTGCTGTCTCTGCCAGCACATTCCTTCCTCCCATGCTTCCCAATTTGAAATATGATGAGCTCAGCAGATTCCTCTAGGTTGTTGACAAATTTTCTGATATGCACATTGACCAAGAGAACCTGAATGTAGAGGAGTCTCAGAAATCCAAATTGAAGGAAAAAATAGGCCATCATGACATTGTCCAATTGCCAGGAAACCATATACTTAGGGGCCTGGTACCTCTTGAAAGGATTTTTGACCATAATGGCATCCCCTTTAAACCCGTGAATGAGGATAAAGACCCAGCTGTCCATGAGCAAAACATAGGCAGCCAAGATTGCCCCAAATTCATAAATCTGTCCACGGGATTGATAGCTGATCAGCAGTCAGATTACTGTAGCCTGGTAAAGAATTTTGCAGATGTCTTGGCTTGGGAATATAGTGACCTGAAGACCTACGATGAAGACACCATTCAGCACAGAATTCCATTGGAAAAGGGCATTACCCCTTTCAAACAAAAGCTACGGCCTATCAACCCTCTCCTGTTACCTGTGATCGAGAGGGAAATAAAAAAACTCCTTGATGCCAGGATCATAATCCCGTTGAGGTATTCTAGATGGGTAGCAAATCTGGTCATAGTAAGGAAGAAGAATGGTGAAGTCAGGCTGTGTGTCGACTTCAAGAACCTGAACAAGGTCTCCCAAAAAGATAACTACCCTCTACCTAAGATGGAACACTTACTGCAGAGAGTGTCTGGATCTAGGGTCATGTCTTTTCTTGATGGTTTCTCAGGCTATAATTAAATTTCTGTGCACCCAGGCGATCAGGAGAAGATAGCCTTTACCACTCCCTGGGGTATCTTCATGTACGCCAAGATGCCGTTTGGATTGATGAACAATGGGGCAACTTTTCAGAGGGCCATGGATATCGCATTTGTGGGGATTAAGGATAAATTTGTCCTCATATACCTCAATGATATCATAGTATACTCAAACAACCACGAGGAGCATTTGTAGCACCTAAGAGAGGTCTTCCTGAAATGCAGACAATTTGGAATTTCTTTGAATCCCAAGAAGTCACAGTTTGGTCTTGGGGAGGGAAAGCTCTTGGGCCACATAGTTTCAGCACAGGGAGTAAGGATTGATCTAGTTTGAGTCGAAGCAATTCGGAAATTGTCTATACCAAGATCGAAAAAGGATATCCAATCTTTCCTTGGTAATATAAATTTCGTCAAGAGATTTATTCTGAATTTTTTTGAGTTGGTAAAGCACATAACCTCTATGATGAAAAAGGGAACTGAAACCAAATGGACTGATCAGGCGAGACATTCTTTCAAAGCCATCAAGCAGGCCATCACGGAGGCTCCTACTCTAGTTAGCCCAGATTACACCAAGGTATTTTATATTTTCTCTTTTTCCTCCCATGATACAGTGGCGGCGGTCTTGCTATAGAAAGACAATGAAGGGCTTGATCATCCAATCGCCTTCTTCAGCAAAACATTGAGGGATGCTGAGCTGAAGTACGATCCCATAGAGAAACAGGCCTATGCTCTAGTAAAATCATTAAAAGCATTCATAATTTATATCCTGCTCGCGAAGATTACAGCTTATGTCCCTTCAGCTTCTGTGAAGGATGTTCTAACTCAGCCTGACATTGACGGCAAGAGGGCCAAATGGATCACCAAACTGATCAAATTTGACATAGAGGTGAATCCCACTAGGTTGATAAAGGGTCAAGGTCTAGCAAAACTGATGGCTGAAGAGAATTGCAAACTGTTAGACATTAACCTCGTTGGAACAAACTCTGAAAATATGCCAACAGAGGAAGTTGTAGCAGGACAACATGACAGCCAGCAGGTGGCTGAAAATCTTCTCTCATGCGAGTGGTATTCGGGTATCATTCATTTCCTGCAGTATTTAGAAGTTCCACCCGGACTTAGCACAACTCAGGCACGGTCTCTCAAACTTAAATCTGCAAAATTTTGCATAAGTGGTGATCTGTTGTACTGGAAAGATCCTGTTGGAGTTCTATTAAGATGTTTGGATAAAGAAGAATCAGGGCAAGTCATGCATCATTTCCATTCAAGCATATGTGGGGGGCATCACTACTGGAAAACCACTACCCATGAGATTCTGAGGGATGGGTACTATTGGCCTTGTCTGTTCTCTGACGTATACACTTTTTTGAAAACTTGTGACAAATGCCAAAGATTCATGGGAAAACAGCAGCTGAAATCCCTCCCCTTGAAGCCTATTGTGGTAAATGGTCCTTTCCAACAATTGGGCCTTGACTTCATAGGGGAGATCAATCCTTCATCCACCGGTCAGCACCGATGGATCTTGGTAACCACTGACTACTTCACCAAATGGATAGAGGCAGTTCCGACCAGGAATGCTAACCATTAGGTTATCATCAAATTTCTGTATGAAAACATCATCACCAGATTCGGGTGCCCGAAAAAGCTGGTAACTGATAATGCACCCGCTTTCAAAGATAAAGAGTTAGTCCATATGTGTGAATCAACGGGCATCCAGTTAGTTCACTCCACTCCATACTATCCTCAAGGCAATGGTCTCGCCGAGTCTTCCAATAAAAGCCTAGTCAGGATCATCAAAAAACTATTGGAGGAAAATCAAAGGAGTTGGGATTCAAAGCTGAAATTTGCTCTTTGGGATGATAGGGTGACGAATAAGAAATCCATAGGGACCTCTCCTTTCAGTTTGGTTTATGGAACTGATGCCATTTTCCTAGTTCAGTTAATTCTGCCAGTGACTAAATTCATCCAGGAGGAACAGGATGAACCGAATGCTATGGTAAGAAGAATGTTGGATTTGGTTGAACTGCAGTAGACCAGAGAACAACTAGTGGAAAGGTCAGAAGCTCATCAGGAAAAGATAAAAGGTACTTTTGACAAGAAGGCTAAGACGGACACTTTTCAGGTGGGGAACTGGGTATTGAAATGGGATGCCCCCAGGCAGGACAAAGGCAAGCATGGCAAGTTTGATTCTCTATGGACAGGTCCTTACGTGATGACTCAGGAAAAACAGAACAATACTTTCAACCTACAAAGCCTAGAAGGTCAAGAGATGTTTGGTGGCCCGGTAAATGGGCGTTTTCTGAAAATTTATTTTATCTGAGGTTTCACAGCCTGGTCATTGTAAATACCATTCAGTTTTCAGTTTGTTTTTTTTTTGTTCGCAAATAACCCCATGCCCAATGGAACACTAGAAGTTAGGGTTAGAGTTTCGTGTGTTCTTTTTCTTTTTTTTGGAAAGGCGTTTGGTCTGCAGTTCTTGGAGCCTCGCTGGGAGGCCTCCATCCCCAAGTAGGAGCTAGATGTTATCTCCCCAATAAACATAGATTATTCATGGCATCTAGGTGATAGGAAGTCTTTTAATTTTTATTTTGTTTACATGTGTCTAAGTTCTAGTCCGACAGTTTTAAGAAGGCAACGAAGTCTGTGTTAACAATTTTTACACTGGATCTCCTTCCGAAGGAAATTTTTAGGTTTCGGTAGCTTAGGCGGGCTTGGTGTTGTTTCATTAGCCACCGAAAACCCTGTTTTTGACAGCTTACGGTGTGATAAGTAGAACGCTCCAACCACCGAAAGGGTGAAATTACCACATGAAGTGGAGGGACGGTTTTTCGGTGGCTTCGACGAATATGACAACGTTCATTAGCCACCGAAAGTTAGGCACTTTCCGTAGTTCACAGGGAAAGTTCAAAACTTTCCATAGCTTCCAAAAGGTGAAGTTATGCTCGCAGTTCATGAAGCCGTTTCGGGGGTTTAGGTGAACACGACGGTGTTCATTAGCCACCGAAAGTTGGGCATTTTCCGCAGTTCGCAGGGCAAGTTCGAAACTTTCCTTAGCTGCCGAAAGGCAAAGTTACGCCCGCAGTTCATGAAGCCATTTCGGGGGTTTGGGAGAACATGGCAGTGTTCATTAACCACCGAAAGTCAGGCACACTTTCTGTAGCTTGTCGTCCAATGGGTTGGGTTAGCTACAGCCGCCGAAAGCAAAAAGGAATTGGCGAAAGACGTGTTCCGACGGCATACCAGGTTTAAAGGTGGATTATCGATTTCTGAAGGGGGAGTTATGTCGACTGGTGTCCATGTCAAATCAAGGTTTTGGGGTCATGATACAGGGAACTCATCATGGTGTAGTCGCTGAAAGAGTCAATTCAGCGAAAACAGGACTCACCCCGAGGGAAGGCCGGACGCCACTGCCATAACTCTGACCAGACAGACCTTGTTTTCATCCACATAACAAATTTTCTAAAAATCCATTCCTCTGGCACAATCATGTCTCAGTAATCATCATTCCACCCTCATGATTTCCCACCTTTTCATACCCTCGGAGTCAGCTCCCGAAAAGCCACACCATCTGTTCATTTTTTCCCTCACCACATCGACCAAGCTCTTTCATGTCCTCCCTCTTTCCCATCTCTTCCCCAGTCCATATTTGAACAGTAGGTGCTAGCGAGCAGGTTACCGATGCTGAAAGGAGGGGGAGATGTCTTGAGAAAGGAATTGAGTGACATCTGCTACTTGGAATCTCACCTCGAGGTATGCCAATTTTTCAAGAATGTGGGCTGTTATAATTTCTACAAAAAGTTACATGGTTCTCATCAACAGGTGGCCGAAGCATTTTCCCTCACATATGATGGAGAAAGGGCGGTGATAGGCGAGGAGGAATTCCAGGTGGATGAGGCCCTTATAGCCCAGGTGACAAAATTTCCAACGACCGGGGAAAGTTGGTTCAAGACCACTGTCAAGAAGGATTTCAAGTTTCAATCATACCTGAAACCGGAACATAGGAACCAGGTTTGGAAAAAGGACATTCCTATGTCATTTTTGGAGGATAATTGCCAGTTGTTGTTGAAGTCCATCCTGGTCTATATAACCTATGAGGGCAGGTATAACAGGGTCCTAATTTATCATTTTAGATTACTGGATCATTTCACGGGTAAGAGCCCTTTAAACCTCCCTTTCTACCTCCACAAGAGCCTCACCAAAATGGCGCATCAAGTAAAGGCTCAACCCACCAAAATTGCAGGGAGGTTGTTCCACCATGGTTTGATTAAACTTTTGGTCTCCAAGTTATTGCAGAGAAAAGGCATGAAATGGACCTTCTTTCTCTTCTGGAGTGGGCTCGAAACAAAATTACAGCCGGAGGAGGGAAAGAAATCTTCCACCCCCAGAAGTGGAAAACGAAGGAGGAGGACCATTCCCCTAAATTCAATCAAACCCCTTTCCTCAGTCCCACTGGCAAAGAAATCCAGAAGGAAGCTGGCATTTGAAGACAAGGCTGAGGACGAGGGGGTTGTTTTAGAAGAGACCCCCTCAAGAAGTACAAATATTTTAAACCTACCATACACCAATTCTGAGGAGGAGGGATTACAGGAAGTTGGAGCAGAAATTGAGGAGGAGAAAACATAACAGAAACCCCAGGAAGCAACCCCAGCCATGATGGAGCAGAAGGATGATTATGTCAATCTGCCTCCATTTGCCTCTGTGGAAGGGCAAGGTTTCAGATATGTAAATTTACCCTCCCCTACACCTATGGAGGAACAAAGTCAGCAAGTGGTTGACAGACCAACCCAAAATGCAAAGATTTCTGCCTCACAGAAAATCAACCGACTCCTCCAGCAGGCTTATGAACGCTAGTTACTCCAGAGGGTCATTAAAGAGAAGAATGAAAGGCTGACAGAGAGGTATAACAAGCTTTACATATCTTTTCATGGATTGACCAAGAAACATGGCAAAATGAGGGGCAAAAACATTAGGCTTATCAGGGAAAACATCATATTGAGGAGGAAGGTCGAAGTTTTGGAAGGTAAGAGAGAAACTCAGAGTCCCCAGCTCATGGTGCATTCGAACCTGGAGACCCTGGCAGCAGCTGCAATCAACTTTTCCAATCCTCCAACCTCGGCCCAGGAGGAAGAAAAATCCAGGTAGCAAGAGTATAGAAACACAGTTTTTCTATTTTTGCAGGATGGATCATGCATGGCTTTCGGTAGCTTGGGCGAACATCGGAATTGTTCATTAGCTGCTGAATCCCGTTCTGGTAGTTTGTTATGTGTAGGCAATTCCCTCCTGGATACCAACAAGAAATAAGGTTTTCCAACACTCTTAAGCGTTTCGGTGGTTTAGGCGAAACGTTACTCTAATTCATTAATCACCGAACGCTAGGCTTTCGGTTCCTTACCACCTTCAAGCCCAGTTTTGTTAGCTACCGAAAACTAAAAGAAATGCACAGGTCTTTCTTCGGGCATCAAACCTATTTTGTGTTGTTCCTAGTGTCTTGAAGGCGTTTTCCAGGGGATTGACAAGCGTTCAAGTTCACCACGATCGCCACTGGTAAGAGACTGAGAGCGCTGGCAGATTTGACAGTTAAATATTTCTACCTATTTCTAGAAAGCACTCCTATAGGTTTTTGCAGAATAACGGTTTCATACTCGCCCCCAGCTCCACGATGCTCATCTCAGAGGTCAAGCGTAGGTTCACCAGCAAGGAGCAGTTACTTTGATCATGACACACTGTTACATCTTTCATTAACTATTCTCAATTGTTATTTTTAGTATATTCAATCCATCTTTTTGGGATTTGAAAAACTTTGTAATGGCTATAAAGCCGAGGACTGAAGTAGAATAGAGGTTCGACTTTTGTATTCTCATACTTCTGTGACCTTCTAGATAATACAAGCTTCTTTTATTATTGGCTGTCAGATTCCTTCTTCTCATGTTTCTGTGCTTATGGTGAATGATCTATTTCCTGTATGTTCACTTTTATTGCTAGATAGTTGTTATCCTGTCTCTGTTTTAAAGGATTGAACATATATGTTATTTTGTTGTGCTTTGCCATTGATATACGTTCTTTTGTGTATGAATCTACTGAATGCAATAAGGATTCACCCTCTTTATTTTAAATCAACCCACTGAACAGTCGTAGTCAAAGCCTTGTCTATATGCGCGTCCTCATGCATGTTGGGAGCATGTAAATTTTGATTCATGTCATCCAACTTGATCCAAAATAAACCCCTTCTTTCCAAACAAGTTTAAGTTACCATGCATCTCTGAAATACAACCTAGGAGAGCTTCCTGGAGTGATAACAAAATGTTTCCACGGTTTTCAGTGTGTTCGATTTGTAGAAACACATCGGTGCATTTGTAGTAATAATGCACTTGTAATGTCTAGCATTTTTTGAAAGAGCCGAGCGGGGCCGAGGCGAATGGAGAGCATCAGATGAGATGAGAAGAGCATCAGATGAGATCAGGAATTTAATGTGTTAATTTCACATTCCGCCATGTATCTCAGAGTGGGCAAAGGCATAGGACATGCGTGAATATGCTGAAGTTGATGCAGAGAGCAGGTGGGTTTTTAAGAGCATCATGCTGGTGCAGAAATCGTTGATGCTGCGGTCTTTTGGGATTGCAGAGCAATAATCAGGTGAGGTGGAGAAGAATGCAGGCTTGTTTGAAGTGCCTTCAGAGAAATATCAGAAATAGGTGTAACAAGTGAAGGTGGAGAATATTGCAAGCTATATTGAAGTGCCTCCAGAAAAATATAAGGAGATGTTCTTGCTTGAAACACGAGAAAGTCATGCTGTGGAAAAGAAGGCATTCTGCCAAAGAGATTTCGACTTCCCTGTAGGTTTTTAGACAAGGGGTTTAACGGTTTCTTGGAGCATTTCTTGGAGCATTTCTTGGAACTATTCTTGGAGCATTTCCTTCCTTCTAGGGGTTTAACGGTTTCTTGGAGCAATTCTTGGAGCCACCTCCAGTAAGATTCCGGAGCTATTCTGTAATCGACGAGGCTTATCTGTGAATCCCTTGGGTTTGTCTCAATTTTCTTCTCCTGATTTTATTGCAGTCTCTATTGATTTGGGGGGAGATTGTTTTGGGTCTCCTCCACCTGCCTGTACTGTCTTCTCAAGCACTATTGGGGCTTATAGTGTTGGGGGGAATGGATGGGCCGTAAAGCACATCTGTCCAAAGCACAAGATAGGGCTAATGTTGATTTAGGGATGGGTACACAATCTTCTATTGAGTGGGCACTTAGAGATGCGATAGCCCTGGAAGGGGGTTTCTAATGAAAATATTGTCCTTCAACTGTCGTGGGTTGGCGAGTCCCATTAAAAAATCGTCGCTCAGGAGGCTGGTGGACTTAGATCAGCCGGATGTTTTACTGTTGCAAGAAACTATGGGTGGTAGTGGGGATGTAGTTCAAGATTTAGAATCATTGCTTCGAGGATGGAAGTTTGTTGGAGTGGATGCTCGGGGGCGCTCAGGCGGGCTGGCCTCGGGATGGAAGGTGAAGAGTTGTAGATATGCTAGTTCTTGGGGTATCCCTTCTGGTATCGGCTTGGAAGTTTGGGATACTGAGATTGGTAGGATGATCACGGTGCTCAATATCTACGGGCCCTATACAAACAGGGTTGGATTCTGGGACTCATTGTTCAGTATGGATCTATTTGAAGGAAGGGATGTAATATTGGGTGGGGATCTCAACCTTTCTTTGGGGTCTTCTGAAGTGTGGGGTCCTCGGGCTACTCCGGATACATTAGCCAATTTTTTCATACAAGCCTTCACCAGGAAGGAACTCCTTGACATTCTACCATCCAAACTTACTCCAACTTGGAGGACTAAGAGAGCAGGGGATCAGAGGGTGGCTAAGAGGCTGGATCGGTTTCTGGTGGCTGATGTGTTGGCACTGGGGGTTGATGTTATCAGGCAATGGGTTGGGACAGGAGGGATATCTGACCACTGCCCTATTTTTCTGGAGTTAAGAGGTAGAAGGAATAAACCTCCCAGTCCTTTCAAATTCAATCCTAGCTGGCTGAAGGAGGAGGTATTTCTTAAGATGGTTCAGGATCTGTGGGTTCATCAACCTCGTAATTCTCAAGAGCATGCGGGTGCACACTTTCATCATAATATTAAGCGTATTAAAGAGGCCACTACTCACTGGGCTCATGAAAAAAGGGTGATTGATGATCAGGATTTGCGGGCTGCTGAGCTGAATATTGACAGGCTTCTTCATGGTAGGGGAATGGGTTATCTGGATGAACAGCAACAAGCAGAGATGATGGAGTGGGAACGCCGTAGGAATGTGATTTTGTGTGAGAGAGAAGAGATGTGGAGAATGAAAAGCAAGGCGTTTTGGCTTCAGTGCGGTGATGAGAACACAAAATATTTTCAAGCATTTGCTAAGGGGAGAAAATTCACAAACTCTATTTGGGAGCTATCTTCAGCTGATGGGGAACCGGTCTCCAGCTTTGATGGATTGGCGGATCTGGGAGTTAGTCACTTTGGAGATTTATTCTCTGCTCAACCTGGGGCCTCTATTGCAGAGGTTATTCGGGTGGATCAGCTTTTCCCTCATTTTGTGGGGGAGGATGATAATCGACTGTTGATGCAGGAGGTGTTGCTGATTGAGCTCTCGTTGGTAATGACTTCCTTTCAGAAAGATAAAAGCCCGGGGCCTGATGGATGGCCTATAGAATTCTTCTTAGGATTCTATGATTTCTTTGGGGAGGAATTATTGAATGTGGTGGAAGAATCATGAAAGGCTGGGTTTATACATGGCCCCTTCAACTCGACCTTTATAGCTCTTATTCTGAAAATAGACAAGCCTGACAGTTTTGATGAATTCAGACCTATCTCTCTCTGCAATTGTATCTATAAGATCATCGCGAAGGTTATGGCAAGGAGACTCAAGAATATATTGTTTAAGCATATTTCTTGTGAGCAATTTGGCTTCTTGGAGGGTCGCCAAATTCATGAGGCCATCGGAGTTGCCCAGGAAGGATTACACACTCTGAAAGTGCAGAAGCAGAAGGGTGCCGTGATTAAGATTGATCTCTCAAAATCATTTGATAGGGTTAGTTGGCTCTATATCCGGATGCTTCTAACTCACCTGGGATTCTGCTACGAATTTATTAGATGGATTATGGCCTGCATCACTACGGTGAACTTTGTTGTACTGATCAATGGATCTGCTAGTCCATTCTTCCAAGCTGGTAGGGGTCTTCGACAGGGATGCCCCCTCTCTCCGCTGTTGTTTCTCCTTGTTGCTGAAGGCCTCAGTCGTTTTATTCTGAAAGCAAAAGTTGAGGGCTCCTTTCGAGGCATTTCCATTTCACAGGTATTGTTTATTACACATCTCCTATTTGTTGATGACATTCTGATATTTTGTGATGGCACGCGACAGGATATTGATAAGGTGGTTGAAGGTCTCAATTTAGTGCAAGCTGCAGCGGGTATGTTAGTAAATATTGACAAATCTACAATCACATGCTCGCATTTAACCGAGCAGGAGATTCTTAGAATGGCTATCAGACTACCTTACAGGATTTTGGATATTGATGATGGATTAAAGTATCTTGGCTTTCACTTGAAACCAAATGATTATAAGAAGACTGATTGGCACTGGTTATTAGCAAAATTAGAACAGTGCCTTCATGGATGGAGTCATAAATGGCTCTCTCGGGCAGGGAGGCTTGTTCTGGTTAAATCTATTTTGGAAGCAATTCCGGTGTATTGGATGTCTCTAGCTTGGATTCCCAAGGGAGTCTTGGAGAAGATCCGAAGACTGTGTTTTGCCTTTCTTTGGAAGGGTAAGGGTGATAACCGAGCTTTGGTGTGGGTCAGATGGGAAAAGATAGCGGTCCCAAAAGCACTGGGAGGATGGGGGTTAAAGAATATTTTTTTGTTTGCAAAAGCCTTGGGGGCCAAGGTGTCGTGGCGACTTATCCATACACATAGTCTCTGGACTAGAGTGGTATATCATAAATATATTGCACCTCTAACACTACTCGAATGGATTAGGATGGGCAATAAGTCGAGGGCAAATTGCTCTGTGGTCTGGAAAGCGGTGGTGCAGCATTTTCATTTGGTTGGATCTGGATTAGTGTGGAGGATTGGAAATGGGTGTCTTATTCGTATTGGACTGGACCCATGGGTTGGTTGTTGGGGCGGTCATGTCCTTCCTGTGGACTTGAGGACATTTTTGACAGCTAGAGGATGTCATTTTCTGGCAGATTTAGCGGACTTGGGATCATCTACTATTTGGCATCAGGGGTGGATCTCTGCACAGAGTCTTGAGATTCCTGAAGATATGCAAGGAGCTTGGGAGGATTTTATCCGGATATTAAGACATTCGAATATACGACTGACCAATAGGATTGATGAACTTATCTGGGATCACCATCCCTCTGGAATATACTCACCAAAGAATGGATATATTCAGCTGAATGTGGAAGTACATAACAGGGAATTGGTGTGGTGGTGGAAATATCTGTGGAAGTTAAAGTGTCCGGGTAAAGCTAAATTTCTCTTCTGGGCTATTCTGGAAAATAAGGCTCCAACCTAGGACATTCTGCAAAAACGTTTCATCCTAGGACCGGGGTTCTGTCCACTTTGTAGGGATGCGGAAGAGACCATTTCACATCTATTTGTCCATTGTCGGTTTACTCAGGCAATTTGGGCTGATATATGCAAATATCTGGATATCAATGTGAGGTGGCGGGGGGAGAGTGCCCATGAGGCGTTCCAACTGTGGTGGTCATTACAAAAGAACTCTTCCATCCGGGCTACCCCCTGTATTTTCACCTGGGGCATTTGGATTACCAGAAATAGGATCATATTTCAGGATTGCAGGGTTCCGATGGAGATTGTAGTGGCAATTGCTGTGGCAATTATCAAACAATTTGTGACACCTGTCAAAGCGATTAGAACTCGACCTGTGAGCGTGGAATTGATAGATAAATCCATGCCGTGGGCATATTTTGATGGAGCTTCACTCGACCATCAGATGGTGTGTGGAGGGGAAGGAGTACTTTTCAAATCTGAGACACATTACTATCATATCGTGGCTAGTTTGGGGAGGGGATCAAATAACTATGATAAACTTATGTCTCTTCAGCTGTTGATGTTGTTTGCACTTGAACAAGGCTATCTCACTCTTCAGATATTTGGCGACTCCATGTTAGTTATCGATTGGGCTAAGGAGATAACACAGTGTCATTTGATGGTACTATTACCTATTCTGGAGGAGGTAATCCGGTTAAAGATGTCATTTAATCATATCACTTTTACACATATTTACAGGGAGAGGAATGGGATGGCTGATCAGCTTTCCAAAGCAGCGACGCAGCAACAATTGGTACTTGGCACATGCGGATTACCATTCACTCAATAGGGGGCACTTACAGCTATTATCACAGACCATTTCATGAAGATATTGAGGCATGGAATTGAGCATTAGCTCAGCTATTAAATGACCAGTGAAGGACTCGTTTCCTGTTACAGTATATTGATTCGGCTATAGCTGTATGGCTAGCAGACTTCGCAGACCGGTGATGGTCACCATCTTTCTCTGATACTGTATATGTGATGATGATATCAGAAATATAGACAGCCGACTGTATGTGTTTTTGTATTTGAGTAGAAGATATCGGTTATATGAGGGCTGAAGACAGCCGTCTCCATTGTTTGTAATGGGGCATTAAACCTGATGTTCTTATGTTTTTGTATTTGTGTACAAGATATCGGTTATATGAGGGCTGAAGACAGCCGTCTCCATTGTTGGTAATGGGGCATTAAACCTGATGTTCTTATGTGACAGAAAATATGTGACAATGTAGGGATCTCAGTGATTCCAATACATGTGCAGAATGTAATTTTGTTCATTTATGAAATAAAATTACGACTTTTTCCAAGGAAAAAAAATGTCTAGCTTTTTTTTATTTATTTAAAAAACTTACGCAGTTTTTGGTGCATTCAAGTTGTTATAAAGCACTAATGCATTAATAGTAAAAGCGCACCATTTTGTTTGATGGTGCTTTAAAAGAAAGAAATCGCACCGATAAATGCATATATGATTATTTTTATTTTGTTGTGGTTAATGGTATGTTCAATAATAGTGCACCAGTGCGATTATGCATCAAAAGCACCATTGCACCTCATATGTTTCAATGCACCAAAATGGCATGCTTTTTTTTAATATACGTATTTTTTTGTATAATATATCTAATAGCTTCTTTATTTAATGATATAGTTTGTTTATTGATAGGAAATATGTGATAAGAGTTCAGTGAACAAAAATTATAGCCGAAATGATGGCAGCACATTCAAAGTCATGAAGAAGACAAGTTCTTGGAAATTTCTGTACCAAATTATTATGTTTGAATTATTTGTAAATTTAGTTAATGTGTCACATGCAGAGCCATAAAATGAGGAAGCTCGATAAGATTATTTGCAATCTAAGTGCAAAAGATCCTAAAACCTTGATGGAAAATTTGTAGAGGAATGAATCGAGTGAATAAAAAAAGAAATCAATATGATTTTTTTCTTGAATTTTGAGCATACTATACTTACGAATCTCGGTAATAAGTTTCAAACAATCTAATTCACATATGTTGATTGTTCTGCAGGGATTGACAAGAGCATAAGGGAATGTCAACATAAGAAAAAAAAATTATGGAAGATGTAAATGATGATGAACTAGTGCTTAGCTCATCTGGAGTGGTGCTAGAAGTTAATGAAAGAGAGTTTTTTTTTTATAAAAATATGATCTCTAAAACAACTTAATATTTATTAATAGTTGCGATCTTTATATTTTAATTTGTTTACACTAGGCATCCTTGGATGTCTTCAAACAAGTGCTAACATACAAAGAAGAGCCATCAGAAGAATTGATCAACATTGGGTTAAGTGAGCCTTTGTGAGTATATTTGGTGTATCACAAATTAATTGTGAAATTTCTAAGTATCTATCTTGTTTTACTTCTCTCATTTTATAATTAATAGAACAACACAAATATTTTATATTAAATCTATGATTTCCCTCAGGTCGATATAAAACTTGCAAGAAACAAAGTATGGAGTGGAGCCAATATAAGATTTGTTGAGAGAAGGCATGACATTGGGTTTTGAAAAAATGTGTATCATTCAGTACTCAATTATTTCTATGGTACGTTGTTTTCAATTTACATTCATGTATATTATCTATTTTAATTTTCATTATTTCCAACAATATAGATCATACACTCATTACACTTTATTTTTATGTTTGTAGATGGAAGTTGAAGAAGCGAAAAACAATCAAGGCAATGAACAAAACATTCGGCCAGATAGCCCAAGTCATGCAAGTGGCTCGAGCATTGACAACAATTCCACTGAAAAATGACAATCCATATATTTTGGATATTAGTGAAAATTATTGTATATTTTGAAATAATTTTCCGTTAAAAATGGACAGTTTAATGTATAATGTACTCGACATAGTGTCCCAATTGAAAGAAGACGGGTTACCAATAAGTGTAACAATTATGTGCATGTTGATATATTGATTATTGTGGACTCTATGTTGTCCCATTTTGTATGACAAAGAGACTCTTATCGATATATAATAAAATGAGGATTTTTATTCTATTGCATTGTCCAATGTCATGAATTGTTAAATCGCTAATTAAATATATGGATGATTAAATATTACAATAGATGCGAAAATTTATCGTATAATAAATTAATCCAAATGCAATAATAAAAATTCAAATGAATACTACTATAAAAAATATCTCAATTTTTAATGAATAATGTAATTAAATAAAATATATATATTCCAGTGCAATGTCAGTAGTCACAGTTCACCAAACATAAAATAATCAGTAGTTCTTTTCATCGATATGATAGCACTAGTGCCTTTCATACACCGTGGCACCGGTGCATTTAGTTGATTGTCACATTGGTGCATTTAATTGATTCTTGCACTAATGCACTTAAAACAACATAGTCCCAAAGCAACAATATGAATGTCGCATGCCCCAGGTATTTTTCTTTTATTATTCCCCAGTGCACTACGTTATGTTAATCGCACTAATGCTTTGTGATATTTAGAGATCACCAGTGATTTTTAATAGTTCATAAGTGTCGGTGCTACTTTTATTATAAAGCTAGGTAATAAGCACCAGTGCATATATTGTTATGAAGCATCAGTGCTATATGTGTTGCTAAGCATCGATGTTTTTTTTTATGCACATCTATGCTATTATGTCTTTAGAACACACCATTGTTTATTAGCACTGATGTGTTCCAGCCAATAAAGTGCACCAAAAAAAAACATCCACAAAATCCTTGTCCATTTAGTGCTAGAATCAAGAAGGCATTAGAGGTATATGTAGATACCTTGGTCGTGTCAACGAAGATAGTGAGTTGAATCTTACCCACAGAAACCATATGGAGCAAATATATGTTCATGTAGATAAGTATTGGGCTTATTGAATACTTTATCTTGTGTTATGAATATATGTATGCTTCGGTTATGAAAACTAAATATTTGTTAATAGATCAAGTGTTGCTTAAAACGGCTATGAAAAGCAAGTTTTTCCTTTGGTGATTGTAATAGGTATGTGATGAAATGCTAAAGGCCTTAGAGGTGTTCCAAGGAAACCCAAAGGAATGATTGACCATTTCTATCCAAGATGGATAGGAATAAGACAAAGTGGCCTTGAAGAGAAAGGCATTGCAAATGCAGTTGAAAAGAAAGACATGGAACCTTGCTGGAAATAACGAGAACACCAATGACAATGTTATTTAAAGAAGAAGGGGAATGTAATAACCCTAGTTTGACCCAGGTAATGTGTTGAATTAGATTATGTAAAATGATGTAAATGTGCTAGTATGTATTTCTAATGTGGATCTCAAGGCCAAGGCCCAACTAGTGAATGGCTAGGCATGTATGATATAAATATCTCCATATGGAACATGTGGTTGGATTGTCATGATGACTTAAAAGCTAGGTAAATATTATGTTAGAAAATGATAAAAATGGTCCAAGATGGTTTTGTAAGGAGCACTAAAGAGGTTCTATGATTCCAAAAGAGGGGAAGAGGAAAGGGGGACCTATGGTAGAGTAATCCTATGTTTCCAAGTGTTAGCCTTAGAACTTATCCAATTGCTACTATATGCCTTAAATGAGCCATTTACCTATTTTAACTTATTAAAACCCATGTATTGAATGTTGTATGAGGTTGATGGGGAAAATATTCTCATGTAATTATTGAATCATGGGATGAATATACTTTTATGACAAAGCATAAGAGTACTTCATCCTATGGTCAAAAGCTATGCCAGTTGTCTTGTCATCAATTATGTCATCTTCACTAGAGTTTATCCTTCATTTTCCAAGGGGGATTATGCATGGGGAGGCAAAGGAGAAGCTCTATGTAGCTTCATGCTATGGAATTCATTTCCCATGACCATGTTGGAAAAAATAACCGTAAATAAGCTCTACAAAGAGGAATTTATAGGTGTTAGAGTGAAGAGGATGGTTGTAAGTGAACTTAGAGGCCAACAAGGATATAAACCACTCTACTTATTATTATTTATTTCTCACCAAATCCTTGATAATATAGGGTTTTAATTCTTCACATATTTCTCTAAGGCATATTGTAGCTTGGACTCTTGTTGTATGCAATAGAAGCATTGTAAGAGTTGGATCTTTTAAGGAAAATGTAGGGAAGTGAAGGGAAATTCCTTCCTTGTGTTGTGTGGGGAAGTGGAAGAGTGTTCCATGGCTGAGTGAGATATAGGTAGTGCTATAGGATGGGTAGATTGGATAATCATGAGAGAAAATGGGTCGAGGTAAAGAGAAAGTACAACATGTGGTTGTTTCTTTCACCCTAGTCAATCCATAACCTAGTTCAAGGGTGGTATCAATAGTTGATACCTACGGTTGGGTGGGACATGACCATTACACATCTAGTTTCTTGTATCTCTTCATATAAAAATAAGTATTCTTTGTTGTTTATGAATGTGAAAATTTAGATTTTCTTTCTGGATATGAATAGGCAATTTATGCATGTTGTGTGTATGAATGTAGTTGTTAGTTTTGTTGTGTTTATTATTCATGCACCTATTCATGCATTTCTTTAAATTATGGCCATGTTGGGGAAAAACATTTATATGTGAAATCATGTACCTCATAGTTGGGACGTTACAATAGGAATTTCTTTCAACATGTTATAGGGGAATAAGGCCTACATCAATCGGTTGTCTAAGGTGGACTCCCTTATTTTATGAAATAAGTATAACACCTAACTCTTTTAAGGTATCCAACCATTTCCAACTACCTTATCTACATACTATTTTTAGAAAAGCAATTACACAATCACATGAAAGGGTTTAGCATCCAAAGGGATAAACAGTAGCATTCAAGAAGCACTATGTTATAATTTTAAATGCAATAATATAAAGGATCACTGAAAGATAAACAAGCATAGCATAGACAATAGTACAAAACAATTTATCCTGGGAAAACCTTGTGGGGAAGAAAACCCAACAAAACTTCTTCAGTATAGATTCGTCAGAAAGTACAATAGAAATCCTCGTGTAATAACCCAAAACAAGAAGTCTTGAAAAGCAACTACTCTCCTTGAATCTATATATCTACTCATGCGAACTTGATGAGTGATTGAGGTAACCAAATGTGGAGGGTGAGCCTCCTATTTGTACTAATCAGTTAATTGACCTTTTTCCCCAACAAGGCTGACTAGACCTCTCAAACAAGGCCAACTTGTCAATTGCACAATAAAATATTTCTTTTTTGGATTCTTCTAGGATGAAATAACTATTTGGGTTTACGTTGACTCTTTCAATGAATTTTACATGATCAATTAAAACATCAATTATTCCCAAAGGAAGTACAATAAAAATAATACAAATAAGAATATCTTCTGAAGTTACATTCTTCAACACTCCCTCTTAAAAAGGAAGGTATTCTTCTTTCACTGTCATCATCACCATTCAGCTCATGCACTTCTGTACTCTGACTATTTACTTCTGACATCTCTTGAATCTATACATCAGAAAAATTTCTACAGAGACAACACTTTTTCATGTTGGATGTACTTGCCTTTGCAATGCCAACCCTTTTTCATGTTGGATACAAAACTCAACATTGCCATCCCTTTTTCATGATGGATGTAACCATCCTTGCAGTGCTAGCCCTTTTTCATGCTAGATGCAAACCTTTACAGTGCCAACCCTTTTTCATGTTGGATGTAACCATCCTTGCAGTGCTAGCCCTTTTTCATTCTAGATGCAAACCTCTACAGTGCCAGCCCTTTTTCATGCTAGATGTAACCAACCTTGTAGTGCCAGTCCTTTTTCATACAAGATGCATTTCGACAGTGACAATCCTTTTTCACACTGGATGTAGCCAACTCCGCAGTGCCAATCGTTTTTCATAATGGATGCATCTCTACAAAACCGACAAATCGATACGGTGGGTCCATCCTAGAAGCGTACATTATGTTGCATACCACAACCACCTATGTTACCTAACCATGTGTCTAGATCATCTCTAGGAGACTCAATTACATCACATAACCCATGAATACCTGCTACTACTCACTCTCAAGTGGAGACACCTGGGAGACTCAATTACATCACATAACCCGTGACTACATGCGTCTCAGATGTGCTATGTTACTCATCACTCCATCTTGATCTGGACCACCCCAATCTTGCCTCTAAAGTACTCAAACTTCACTCTTGACATAGGCTTGGTCAACACATTGGATATATTCTCCTCAGTTGCTATATATTGGAGCCTTATTACTCCTCTCTGCACCATATCCCCGATATAGTGATATCGGATCTTGATGTGCTTCGACTTGTCATGAAACACTGGGTTCTCAGAAAACTTCACCCAGCTCTGGTTGTCACAAAATACACAATTCGGCTCTAGCTCGAGATTGAACAAACCTGCAAGCAACTTCCAAAGCCACATTTCCTCACAGCTTGCCAAACAAGCTGCCATATACTCTGCTTTGGCTATACTGAGTGCCACACTCATCTACTTCCTACTGAACCATGAGATCATACCAAATCCCAAACTAAAGTAGCACCCCAATGTGCTCTTTCTATCTGTGACTCTACTATACCAATCCGCATTAACATAACCTTATAGGTTAATCCTCTGATCTGATTCAGATCTGAGTCCATAATGAACCGTACCCCTCAAGTACCTCAACACATGCTTTGCCGCAACTAGGTGAACTCGTCTTGGATCTACCATATACTGACTCAAACTGTTCACCAAAAATCATAAAGTTGGCCTCGTGTTCATTAAGTACATCAACAAACCAATCATATCCATATATATTGTGGCATCCACTGGTTTTAAAGTAGTATCACACAACAACTTCATATTCGATGCCATAGTTGTGGCCATGCCCTTGCAATCTATCATCCTGAATCTCTTCAGGATCTCTACCACATATTTTCCCTGACTCAAGAAAATTTCCTCTGGATTCTACCACACCTCGAGACCTAAGAAATAATGCATCATACCTAGGTCTCTAATCTCAAACTTTGGGGCAAGCCTCCTCTTCGTTTCTGCTATGAGCTTCTCATCGCATGTCAGAAATAGATAATCTACATACAAGAGTAGTATCACTGGATTTCCCTCTTCAACCTTGTAGTAAAGGTTGGAATTTGCTTTACTCTTGGTAAATCCCAAGCTTGTCAGAAACCCATCAATCATGTCGTACCATGTCATGGGTGCCTGTTTCAAACCGTACAAGGCCTTCTTCAATCTACACACATGAGTCTAAAAGGCATGTGTCTCAAATCCTAGTGCCTAGTCCACATACACTTCCTCATCTATGATGCCATTTGGGAAGGAAGTCTTCACATCCATCTGATGTAACTTCCACTTCATCACTGTGGCTATAACAAGTATATATCTGATCGAAGTGTATCTAGTCAGAGGAGCAAATTTCTCCTTTTAATCTATGCCTTCTTTCTGGGAGAATCCTCGAGCCACAAATATTGCCTTGTATTTCTCGACACTTATGTTTGTTGCATGTTTGATCTTGTAGATCCATTAGGAAGAAACTATTGAATTCCCTTATGGTCTCAGAACCACATCCCAAACACCATCCTTCATGATTGACTGATACTCCTCGATCATATCATCCTTCCATACTTTCTTTTCAGCTCCCTCTTCATAACTGGAAGGCTCTGCATCGATGATGGCACACACCAATGCTACATAGCTAGAATATGTTGATGTATTTGTAACTTCGGAAGATATTCACTTGTATATTGTATGTATTACATTTATACCTTATTGTATCCCCAACGGAGATGTATTATTCCTCCGATTGGAAGTGTCATCATGTGTAATTGCAAGTGTCGCAAGTTATATTGTAAGTGTCGTAACTTATACTTGATGGGTTATTAGACCACCTTGATGGGGTCAGCCCTGTATAAGTCATGTGGGTCAAAGGGTTATTAGACCACCCTAGAGCGTTCAGCCTAGTCAGCATTATGTTAAGTGGTTAAGTTGGGGCCGACCTAGTTGAGTAAAGGTCAAGTGAAAGTAAAACTATAAATAGAGAGTGTGACTCTCTCATTTGACACATTCTATTATTCACTCACTTTTCATTAGTGAGAGAAGAGGAGGGTGCGCACAAGTGGAGGAGGAGCATGCTACTGAAGATATCTATCTCTTGGGTTTGATCATGGTGATCCTTGTATTGATGCTTATTCTACCTCTGAGGAAGTTGCGGGGTTTTTCACCTTCTTGGTTTTCCCCAGTGAAATGTTTTGTGTCTCTTGTCTCTTGTCTCTTATGCTTGATATGCTATACATGTTGTTCTTTTAGTTAAGATCCTAGATCTATTCAATTAAATGATGAAAAAATAACATGGTATCAGAGCTAGCCTGAAGGAAGGCATGTTATGGCATTTATGAGACTTGTTGCACTTGTGACAAATCGGAAGCTAGGGCTTGATATAGAAAAAACCAGTCATCGTAGAACTTTCCCTATATATCCATTTTGGCGAAGGTTCAGGATATAAAACTATTACAAGTCGAAGGTAACATCCCTATGTACCTTTTGTCCGAAGCACAACATCTGATTCGTTGTACTTTGTGAGATATGATCCATACAATCTAGGGTTTCTGCCTCTTCCAGATCTCAATCATAAACAGGTGACCTAGGGAAAAAGGTCACAACTTGGGCTAGGAAGCTCCAAATGAAATTCTGTAAAAGGTGACAGTAAGAGAACGGACTGTAGTTTCTCAGGTAAGTTTTTTAGAGGCCGAAGTTGTGAGAAAGAATCCAACTGAGGTACGACCTATGGGGTTGGAAAGAATACATGTCAGGATACCACAGGACAAAGTTTCAGACCCTGTGGATCCGAAATTTCTGAGTTACACTAGAAACACTCAAGTGCATATTTATGTCAAAATAGAATTGGATTCTGAGCACCTTCATTCTTGGTTTGTCTCTACTACGGGAATTTAGGGTTTCAGAGAAAGTTAGAATTCTTGGAATCGGAGACCATGGCTGGATGCTCCACATCAAAATCAAAATTTAGAGACCAAGATCAAATTTTTTTGTTTGGGAAGAAGGCTGGGCTTGATCAAACCCTAGTACGGGATTTTGATCGGAAAGGTGGAAAATTAGGGCTTCTGCAAAAGTTGGAATTTTTGAAATCTGCGACCACGGCTTGAAGCTCCTCAGAAAAATCGAAGTTTAGAGTACAAGATCGAACCTTTTTGTTGCATAGAAGACCGAGCTTTATCAAACCCTAGTTCGGGAACCTGTCCAGAAGATACAGAAGTTTCAAAGGCAATTTTGAAGGGTTTAATTTTGCAGTTTTCAAAATTAAAGTATACCAGCTTGATCAGCTCAACAAGCCACATATTTTCATCCAATCAGAAGTTTGAAATTCAAAGTTTGAATTTTTAGGGTTTCTGTGACAAACCCTAATCCAGCTCCAGATCCAGTTCCAGCAAATCAAAGCGGATTGGGTTAATCCTAGAAGAGAATGAATTGGGCACCTGCATAAGTGAAGAAGTTCTAGTTCCAGAGGGAGATGAGGCTGAGGTTTTACATGAGAAGGCTACAAGCAACTTGAAGAGATACAGGTATGTTTTGAAATATGTTCATGATTAAGTTTATGATATGTTTGTCCTCATATTATTAAGGTTAGTACAATCTTGAGTAATTTTAGACTTGTCTTATCACCCTAGTAAAAGTATGAATGCATGTGAATGATATAAGACATTCATTGATTAGGGTTATAGGATTGTACCAATGCACTGTGGTGTTGTATGAGGTTGATGTTGTCTGCTAACATAAAAGGTACATCAAGAAAGACAAATCAAGTTCTGGATCAAGAACATATGACCATGGTGACATGAAGACAGAGAATCATCCATAGCCATTATAGAAACTCTACTTACAAGGTATGTATATTTTCATTCTACAATGGTTAACTTATGAGTTATGCATGTTACTAGCACAAGTCATTAGAAAAAGAAGACATTGTTTGGGTATGTTAGATATAACTATCAAACATAATAACCAGGTATGTTTTTCCTATATAAAGTTAGAATGATACCTTGTGTTAGGATCTAATACTTTTGTATGAATAATAATGATTATTCTTGAAGTTAGAAGTTTAAGTAATCAAGGGTTTATGCATATTATGTTTCTTACTTTGATTCATGATTTGACTAACCAGAAGAGTCCTATGGTCAAATAAGAATATGCATGAGTAAAAGAATTCTTCCCCAAAACCTTTAATACTAATGCTTATTACCTATGTATGAAATGATCATGACCATACATATTTAAAATTATTTAGAATCGCAATGTTTTGATAGTATTAAGATTATACTAATGAATGCATGATTATGTATGAGATCTTGAGGATGACACAATCATGACACTAGTGCACATTTAAGCATGCATAGTGGTCTAGGATTAGTATATGTTCAAGGACAGGTAATCTAGGAAGCAAAGATCAAGAGGGAGCACACTCCAGTAATTCCTGCAAGGAAGCAAAGATTGAGAGGGAGTCCACCCTACAACTAAACAAAGATAAGTATTTGAATTATCATTTCTTATTACTTAAATGACGTTGTTCAATCATGTACATACTTATGCTCCTAGATTTAGGATGTATATTATGCATATTAGAAAAGTTGCATTAATGAAACAAGATACTACTAAAGTAATGGGTAAGTGGCCTATGGTACTGTACAACATTCCATTGCTACTTATCTAGAATGAAACCTCTTTGCTAACATGTTGGGAGTTGTGCACACTCTTAACAAATGTTCTAGTAGAGATGGAAGGCATCTAGAAAGTTACCGTGTGAATACGGGATATGGATAAATGTTGTATTGAAGCATTGGTTAAGATAATTGCATGACTGTATGACATATGTCTTTATGCATAAGAATGTGTTTTTGAAAAACTATGAGAAGTTTCTAATCATGCAATTGAATTTGACTTGTAGGAAAGATCATGTACAATCACCTACAAAAGAAGGAAAACAACATTTGTTCTAGCAACGAAGTTCAAGAAAATTATCTATTGAAGAATTTGAAGTTCCCAGGATCCGAGATGCAATAATGAAAGGATGCCATGATTGAGGAGTACCAGTCGATCATGAAGAATGATGTTTGGGATGTGGTCCCAAGAAGAGAAGGGAAGTCTGTTGTGACTTCCAAGTGGATCTATAAGATCAAGCATGTTATAGATGGTAGCATAGAGAAATACAAAGCGAGGTTTGTGGCTCGTGGCATCTCCCAGAAAGAAGGGATATATTTTGAAGAGACTTTGTACCTGTAGCCAGATACAATTCCATCAGAACAATACTTGCTCTGGCTACAATGATGAAGTGGAAGATACACCAGTTGGATATGGTGTAGTCAAAGAGGAAGTGTATGTGGAGCAGCCACTCGGTTTTGAGACACATGACAGGGAGTCATATGTGTGCAGATTGAAGAAAGCCTTGTATGGATTGAAGCAAGCTCCTAGGACTTGGTATGGTAGAATAGACAAATTTCTATCCAGTTTGGGCTTTACCAAGAGTAAAGCGGATTCCAACCTTTACTACAAGGTTGAGGAAGGCAATCCAGTAATACTACTATTGTATGTGGATGACATGTTTGTTACAGGTGAGGATAGATTAATAGTTGACATGAAGAGGAAGCTTGCTGCCAAGTTCGAGATGAAGGACTTGGGTATGATGCATTACTTTCTAGGCATGGAGGTGTGGTAGAGTGCAGATGGAATCTTCCTTGGACAAGGGAAGTATGTAGTAGAGATCCTGAAGTGGTTTGGGATGATGGACTGCAAGGCCATGGCCACACCTATAGCATCGAACCTGAAGCTATTGTGTGATGCTTCATCTGAGTCGGTTGATGTCATGGAGTATCGTCAGATGTTTGGGTCCTTGATGTACTTGACGAACACGAGACCGGATATTTGCTTTGCGGTGAGGACCTTGAGACAGTCCCTTATGAATCCTAAACATGTTCACCTGATTGCTATAAAGAATATTCTAAGGTACCTGAAGGGTACAGTTGATTATGGGCTCAAGTATGATGTGAACCAAAAGTTTATCCTGGAGGGTTATGTTGATTCAGATTGGGAAGGCAGTGCTGTAGATAGAAAGAGCACTTCAGGGTTTTGCTTCAGTATGGGATCAGGTGTGATCTCCTAGTTTAGTAGGAAGTAGTCCTGCGTAGAACTGAGTATTACCGAAGCAGAGTATGTTGCAGCTTGGTCGGCCAGTTGTGAGGCAGTATGGCTTAGAAAGATACTGTCTGAGTTATTTGATCTCCCGTTAGATGCTACTTATATCTTTTGTGACAACCAGAGTTGTGTGAAGTTGTCTGAGAACCCGGTGTTCCATGACAGGTCGAAGCACATCGAGATCAAATATCACTATATCAGGGATATGGTGTAGAGAGGAGCAGTGAAGCTCCTGTATGTTGCGATGGATGAGCACATTGCAAATGTGTTGACGAAACCACTAGCCAGAGTGAAGTTTGAGTTCTTCAGAGAGAGGCTTGGTGTTCTTTAGATTGAAGATGCTTTGAGGAAGAAGTGATGGTACACATTTACAGGAGCCATTCTAAGCATGGTGATAGGAGGATCCTTCCCATGGCTGTGGATGTAAGCGTTGTGTGATGAGCATCAGGACGATGCTCTAGTTACTACTTTGGATATGCATCAGTTGGATGCTGTGTATGATCAATTGGATCATGTATGATGACATGCATCAGGACGATGCAATGACAATGATCAGGATGATCATGTGTGATGAGTATCAGGACGATGCTCTAGATGATATGCATCAGGATGATGCAATGATGATGATTAGGATGATAATATGTGATGAGTATCAGGATGATACTCTGGATGATATGCATCAGGATGATGCAGTGACGATGATCAGGATGATCATATGTGATGAGTATCAAGATGATACTCTGGATGATATGCATCAGGACGATGCTATGATGATGATCAGGATGATCATGTGATGATGTACATCAGGATGATGTATGGTGAGTATCAGGTTGATACTCTTTGGCCATGGATAGGTTGTGCGAGGGTATCGTATAATACGTCTTAGAGATCCAGACAGGTTGTGCTAGTCACGTAAAATGCCTCGGATGCTCTTTAGAGATCTTGTTGGGCAAGACACTCTTTTAAGGTTTTGCTAGACCACATGTAATATGTCCTGGAGATCCAGACAGGTTGTTCTAGTCACATAAAAGGCCTCGAATTCTCTTTAGAGATCTTGCTGTGCAAGACACTCTTTTAAGGTTTTGTGGTGGGGGTCACATGTAACATGTCCTGGAGATCCGGACACATTGTGCTAGTCATGTAAAAGGCCTCAGATTCTCTTTAGAGATATTGCTAGGCAAGACACTCTTTTAAGGTTTTGTGTCAGTCACATGAAAGTGGACCTAGGAGATCTTGTCGGTCATGCTTCGACACATAAAGGATCTTGGCATACTCTTTCGAGGCATTGTGACGCACGTAATAAGTCCTGAGGATTCCACAGTATGGCCAATGTTGATGAAGACCTACAGGAGGTGGGACTACATCCAGCATGAAAAAGGGCTGGCTCTGTAGAATTTCCTATGACGAGAAGAATTATGAGATAGCCCAGTGATCGAGATGTCGAGTACAGCAGCAGTCATGATGATGATGCTCCGTGATCCAGTGACGATGATCCAACTCTAGAATTGAAGACTTGTGCCTATATGTATTGATGACTTGTGTCAAGAGAATACCTTCCTATTTAAGAGGGAGTGTTGATGTATTTGTAAATTCGGAATATATTCACTTGTATATTGTATGTATTACATTTGTACCTTATTGTATCCCCAATGGAGATGTATTATTCCTCTGATTGTAAGTGTCGTCATGTGTAATTGCAAGTGTCGCAAGTTATATTGTAAGTGTCGTAACTTATACTTGATGGGTTATTAGATCACCTTGATGGTGTCGGCCCTGTATGAGTCACGTGGGTCAAAGGGTTATTAGACAACCCTAGAGGGGTCGGCCCAGTCAGCATTATGTTAAGTGGTTAAGTTGGGGCCGACCTATTTGAGTAAAGGTCAAGTGAAAGTAAAAGTATAAATAGACAGTGTAACTCTCTCATTTGGTCATTCTATTATTAACTCACTTTTCATTAGTGAGAGAAGAGGAGGGTGTGCACAAGTGGAGGAGGAGCATGCTGCTGAAGATATCTATCTCTTGGGTTTGATCATGGTGATCCTTGTATGGATGCTTATTGTATCTCTGAGGAAGTTGCGGGGTTTTTCACCTTCTTGGTTTTCCCCAGTGAAACATTTTGTGTCTCTTATCTCTTGTCTCTTATGCTTGATATGTTGTACATGTTGTTCTTTCAGTTAAGATCCTAGATCTATTGAATTAAATGATGAAAAACTAACAGAAGATGGTCGAGGTCTCTTGCTTTCTCTAGAAGTCCCTTTTGGAGCACCATACTCTATGCATCTTGAATAATCTCTCGTGCCCGGACTGGTCTTCTCTTGTGAGTGTTCACCTCTCTTGGTGGATATACAGGTCTCTGTGGTTCTATCATATCATGGTCTTTCAGTTCTTCTGGAATCATCTATTCCATAACTATATCTCTAACTCTGGGAGCTTCAGGTTCTTCTCCTTGTGCTTCAATGGAGTGAATCTACCTCGATCTGCTGAAAGTTGTATCTTCATCAAAGGTAACATCTTTGTTGGTCTCAATCTTCTTGAATCCTGGTATATAGATTTTGTAATCCTTTGATGAGCCACTATACTCAATGAAGATTCCCTTCTTCTCGGAATGCTCCAACTTGGTTCTTTTCTCGTTTGGAACATGTATGTATACAGGACAACCAAATATTCTGAGATGGTTGAATTATGGCTTCTCTCCTGTAAACATCTATTTAGGTGTCTTGTTTTCAATTATACAATGTGGAGCTCTATTTTGTACATATACCGTTGTTCTTGTTGCTTCCACCCATAAGTGTATTGGAAGGTCCTGATCATGGATCATGGCCTTCACTGCTTCCATTATCATTCTATTCTTTCTTTCTGCAAAACCATTATGTTGTGGATTGTGGGGAGTTCTCATCTCCCTCTTAATCCATGATTCTTTACTTAAGGTTTTGAAATCCCCTGAGGTAAATTCAACTCCATTATTTGATCATAAGGTCTTTATTTTATTTTCAGTATGATTTTCTACAAGGTCTTTGAATTTTTTAAATTTGCTAAATACTTCATCTTTAGATTTCAAGAAATAGATCCAGGTTTTACGAGAATAATCATCAATAAAAGAGACATGGTATGCATGCCTGCTTAGTGAGTTGGAATACATAGGTCCACAGACACCTGAGTGAATAAGCTCCAATATCTCCTTGGCTTTGTTATCACTGCTTGGAATGGTTTCTTCACATTCTTCCCTTTCGCACATCCTTTACATATGCCTTCATGCTTTTCCTGGATCTTAGGTATACCATTCACCATCTTGATCACAACACTTCCAATCGGAGGAATAATACATCTATGTTCAGGATACAATAAGGTACACATGTAATACATACAATATACAAGTGAATATCTTCCAAAGTTACAAATACATCAACACTCCCTCTTAACTAGGAAGGTATTCTCTTAACACAAGTCATCAATACATATAGGCACAAGTCTTCAATTCTAGAGCTGGATCATTGTCACTGGATCATGGAGCATCATCATCATGACTGCTACTGTACTCTACATCTCGATCACTGGGCTATCTCATAATTCTTCTCGTCATAGGAAATTCTACAAAGCCAGCCCTTTTTCATGCTGGATGTAGTCCCACCTCCTGTAGGTCTTCATCAACACTGGCCATACTGTGGAATCCTCAGGACTTATTACGTGCATCACAATGCCTCGAAAGAGTATCCCAAGATCCTTTATGTGTCGAAGCACCACCGGAAAGATCTCCCAGGTCCACTTACATGTGACTGTCACAAAACCTTAAAAGAGTGTCTTGCCTAGCAATATCTCTAAAGAGAATCCAAGGCCTTTTACGTGACTAGCACAACGTGTCCGGATCTCTAGGACGTATTACATGTGACCCCCACCACAAAACCTTAAAAGAGTGTCTTGCACAGCAAGATATCTAAAGAGAATCCGAGGCCTTTTACGTGACTAGAACAACCTGTCTGGATCTCCAGGACATATTACATGTGGTCTAGCAAAACCTTAAAAGAGTGTCTTGCCCAACAAGATCTCTAAAGAGCATCCAAGGACTTTTACGTGACTATCACAACCTGTCCGGATCTCCAAGACGTATTATATGCTACCCTCGCACAACCTATCCATGGCCACAGAGTATCAACTTGATACTAACCATACATCATACTGATGTACATCATCACATGATCATCCTAATCATAATCATAGCATTGTCCTGATGCATATAATCCAGAGTATCATCCTGATACTCATCACATATGATCATCCTGATCATCGTCACTGCATTGTCCTGATGCATATCATCCAGAGTATCATCCTGATACTCATCACATATGATCATCCTAATCATCATCATTGCATCATCCCGATGCATATCATCCAGAGCATCATACTGATACTCATCACACATGATCATCCTGATCATTGTCATTGCATCGTCCTGATGCATGTCATCATACATGATCCAACTGATCATACAAAGCATCCAACTGATGCATATCCAAAACAGTAACTAGAGCATCGTCCTGATGCTCATCACACAACGCTTACATCCACAGCCATGGGAAGGATCCTCCTATCACCATGCTTGGAATGGCTCCTGCAAATGTGTCCCATCACTTCTTCCTCGAAGTATCTTCAATCTGAAGAACACCAAGCCTCTCTCTGAAGAACTCAAACTTCACTCTGGCTAGTGGTTTGGTCAACACATCTGCAACGTGCTCATCCATCGCAACATACAGGAGCTTCACTGCTCCTCTCTACGCCATATCCCTGATATAGTGATATTTGATCTCGATGTGCTTCGACCTGTCATGGAACACTGGGTTCTCAGACAACTTCACACAAATTTAGTTGTCACAAAAGATACAGGTAGCATCTAATGGGAGATCAAAGAACTCAAACAGTGTCTTCCTAAGCCATACTACCTCACAACTGGCCGAACAAGCTGCAACATACTCTGCTTCGGTAATACTCAGTTCTACGCATGACTGCTTCTTGCTAAACCAGGAGATCACACCTGATCCCATACTGAAGCAAAACCCTGAAGTGCTCTTTTTATCTACAGCACTGCCTGCCTAATCTGAATCAACATAACCCTCCAGGTTAAACTTTTGATTCACATCATACTTGAGCCCATAATCAACTATACCCTTCAGGCACCACAGAATATGCTTTACAGCAATCAGGTGAACATGTTTAGGATTCGTAAGGGACTAGCTCAAGGTCCTCACCACAAAGCAAATATTCGGTCTTGTGTTCGTCAAGTACATCAAGGACCCAAACATCTAATGATACACCGTGACATCAACCGACTTAGATGAAGCATCACACAATAGCTTCAAGTTCGATGCTATAGGTGTGGCCATGGCCTTGCAGTCCATCATCCCAAACCACTTCAGGATCTCTACTGCATACTTCCCTTGTCCAAGGAAGATTCCATCTGCACTCTGCCACACCTCCATGCCTAGAAAGTAATGCATCATACCCAAGTCCTTCATCTCGAACTCGGCAGCAAGCTTCCTCTTCGTGTCAGCTATCAAGCTATCCTCACTTGTCACAAACAGGTCATCCACATACAATAGTAGTATTATGGGATTTCCTTCCTCAACCTTGTAGTAAAGGTTGGAATCCACTTTACTCTTGGTAAACCCCAAACTGGATAGAAATTTGTCTATCCTACCATACCAAGTCCTAGGAGCTTGCTTCAAGCCATACAAGGCTTTCTTCAATCTGCACACATATGACTCCCTGTCATGTGTCTCAAAACCGAGTGGCTGCTCCACATACACTTCCTCTTCGACTACACCATATCCAGCTGGTGTATCTTCCACTTCATCATTGTAGCTAGAAGTATTGTTCTGATGGAATTGTATCTGGCTACAAGTACAAAAGTCTCTTCATAATCTATCCATTCTTTCTGGGAGAAGCCACAAGCCACAAACCTCGCTTTGTATTTCTCTATGCTACCATCTACAACATGCTTGATCTTATAGATCCACTTGGAAGTCACAACAGACTTCCCTTCTCTTCTTGGGACCACATCCCAAACATCATTCTTCATGATCGACTGGTACTCCTCGATCATGGCATTCTTTCATTACTGCATCTCGGATCTTGGGAACTTCAGATTCTTCAATATCTTCAATAGATAATTTTCTTGAACTTCGTTGCTGGAACAAATGTTGTTTTCCTTCTTTTGTAGGTGATTGTACATGATCTTTCCTACAAGTCAAATTCAATTGCATGATTAGAAACTTCTCATAGTTTTTCAAAAACACATTCTTATGCATAAAGACATATGTCATACAGTCATGCAATTATCTTCGCCAATACTTCAATACAACATTTATCCATATCCCATATTCACACAGTAACTTTCTAGATGCCTTCCATCTCTACCAGAACATTTGTTAAGAGTGTGCACAACTCCCAACATGTTAGCAAAGAGGTTTCATTCTAGATAAGTAGCAATGGAATGTTGTACAGTACCATAGGCCACTTACCCATTACTTTAGTAGTATCTTGTTTCATTAATGCAACTTTTCTAATATGCATAATATACATCCTAAATCTAGGAGCATAAGTATGTACATGATTGAACAACGTCATTTAAGTAAGAAGAAATGATAATTCAAATACTTATCTTTGTTTAGTTGTAGGGTGGACTCCCTCTCAATCTTTGCTTCCTTGCAGGAATTACTAGAGTGTGCTCCCTCTTGATCTTTGCTTCATGGATTACCTGTCCTTGAACTTATACTCATCCTAGACCACTATGCATGGTTAAATGTGCACCAGTGTCATGATTGTGTCATCCTCAAGATCTCATACATAATCATGCATTCATTAGTATAATCTTAATACTATCAAAATATTATGATTATAAATAATTTTAAATATGTATGGTCATGATCATTTCATACATAGGTAATAAGCGTTAGTATTCAAGGTTTCGGGAAAGACTTCTTTTACTCATGCATATTCTTATTCGACCATAGGACTCTTCTGGTTAGTCAAATCATGAATCAAAGTAAGAAACATAATATGCATAAACCCTTGATTACTTAAACTTCTAACTTCAAGAATAATCATTATTATTCATACAAAAGTATAAGATCGTAACACAAGGTAGGATTCTAACTTTATATAGGAAAAACATACCTGGTTATCATGTTTGCTAGTTATGTCTAACATACACAAACAATGTCTTCTTGTTCTAATGACTTGTGCAAGTAACCTGCATAACTCATAAGTTAACCATTGTAGAACGAAAATATACATACCTTGTAAGTGGAGTTTCTATAATGGCTATGGATGATTCTCTGTCTTCATGTCACCATGGTCATATGTTCTTCATCCAGAACCTGATTTTTCTTTCTTGATGTACCTTTTATGTTAGCAAACAACATCAACCTCATACAACACCAGAGTGCATTAGTACAATCCTATAACCCTAATCAATGAATGTCTTCTATCATTCACATGCATTCATACTTTTACTAGGGTGATAAGACAAGTCTAAAATTACTCAAGATTGTACTAACCTTAATAATATGAAGACAAACATATCATAAACTTAATCATGAACATATTTCAAAACATACATGTATCTCTTCAAGTCATACCTATCGGGATTGCTTGTAGCCTTCTCATGTAAAGCCTCAGCCTCATCTCCCTCTGGAACTGGAACTTTTTCACTTATGCAGGTGCCCAATTCATATTCTTCTAGGATTAACCCAATCCACTTTGATTTGCTGAAACTGGATCTGGAGTTGGATTAGGGTTTGTCACAGAAACCCTAAAAATTCAAACTTTGAATTTCAAACTTCTGATTGGATGAAAATATGTGCCTTGTTGAGCTAATCAAGCTGGTATACTTTAATTTTGAAAACTGCAAAGTTAAACCCTTCAAAATTGCCTTTGAAACTTCTGGATCTTCTGGACAGGATCCCGAACTAGGTTTTGATAAAGCCCGGTCTTCTATCCAACCAAAAGGTTTCATCTTGTACTTTAAACTTTGATTTTTCTGAGGATCTTCCAGCCGTGGTCACAGATTTAAAAAATTCCAGCTTTTGCAGAAGCCCTAATTTTCCACCTTTCCGATCAAAATCCCAAACTAGGGTTTGATCAAGCCCGACCTTCTTCCCAAACAAAAAAATTCAATCTTGCTCTCTAAATTTTGATTTTGATGAGGAGCATCCAGCCATGGTCTCCGATTCCAAGAATTCCAACTTTCTCTGAAACCCTAAATTCCCGCAGCAAAGACAAACCAAGAATGAAGGTGCTCAGAATCCAATTCTGTTTTGACAAAAATATGCACTTGAGTGTTTCCGGTGTAACTTAGAAATTTTGGATCCACAAGGTCTAAAACTACGTCCTATGGTATCCTGACATGTATTCTTTCCAACCCCATAGGTTGTACCTCAATTGGATTCTCTGAGAGAGAGTTATGCCAAGTGTCGCAACATGACTTGTTTATGCGATAAAACAGGATAGCGAACTTGTACGGTGTGCAACTTGTCACTGGTTCAACTTCGGCCTCTAAAAACCTTACCTGAGAAACTGCAGTCCATGCTCTTACTGTCACTTTTTACAGAATTTCATTTGGAGCTTCCTAGCCCAAGTTGTGACCTTTTTCCCTAGGTCACCTATTTATGACTGAGATATGGAAGAGGCAGAAACCCTAGATTGTATGGATCATATCTCACAAAGTACAACGAATCAGATGCTGTGCTTCGGAGAAAAGGTACATGGGGATGTTACCTTCGACTTGTAATAGTTTCAGATCCTGAACCTTTGCCAAAATGGATTTATAGGGAAAGTTCTACGATGACTGGGTTTTTCTATATCAAGCCCTAGCTTCCGATTTGTCACAAGTGCAACAAGTCTCATAAATTCCATAGCATGCCTTCCTTCAGGCTAGCTCTGATACCATGTTAGTTTTTCATCATTTAATTCAATATATCTAATATCTTAACTAAAAGAACAACATGTACAGCATATCAAGCATAAGAGACAAGAGACAAGAGACACAAAACATTTCACCGGGGAAAACCAAGAAGGTGAAAAACCCCGCAACTTCCTCAGAGGTAGAATAAGCATCAATACAAGGATCACCATGATCAAAACCAAGAGATAGATATCTTCAGTAGCATGCTCCTCCTCCACTTGTGCGCACCCTCCTCTTCTCTCACTAATGAAAAGTGAGTGAATAATAGAATGTGTCAAATGAGAGAGTCACACTCTCTATTTATACTTTTACTTTCACTTGACCTTTACTCAACTAGGTTGGCCCCAACTTAACCACTTAACATAATGCTGACTAGGCCGAACCCTATAGGGTGGTCTAATAACCCTTTGACCCACATGAATCATACAGGGTCGACCCCATCAAGGTGGTCTAATAACCCATCAAGTATAAGTTACGACACTTACAATATAACTTGCGACACTTGCAATTACACATGACGACACTTCCAATCGGAGGAATAATACATCTCCGTTGGGGATACAATAAGGTACAAATGTAATACATACAATATACAAGTGAATATCTTCCGAAGTTACAAATACATCAACATATTCCAGCTATGTAGCATTGGTGTGTGCCATCATTGATGCAGAGCCTTCCACTTATGAAGAGGGAGCTGAAAAGAAAGTATGGAAGGATGATATGATCGAGGAGTATCAGTAAATCATGAAGGATGATGTTTGGGATGTGGTTCCGAGACCATAAGGGAATTCAATAGTGTCTTCCAAATGGATCTACAAGATCAAACATGCAACAAACATAAGTTTCAAGAAATACAAGGCAATATTTGTGGCTCGAGGATTCTCCCAAAGACAAGGCATAGATTAAAAGGAGAAATTTGCTCCTCTGACTAGATACACTTCGATCAGATATATACTTGTTATAGCCACAGTGATGAAGTGGAAGTTACATCAGATGGATGTGAAGACTTCCTTCCCGAATGGCATCATAGATGAGGAAGTGTATGTGGACTAGGCACTAGGATTTGAGACACATGCCTTTTAGACTCATGTGTGCAGATTGAAGAAGGCCTTGTACGGTTTGAAACAGGCACCCATGACATGGTACGACATGATTGATGGGTTTCTGACAAGCTTGGGATTTACCAAGAGTAAAGCAAATTCCAACCTTTACTACAAGGTTGAAGAGGGAAATCCGGTGATATTACTCTTGTATGTAGATTATCTATTTCTGACATGCGATGAGAAGCTCATAGCAAAAACGAAGAGGAGGCTTGCCCCAAAGTTTGAGATTAGAGACCTGGGTATGATGCATTATTTCTTAGGTCTCGAGGTGTGGCAGAATCCAGAGGAAATTTTCTTGAGTGAGGGAAAATATGTGGTAGAGATCCTGAAGAGATTCAAGATGATAGATTGCAAGGGCATGGCCACAACTATGGCATCGAATATGAAGTTGTTGTGTGATACTTCTTTAAAACCAGTGGATGCCACAATATATATGGATATGATTGGTTTGTTGATGTGTACTTAATGAACACGAGGCCAACTTTATGATTTTTGGTGAACAATTTGAGTCAGTATATGGTAGATCCAAGACGAGTTCACCTAGTTGCGGCAAAGCATGTGTTGAGGTACTTGAGGGGTATGGTTCATTATGGACTCAGATATGAATCAGATCAGAGGATTAACCTATAAGGTTATGTTAATGCGGATTGGTATAGTAGAGTCACAGATAGAAAGAGCACATTGGGGTGTTGCTTTAGTTTGGGATTTGGTATGATCTCATGGTTCAGTAGGAAGCAGATGAGTGTGGCACTCAGTATAGCCAAAGCAGAGTGTGGCACTGAGAACCCAGTGTTTCATGACAAGTCGAACCACATTGAGATCCGATATCACTATATCAAGGATATGGTGCAGAGAGGAGTAATAAGGCTCCAATATATAGCGACTGAGGAGAATATATCCAATGTGTTGACCAAGCCTCTGTCAAGAGTGAATTTTGAGTACTTCAGGGACAAGATTGGGGTGGTCCAGATCAAGATGGAGTGATGAGTAACATAGCACGTCTGAGACACATGTAGTCACGGGTTATGTGATGTAATTGAGTCTCCCAGGTGTCTCCACTTGACATGTGAGTGGTATCAGGTATTCATGGGTTATGTGATGTAATTGAGTCTCCTAGAGATGATCTAGACACATGGTTAGGTAACATAGGTGGTTGTGGTATGCAACGTAATGTACGCTTCTAGGATGGACCCACCGTATCGATTTGTCGGTTTTGTAGAGATGCATCTAGTATGAAAAAGGATTGGCACTGCGAAGTTGGCTACATCCAGTGTGAAAAAGGATTGTCACTGTAGAAATGCATCTTGTATGAAAAAGGACTGGCACTACAAGGTTGGTTACATATAGCATGAAAAAGGGTTGGCACTGTAGAGGTTAGCATCTAGAATGAAAAAGGGTTAGCACTGCAAGGATGGTTACATCCAACATGAAAAAAGGTTGGCACTGTAGAGGTTTGCATCTAGCATGAAAAAGGGCTAGCACTGCAAGGATGGTTACATCCATCATGAAAAAGGGATGGCAATGTAGAGTGTTGTATCCAACATGAAAAAGGGTTGGCATTGAAAAGGCAAGTACATCCAACATGAAAAAGTGTTGTCTTTGTAGAAATTTTTCTAATGTATAGATTCAAGAGATGTCAGGAGTAAATAGTCAGAGTACAGAAGTGCATGAGCTGAATGATGATGATGACAGTGAAAGAAGAATACCTTCCTTGTTAAGAGGGAGTGTTGAAGAATGTAACTTCAGAAGATATTCTTATTTGTATTATTTTTATTGTACTTCCTTTGGGAATTATTGATGTTTTAATTGATCATGTAAAAGTCATTGAAAGAGTCAACGTAAACCCTAATAGTTATGTCATCATAGAAGAATCCAAAAAGAAATATTTTATTGTGCAATTGACAAGTTGGCCCTGTTTGAGAGGTCTAGTCGGCCTTGTTGGGGAAAAAGGTCAATTAACTGATTAGTATAAATAGGAGGCTCACCCTCCTAATTTGGTTACCTCACTCACTCATCAAGTTCGCATGAGTAGATATACAGATTCAAGGAGAGTAGTTGCTTTTTGAGACTTCTCGTTTTGGGTTATTGCATGAGGATTTCTATTGTACTTTCTGACGAATCTATACTGAAGAAGTTTTGTTGGGTTTTCTTCCCCACGAGGGTTTCCCAGGATAAATTGTTTTGTACTATTGTCTATGTTGTGCTTGTTTATCTTTCAGTGATCCTTTATATTATTGCATTTAAAATTATAACATAGTCCTTCTTGAATGCTATTGTTTATCCCTTTGGATGCTAAACCCTTTCATGTGATTGTGCAATTGCTTTTCTAAAAATAGTATGTATACAAGGTAGTTGGAAATGGTTGGATACCTTAAAAGAGTTAGGTGTTATACTTATTTCATAAAATAAGGGAGTCCACCTTAGACAACCGATTGATGTAGGGCTTATTCCCTTATAACATGTTCAAAGAAATCCCTATTGTAACATCCCGACTATGAGGTACATGATTTCACATATAAATGTTTTTCCCCAGCATGGCCATAATTTAAACAAATGCATGAATAGGTGCATGAATAATAAACACAACAAAACTAACAACTACATTCATACACACAACATGCATAAATTGCCTATTCATATCCAGAAAGAAAATCTAAATTTTCACATTCATAAACAACAAAGAATACTTATTTTTATATGAAGAGATCCAAGAAACTTGATGTGTAATGGTCATGTCCCACCCAACCGTAGGTATCAACTGTTGATACCACCCTTGAACTAGGTTATGAATTGACTAGGGTGAAAGAAACAACCACATGTTGTACTTTCTCTTTACCCCGACCCATTTTCTTTCATGATTATCTAATCTACCCATCCTATAGCACTACCTATATCTCACTCAGCCATGGAACTCTCTTCCACTTCCCCACACAACACAAGGAAGGAATTTCCCTCCACTTTCCTACATTTTCCTTAAAAGATCCAACTCTTACAATGCTTCTATTGCGTACAACAAGAGTCCAAGCTACAATATGCCTTGGAGAAATATGTGTAGAATTAAAACCATATATTCTCAAGCATTTGGTGAGAAATAAATAACAATAAGTAGAGTGGTTTATATCCTTGTTGGCCTCTAAGTTCACTTACAACCATCCTCTTCACTCTAACACCTATAAATTCCTCTTTGTAGAGCTTATTTATGGTTATTTTTTCAAATATAGTGATGGGAAATGAATTCCATAGCATGAAGCTACATAGAGCTTCTCCTTTGCCTCCCCATGCATAATCCCCCTTGGAAAATGAAGGATAAACTCTAGTGAAGATGACATAATTGATGACAAGACAACTGGCATAGCTTTTGACCATAGGATGAAGTACTCTTATGCTTTGTCATAAAAGTATATTCATCCCATGATTCCATAATTACATGAGAATACTTTCCCTATCGACCTCATACAACATTCAATACATGGGTTTTAATAAGTCAAAATAGGCAAATTGCTCAGTTAAGGCATATAGTAGCAATTGGATGAGTTCTAAGGCTAACACTTGGAAACATAGGATTACTCTCCCATAGGTCCCCCTTTCCTCTTCCCCTCTTTTGGAATCATAGACCCTCTTTAGTGCTCCTTACAAAACCATCTTGGACCATTTTTATCATTTTCTAACATAATATTTACCTAGCTTTTAATTCATCATCACAATCCAACCACATGTTCCATATGGAGATATTTATATCATACATGCCTAGCCATTCACTAGTTGGGCCTTGGCCTTGAGATCCACATTAGAAATACATACTATCACATTTACATCATTTTACATAATCTAATTCAACACATTACCTAGGTCAAACTGGGGTTATTGCATTCCCCTTCCTCTTTAAATAACATTGTCATTGGTGTTCTCGTTATTTCCAGCAAGGTTCCATGTCCTTCTTTTCAACTGCATTTGCAATGCCTTTCTCTTCAAGGCCACTTTGTCTTATTCCTATCCATCTTGGATAGAAATGCTCAATCATTCCTTTGGGTTTCCTCAGAACACCTCTAAGGCCTTTAACATTTCATCACATACCTATTACAATCACCAAAGGAAAAACTTGCTTTCCATAGCCGTTTTAAGCAACACTTGATCTATTAACAAATATTTAGTTTTCATAACCGAAGCATATATATATTCATAACACAAGATAAAGTATTCAATAAGCCCAATACTTATCTATATGAACATATATTTGCTCCATATGGTTTCCGTGGGTGAGATTCAACTCACTATCTTCATTGACACGACCAAGGTATCTACATATACCTCTAATGCCTTCTTGATTCTAGCACTAAATTGACAAGGATTTAGCGGATGTTTTTTTTCGGTGCACTTTATTGGCTAGAACACATCAGTGCTAACAAACACCGGTGTGTTCTAAAGACATAATAGCACCAATGTGCATAAAAAAAAACATCGATGCTTACCAACACATATAGCACTGATGCTTTATAACAATATATGCACCGGTGCTTATTACCTAGATTTATAATAAAAGTAGCACTGACGCTTACGAACTATTAAAAATCAATGGTGATCTCTAAATATCACAAAGCATCAGTGCGATTAATATAACGTAGTGCACCAGGGAATGATAATAGAAAAATACCTGGGGCATGCGACTTTCATATTGTTGCTCTGGGACTATGTTGTTTTAAGTGCATTAGTGCGACAATCAATTAAATGCACCGATGTGACAATCAACTAAATGCACCGGTGCCACAGTGTATGAAAGGCACTAGTGCTATCATAACGATGAAAAGCACTGCTGATTATTTTATGTTTGGTGAACTGTGACTACTGACTTTGCACTGGAATATATATATTTTATTTAATTACATTATTCATTAAAAATTGAGATTTTTTTTATAGTAGTATTCATTTGATTTTTTATTATTGCGTTTGGATTAATTTATTATACGATAAATTTTCCCATCTATTGTAATATTTAATCATCCATATATTTAATTAGCGATTTAACAATTCACGACATTGGAGAATGCAATAGAATAAAAATCCTTATTCCTTGTGAGGTGATTCCTTTTCTATCAAGTTGTTGAGGGCATCCTTGAAACCTGTCATGTGCTTGGAAGCACCACTATCAACAAGCCAATCATTGTTTCCAAGAGAAATCATACTTGTAAGTGCTGAGATCAAAACATTTTCTTCATCACTTGAATAATCTTTCCTTGCTTTCTTCTTTACTGGTTCATCATCCTCTGCAACATGAGCATGATGTATTTTCTTGCTTCCTTTCTTATTTCCTTTCTTCTTAGGACAATTCCTATCAATGTGTCCAATCTCATCACAATTGTAGCATTTGGCGTTTGAGTAGTCTATGGCAGGTATTTGATTCTTGTGGAATCTTCTAGAATTGTGATGATGATATTCTTTCTTGCTCCTCTTAGCATGAGCTACCAAGGCTTGATTATCTTATACACTTAACTTCTCTTCTCTAGCTTCAACCCTTGCCTCGTCCTGAGTGCAAGTTTTCCAAAGTGCATTAAATCTGATAAGTTTCTTTCTGGAACATATTCCTTGGATAAATGACTCCCATGATCTTGGAATACCATTCAAGGTGTTCATTACAATTTTTTCATTCTCAACATGGTCTCCAATAACTTCTAGTTGATCTCTAATATGGGAGACCCTTATGAAGTAAGATTGACTGCTTTCGCTGCTTTGCATCTTCACACCCTTGAGTTGAGTTCTCAATGTCATCTTTCTATTGATGTTCTTTCCTTCAAATAATCTCTTCATTGCATCAAACATCTCTTTCATAGTTTTCAGAGATGAGATGTGTGGGATCAAGTGATCCTTGATGGAATCAACAATGATCCTCTTGGCCTTTATCAGGTTCTTCTTATGCTTGGCTTTGTCCCCATCTCCCTCTAGCTCTTGTTGATGTATTTGTAACTTTGGAAGATATTCACTTGTATATTGTATGTATTACATTTGTACTTTATTGTATCCCCAACAGAGATGTATTATTCCTCTGATTGGATGTGTCGTCGGTTGTACTTGCAAGTGTCGCAAGTTATATTGTAAGTGTCGTAACTTATACTTGAAGGGTTATTAGACCACCTTGATGGGGTCGGCCCTATATGGGTCATGTGGGTTAAAGGGTTATTAGACCACCCTAGTGGGGGTCATCCCAGTCAACATTATGTTGAGTGGTTAAGTTGGGGCCGACCTAATTGAGTAAAGGTCAAGTGAAAGTAAAAGTATAAATAGAGAGTGTGACTCTCTCATTTGACACATTCTCTCATTCTCTCACTTCGCATTAGTGAGAGAGAGGAGTTCGCACAAGTGGAGGATGATTATGCTGCTAGAGACTTCTATATTTTGGGTTTGATCTTTGTGATCCTTGTATTCATGCTTATTCTATCTCTAAGGAAGTTGCGGGGTTTTTCACCTTCTTGGTTTTCACCGGTGAAATGTTTTGTGTCTCTTGTCTCTTGTCTCTTATGTTGGATATGTTGTACATGTTATTCTTTCAGTTAAGATCTTAGATATATTGAATTAAATTATGAAAATATAACATGGTATCAGAGCTAGCCTGAAGGAAGGCATGGTATGGCATTTATGACACTTGTTGCACTTGCGACAAATTGGAAGCTAGGGCTAGATATAGAAAAAACCAGTCATCGTGGAACTTTCGCAATAAATCCATTTTCGCGAAGGTTCAGGTTCTGAAACTTTTACAGGTTGAAGATAACATCCCCATATACCTTGTATCTGAAACACAACATCTAATTTGTTGTACTTTCTATTTTATGATCCGTACAATCTAGGGTTTCTGCCTCTTCCAGATATCAGTCATAAATGGGGGACCTAGGAAAAAAGGTCACAACTTGGGATAGGAAGATCTAAATGAAATTATGTAAAAAGTGACAGTAAGGGAATGAACTATAGTTTCATAGGTCCAATTTTCAAAGGCCGAAGGTTAACCAGTGACACGTGGAATTCCGTACAAGTTCGCTATACTGTTTTATCCCATAAACAGGTCACGTTGTGAAACTTGTCATATATATCTCTCATAGTATCCATTTGAGGTTAGACCTGTGCAGTTGGAAATATGACAGTTTAGGCTACCACAAGCCGAAGTTTCAGACCCTATGGATTCGTAATTCCAGAGATGAACCATAAACAATAAGGCACATATTTCTATGAAATAGAATTGGATTTTGAGCATTCTCATTTTTGGCTTATCACTGCTGTGGGAAATTAGGGCTTTTGACAAAAGTGGAATTTTGGATTGGTCTCACCATAGGATTTTTCTCCTCAGAAAAATCAAAATTTAGAGAACAAGATCAAATTTTTTGGTTGGGTAGAACCCCGAGATCTATCAAACCCTAGTTCGGGATTTTGATCGGTAAGGTGGAAAATTAGGGTTTCTGCAAAAGTTGAAATCTTTGGAATCTGAGACCACGGCTAGAAGCTCCTCAGAAAAATTGAATTTTAGAGTACAAGATCAAACTTTTTGGTTGGGCAGAAGACCGGGCTTTATCAAACCCTAGTTCGGGATCCTGTCTAGAAGATCCTGAAGTTTCAAAGGCAATTTTGAGGGGTCAAATTTTGGAGATTTCAAAATTGAAGTATACCAGCTTGATCAGCTCAGAAAGATGCATCTTTTCATCCAATCAGAGGTTTGAAATTCAAAGTTTGAATTTTTAGGGTTTCTCTCACAAACCCCAATCCAGCTCCAGATCCAGTTTCAGCAAATCAAAGTGGATTGGGTTAATCCTAGAAGAGAATGAATTGGACACCTGCATAAGTGAAGAAGTTCCAGTTTCATAGGGAGATGAGGCTAAGGCCTTACACAAGAAGACTACAAGCAATCTCAACAGGTATGACTTGACGAGATATAGGTATGTTTTGAAATCTGTTCGTGATTAAGTTTATGATATGTTTGTATTCATATTATTGAGGTTAGTAACAATCTTGATTAATTTTAGATTTGTCTTATCTGTTACAGGTATTTAACTGAGAGGGGGGGGTGAATCAGTTAAATTAATAATTTCACAAATTGCTTCTGTTAATTATTAATCAAAAATTTATGTGACAGTTCTTCATACATCCAGCATTAATAAATATGACCAGTTGGAAAGATTCACATCATTCAATCACATGAGAGAGACACATGTTTTTCATGAGGAAACCATTAAGGGAAAAACCTCTTCTTCTTGGGATGTCAATGGCTGATCAGCTGTACATCTCTTCTTTGTTGAGCACCAACTCAATGAGGCTACAACCTCCAAATGCAAGCACCAACTTGCAGAGAGCACCAACTCTCATGTAACCCAACACCAACTGGGTGGAAGCACCAACTTCCAGCTTAACCCAGCACCAACTGGGTGAAGGCACCCACCTTCCTCTTTTGCAAGCACCCACTTGCAGACAGAGACCTAAAGTCTCCCCTAGCACCTCCCTACCACCCTTAGTTGCTTGTCTTACTGGACTTTACAAACTCTTTTTAACCCTTACTGTCAATGAATATGCATTACAAATCATGTATTCAAATTATATTCTGGACTAGACAGATCTACAACTCTTATACATTCATGAACAATGTTCTTTCAATATCTCTGCATTTTTCCTTTCTGTATAGTATCTATATTAATCAAATGCAGAACTCACCATGACTGCTGCTGCATTTCTTTCTGTGCTCATTCACCTCTGGACTCGTCTGTTACTTTCTGGTCAATCCTCTTCCATACTCCTCCGTTCCTCTCCTCTGCAACTATCATTATCAGTTCATATTAACTTCCAGAGCCCCTTTTTAATTTTATTTTCTCACTTTCTCAAAATAACCTCGTCTCTCTTTCTATTTGCCGAACATCCCCAATCTCCCTCCTTTCACCTGTCCGTAACCAACCTTTCGTATTCCAAGACAAGTAACAGTTAATCATTAACTATAGTTCTAACTGTCGTTTCTTTCTTATGAATCATTGAAGCTCGAAGTCTAACCGTCATCATATCAGTTATATTTACGATCTGCATAGTTATTTGATAACTGTTCTATGGTAATGTACAGGAACCATTGATTTGGGCTTATAACCATTCTTAGCCGTTAGATGCAATGGAATCATATTGACTATTCAACTAAAGGAATAGCCTTCGAGTGCTTCGCCTTTTTCCTTTATCGTTACCATAAGACCACACTCTTATACCTTAAGCACTCATCAGAAAACAAAGGTTTTCTGCCTTTTGGTACGACTCCTCATTTCCGATACCACTCAGAATGCGACACGTATCTTGTAACTTATAGGTGGAGCTTTCTAGTCATGTAATCCACCATCTATGGCATGGCATTCTCCATGCATAAACTATGTATAGTAACCATTCTGTGTAAGTACCATCCTGTTGTGCTTTGAGTATCACATCGATCTTCATCCTGCTATGTCTAGTCTTCAAAGTTTGTCAGACTTGGTTCAATTACAAGTACTTTTTATCCACACCAACAGCATATCCTCAAGAAAAAAATCTTTCCAATTCCTTAAAGTTTTCCCCCTTTTGTCCACTGACCAGCATTTTTCGTCCCAGAACTTAAATTTACCCTCAATACTGAATCAATTTAATAAACATGGCTGTCACATTCCTCATGAAAACACTCTGTCAGATATGTTTATAAATTCAGGCCCCAAGCAGCACAAGACCGGAAAACTCATCTTCACAATTTTACATTAAATACATTTTCATAACCTTTTTCTGTGAATGACTGTTGCACGCTAAAAATGATGAAGAAGATCTGGAGATACATTAGAAATTGTGGTTCCTGGTTAAATTACACCAAGAGCCCATATGCTAAGAATAACCAGGCGTCCAGGCCATTGCTATCGAATTTTGTAAATAAATTAAACATACAATGAAAGTTTCTGCCACTCGAAAGGGACTGAGAAAACCAATGGCCGACCATAGTGATAAAAAGTCACCTGCATCGGCATATTTTCAAACCTGCTACCGCCATCTATCAAAACCTGTTTGTGCTTTGAGTATCACATCGATCTTCATCCTGCTATGTCTAGTCTTCAAAGTTTGTCAGACTGTCAACATCCATGGGAAAAAAGACCAACATTATCACCCTAGTAAAAGTATGAATGCATGTGAATGATAGAATAAATTCATTTATTAGGGTTATGACACTTATGATTGTACTAACGCACTGTGGTATTGTATGAGGATGATGTTGTCCACTAACATGAAAGGTACAAATCAAGTTCTAGATCAAGAACATATGACCATGGTGACATGAAGACAAAGACTCATCCATAGTCATGGATCACATAGAAGCTCTACTTACGAGGTATGTATAACTTGGTTCTACAATGGTTAACTTATGAAATATGCAAGCTACTAGCACAAGTCATTGAAGAGAACAAGAAGACATTATGTGGGTATGTTAGACATAACTAGCAAACATGATAACCAGGTATGTTTTTCCTATATCAAGTTAGAATCCTACCTTGTGTCAGGGTCTTATACTTTTGTATGATTGATAATGATTATTCATGAAGTTAGAAATTTAAGTAATCAAGGGTTTATGCATATTATGTTTCCTACTTTGATTGACAATATGACTAACCAGAAGAGTCCTATGGTCAAATAAGAATATGCATGAGTAAAAGAAGTCTTCCCTGAAACCTTGAATACTAACGCTTATTACCTATGTATGAAATGATCATGACCATACATATTTAAGATTATTTAGAATCATAAGGTTTTGATAGTATTGAGATTATACTAATGGATGTATGATTATGTATGAGATCTTGAGGATGACACTAGTGCACACTTAAGCATGCATAGTGGTCCAGGATGGATATAAGTTCAAGGACAGATAATCCAGGAAGCAAAGATCAAGAGGGAGCACACTCCAGTAGTTCCTACAAGGAAGCAAAGATTGAGAGGGAGTCCACCCTACAACTAAACAAAGATAAGCATTTGAATTGTCATTTATTATATATATGATTACTTAAATGATGTTGTCCAGTCATGTACATACTTATGTTCCTAGATGCATATTAGAAAATTTACATCAATGAACAAGATACTACTAATATACAAGTAATGGGTAAGTGACCTATGGTACTATACAACTTTCCATTGCTACTTATCTAGAATGAAACCTCCTTGCTAACATGTTGGGAGTTGTGCACACTCTTAACAAATGTTCTGGTAGAGATGGAAGGCATCTAGAAAGTTACTGTGTGAATACGGGATATGGATAAATGTTGTATTGAAGCATTGGCTAAGATAATTGCATGACTGTATGACATATGTACTTATGTGTAAGAATTTGTTTTTGAAAAACTATGAGAAGTGTCTAATCATGCAATTGAATTTGACTTGTAGGAAAGATTGTGTACAATCACCTACAAAAGAAGGACAACAACATTTGTTTCCACAACGAAGTTAAAGAAAACTATCTATTGAAGATATTGAAGAATCTAAAGTTCCCAGGATCCGGGATGCAATAATGGAAGGATGCCATGATCAAGGAGTATCAGTCGATCATGAAGAATGATGTATGGGATGTGGTCCCGAGACCAGAAGGGAAGTCTATTGTGACTTCCAAGTGGATCAATAAGATCAAGCATGTTGCAGATGGAAGCATAGAGAAATTCAAGGCGAGGTTTGTAGCTCGTGGCTTCTCCCAGAAAGAGGGGATAGATTATGAAGAGACTTTTGCACTTGTAGCCAGATACACTTCCATTAGAACAATACTTGCTCTGGCTACAGTGATGAAGTGAAAGATACACCAAATGTATGTCAAGACAACTTTCTTGAATGGTGTAGTCGAAAAGGAAGTGTATGTGTAGAAGCCACTTGGATTTGAAACACATGACAGGGATTCATATGTGTGCATATTGAAGAAATCCTTGTATGGCTTGAAGCAAGCTCCTAGGACTTGGTATGGTAGGATAGATAGTTTCCTATCCAGTTTGGGCTTCACCAAGAGTAAAGTGGATTCCAATCTTTACTACAAGCTTGAGGAAGGAAATCCAGTGATACTACTATTATATGTGGATGACCTGTTTGTTATAGGTGAGGATAGATTGATTGCCGACATGAAGAGGAAGCTTGCTTCCGAGTTCAAGATGAAGGACTTGGGTATGATGCATTACTTTCTAGGCATGGAGGTGTGGTAGAGTGCAGATGGAATCTTCCTTGGAAAAGGGAAGTATGCAGTAGAGATCCTAAAGCAGTTCGGGATGATGGACTGCAAGGCCATGGACACACCTATGGCATCGAACCTGAAGCTTCTGTGTGATGATTCATCTGAGCTGGTTGATGTCACGGTGTATCATCAGATGACTGGGTCCTTGATGTACCTAACAAACACGAGACTGGATATTTGCTTTGTGGTGAACACATTGAGCCAGTTCCTGATGGATCCTAGACATGTTCACCTGATTGTTGTAAAGCATATTCTGAGGTACCTGAAGGGTATGGTTGATTATGGGCTCAAGTATGATGAGAATCAAAAGTTTAACTTGGAGGGTTATGTTGATTCAGATTGGGCAAGCAGTGCTGCAAACAGGAAGAGCACTTCAAGGTGCTGCTTCAGTATGGGATCAGGTGTGATCTCTTGGTTTAGCAAGAAACAATCCTGCGTAGCACTGAGTATAGCTGAAGCAGAGTATGTCACAGCTTGTTCGGCTAGTTGTGAGGCAGTATGGCTTAGGAAGCTACTATCTGAGTTATTTGATCTCTAGTTGGATGCTATCTATATCTTCTGTGAAAACTAGAGTTGTGTGAAGTTGTCTGAGAACCCAGTGTTCCATGACAAGTCGAAGCACATAGAGATCAAATATCACTATATCAAGGATATGGTGCAGAGAGGAGCAGTGAAGCTCCTGTATGTTGCGATGGATGAGCAGGTTGCAAATGTGTTGACTAAATCACTAGCCAGAGTGAAGTTTGAGTACTTTAGAGAGAGGCTTGGTGTTCTTCAGATAGAAAATGCTTCGAGGAAGAAGTGATGGGACACATTTGTTGGAGCCATTCCAAGCATGGTGGTAGGAGGATCCTTCCCATGGCTGTGGATGTAAGCGTTGTGTGATGAGCATCAGGACAATGCTCCAGTTGATATGCATCAGGACAATTCTATGACGATGATCAAGATGATCATGCGATGATGATATGCATCAGGACGATGCTATGACGATGATCAGGATGATCATGCGATGATGATATGGATCAGGATGATGCTATGACGATGATCAGGATGATCATGTGATGATGATATGCATCAGGACGACGTTGTGACGATGATTAGGATGACCATGCGATGATGATATGCATCAGGACGATGCTGCGACGATGATCAAGTTGATCATGTGATGATGTACATCAGGATGATGTATGATGAGTATCAGGTTGATACTCCATGGTCGTGGATAGGTTGTGCAATAAGCATATAATAGCGCCCTGAGAGATTTGCAGATACTCTTGTGAGTTTTTTCCTATGGCATATAATAGCTCCCTGGGAGATCTGGAAAATGCTCTTTCAAGGTTTTGCTTGGGAGGACATATAATAGTGCCCTGGGAGATTTGCAGATACTCTTTCAAGGTTTTTCCTATGGCATATAATAGCACCCTGGGATATCTAGCAAATTCTCTTTCGAGGTTTTGTCCTTGGAACATAATTTCTCCTTGGGAGATCCAATAGGTTGAGCAGTAAGCTCATAATCAGTTCTGGGATGCTCTTTTGAAGTTTTTCCAAACCACATGTAATCAGTCCTGGAGATCTTGCCGGTCATGCTTTGGCACATAAAATTTCCTGGGATGCTATTTAGAGATCTTACCAGACGTGCTATGCACATAAACGTTCATGGGACACTCTTTTAAGGTTTTTTGGTGGGGTCACATGTAATATCTCCCTGGGAGATCTTGTTAGTCGTGCTTAGGCACATAAAGGATCCTGGGATACTCTTTCAAAGTTTTGTGATGCGCGTAATTAGTCCCAAGGATTCCATAGTATGGCCAGAGATGATGAAGACCTACAGGAGGCTAGGCCTACATCCAGCATGAAAAAGGGCTAGCTCTGTAGAACTTCCTATGACGAGAAGAATTATGAGATAGCGCCAGTGATCGAGATGTCAAGTACAGTAGCAGTGATGACGATGATGCTCCGTGATCCAGTGACGATGATCCAGCTCCATAATTGAAGACTTGTGCCTATATCTATTGATGACTTGTGTCAAGAGAATACCTTCCTAGTTAAGAGGAAGTGTTGATGTATTTGTAACTTTGGAAGATATTCACTTGTATATTGTATGTATTACATTTGTACTTTATTGTATCCCAAACAGAGATGTATTATTCCTCCAATTGGAAGTGTCATCAGTTGTACTTGCAAGTGTTGCAAGTTATATTGTAAGTGTCGTAACTTATACTTGATGGGTTATTAGACCACCTTGATGGGGTTGGCCCTGTATGAGTCATGTGGGTTAAAGGGTTATTATACCACCCTAGTGGGGGTTGGCCAGTTAGCATTATGTTGAGTGGTTAAGTTGGGGCCGACCTAATTGAGTAAAGGTCAAGTGAAAGTAAAAGTATAAATAGAGAGTGCGACTCTCTCATTTGACACATTCTCTCATTCACTCACTTTGCATTACTAAGAGAGAGGAGGAGGTTTCACAAGTGGAGGAGGAGTATGCTACTAGAGACTTCTATCTTTTGGGTTTGATATTTGTGATCCTTGTATTGGTGCTTATTCTATCTCTGAGGAAGTTGCGGGGTTTTTCACCTTCTTGGTTTTCCCTGGTGAAATGTTTTGTGTCTTTTGTCTCTTGTCTCTTATGATTGATATGCTGTACATGTTATTCCTTCAGTTAAGATCCTAGATATATTGAATTAAATGATGAAAATATAACAACTCTGCAACTTCATCTTTGATAGAATTTTCCAACTCATTCTCTTCTAGAATGAGCATCACTCTATACTTCTAGGAACGAAAGTTGTATCCTCCTTCAAACTTATCCTCAAGCTTGGTATGGTTTGTCATATTGATAAAATGAGAACCTCAAATGGAAATAAGGATATAAGACTTTCCAATTGAGATTGCTCCAACCAAGTGCTTGCTTCATTGTCTTCTAAGATCTGACTTCAAGATGACCTAGGGTTTGTCAAAGAAATCCTAGTTTTCCGACTTAGGGATCTTGAGAAATTTAATGGAGGAAAATATGCACCTCCCTCAAGCGAGTTGAGAAAAGGTCCTTTTTCTCTAAAATTGTGAGCATAACTTCCAAAAAATTAATGCCCTAGTTTTCCCAAGCTATAGTGGTGGGCCCAAAAATGAAAGTTCTCCGATCTGAAATCTGATTCCACAGAAAAATGCACCCTACTAGAGCGAGTTTCCTTTGTGAAGTTAAGCAAAATAGATCTAATGAACAAGTAAATCAATTACAATAGATGAAACTCAAAAAATATGTGTAAAACTGTGCAAAAGGCTTGCAACAGTGCTCTATTGAACTCATAATGGTAGAATACAATACAATACAGTAACAATGATTGAGCAATTTGAATTAACCAAGCAGGTCATTCGAATATACTGCATGGAATAGCTTGGCTCCAACTAGGAGTCCTCATCATCAAATCAGTGGAGTCATCAATGCACAAGTAACGATCAACCAAGTGTCAAATTAAGTCTAACTGAGTGTGGTAGGTGTAAATGGCACATGTAGGAACTAACTGAATGAAGGAGGATCAGTGGAGGGCGCATGAGGAGCTAACTAGAGTTAGAATAGGTAGTCTAGTCTCACTGGAGTTCCAACGGAGTGATACAGTCAGTTAGGAGTCAATATAGCCTTAAATCAAGGAAAGACAACTAGCTAACTGAAGTGAACTGAGTGGTAGGTGAAGAAGGGTGCCTTTCTCAAGTGGTAGGTGAGAAGTGGGCACCTTCTTGACTAGGAGGGATAAAACTGTATGGAAAGAATATCCCGGGTGCTGGCAAACTGGGCACAAGGTGCTGGAGGCATCAAACTGGTGACTGGGATACATGCAAAGTACATAACTGAATGATGAGATATCCTAACACCCCCCCTCAAGCTATACTATGATGTAAAAAATAATAACTGAATAGGGCCCTGGTTACTGAGACCAAAGGTCACCCCGATACAATAATCCAAAAATGTTAGAAATAAATCTAAGTGAGGAAAGAGGGAAAACCCAATGGGAAGAAATCCCCCCCTCAAGCTGAACATAGGAGGATCTAATATGTCTCCACCATGATGGAAATCATCCCCAACAATGAACGGAAGTAAGAGAACTTCTTCTCAGTGAAGCTCTTGGTGAAGATGTCTGCAATTTGCTCGTCGGTAGGGCAATATTGCAAAGCAATGGTTCTGTCATGCACAAGCTCTCGGATGTAGTGCATGTGGATCTTGATGTGCTTGGTCCTCTGTCTCTAAAATAGATCCGTCGAGATCTTGATAGCACTTTGATTGTCACAAAAAATGATAGTCGAATTAGTACTACCAATATCAAACTCTGACAAAGTGCCTTGTAACAAAACTGCCTGAATGCAAGCATTGACTACTCCTCGATACTCTACCTCTGCTGAAGATAATGCAATGCCTTCCTGATTTTTGCTTGACCAGCAAATAGGCCCATTGCCAATCATGGAAACATAACCGAAAGTGGACTTCCGATCAATACTATCACCTACCCAATCTGAATCTGTATACCCAATCAAATCTAGCTCATAATCTACAGCATAGTGTATGCCAAAGTGTTGAGTACCCTCCACATAGTGTAAGATCCTCTTGGATGCCCGCCAATGGAGCTCATGAGGATGCTAGATATATCTTGATACAACACTTAGGGCATAAGATATATCAGGCCTTGAGTGTGTCAAGTATAGTAGATAACTGATCGACTAACGATACAATGTAGAATCTGCAAGCGGTGTAGAATCTCCCCCCTCAAGACTGATTCCCGAGAGGAATGGGAAAGGGGCTGCCTTACATTTTGACATGTTGAACTTGTTTAACAGGTCTGAAATTTACTTTTTCTGAGATATGGTGATCCCATCAAAATTTTGTGCAATCTCAAGCCCCAAAAATTGTTTTAGCAATCCCAAATCGCTCATATCAAAAGCTAGATTCAAAGTTGTTTTTAAGTTGTCAATTGAACTGAGAGTGCTACTAGTTATTAAGAGATCATCAACATAAAGAACTATAATCATAAAATTACCTTCAGTTTGCTGTAGGTACACATTAGAATCTGATTTTCACCTTCCGAAGTTTTGCGAGAGAAGGAATGAGTCTATTTTAGCATACCAAGCTCTTGGGGCCTGTTTTAAGCCATACAATGACTTCTTCAATCTACATACTAACTTTGGATCTGATATGTATCCTTCTGGATGCTTCATATATATTTCTTTTTTCATATCTCCATGGAGAAATACACTCTTCACATCTATATGGTGCACTTCCCAGTGCTTGGATGCGGCAATAGCTAAAACAAGACGGATTGAATCCATCTTTGCAACCGGTACAAAGGTCTCAGTGTAGTCCACTCCTTGGACTTGGGAGAAACCTTTGGAAACCAACCGAGATTTTTATTTGCAGGTTGAGCCATCAGCAACAACCTTTGTGTGGTAGACCCATTTACATTGGACTAATTTCCTCCCAGGTGGAAGAGAAACTAGCTCCCATGTAGCATTCTTTTGAAGAGAACTGTACTCTTCATCCATGGCAGTTTGCCATCTCGGATATCGGTGGGAATGATAATATGATTTAGGAACTAAACCTATCATCAAAAGGAATTTATTATATAGCAAAGGATTAGAGAATAAAGAGCCATACCTTCTCTTTGAAATTCTGCTTGAGTCCTCCTTGGATCGGCAGGATTTCCAATATTTTGACCAACAGAATTGAGTGTATTTTGGGCCCACTTTGGCAAGTGTTGGGGAACAACTGGATCAGCCTTTGAACCTGATATATCATGTTCATCAAATTCTGATAAAATATCAAAAATATCATAACCAACACTTTCATCATCTTCTTCAAATTCTTCTTCTGGTCGAGGCGGTAAATCAGTAGTTTCTTCCTCAACTAGTTCTAGATTTTGAAGTGGTTCTTCAAATGTGACACTTTGCTCAATGAATATCTTTTTGGATATGATATCCATGAGTTTGTAGGCCTTTTATTCTTCAGAATATCCCAATAGGATGCATTCAACACTTTGCGGATCCAAATATTTTCTCTTTTCAGTCAGAATTCTAGCCCAAGCGGTTGAGCCGAAAACACGGAAATTTGACACATCAGGTTTGTGACCTGTGTAAGCTTCAAAAGGTGTAATATCATTCAAAGATGAATGTGGAACCCTATTTTGAATGTATGCAAAAACATTCATGGCCTCAGCCCAAATTTTTTCAGCCAAACCTTTTGATTCAATCATACAGGTTTCCATCTCTTTCAGTGATCTGTTCTTCCTTTCTACTACACCGTTCATCTGTGGTGTGTAGGGAACTGTGTGATGGATCTGAATGTCACTTTCAGCACAAAGTTGCAGTAGCTCTGATTTGATATATTCACCTCCATTATCAGATCTAAGAGCCTTTATCTTCCTCTCAGTGGCAGTCTCAACAGAAGCCTTAAAAAACTTGAATTTTTCTAGTACTTCTGACTTGTTTTTGAGAAAGAAAACCCATGTAAATCTGGAGAAGTCGTCAATGAATGTCAAAACATACCTTGAGCCATTCATGGAGGTATGTGGCAGAGGACCATTGATATCAGAGTGTATCAACCCTACAATGCAAGAAGCTCTGCTAGCTTTGCCTTGGTCAAATTTGTGCTCTGGGTGCTTCCCAATGATGCAACCTTTGCATATTCCCTTCGAAGATTTGATCGTTGGAAGGCCATTAACCATGGAATTTTTCTGTAGCAGCTGAAAATATTTATAATTTAGGTGTCCAAACCTCTCATGCCATAGCCTACTAACCTTATTTCCATGAGTCAGAAGAGTGGTGGGCTTGTCATGCGGTAGAAAGTGTGAAAATTCATATGCTTTTGAAGCATGATTTGCTTTTCCAACTGCAATAATTTTTCCACTTTGAATATCAGAAATTTCAACTTTGTTAGGGAAGAATACAAATTTCTTTGGTGAACCAGTGTGTTTCATCTGATAAACGGAAAGAATATTCGAAGCTAAGGAAGAAACATAGAGCACATTGTGAAAACTGCCATGCTCTAAATGAATAGTACCTTTTCCCTTTGAAAAGATATGAGAGTCATCTCCCATGTGGATGGAGATGGTGTTGTTGGGATCAAATAATTATAGAGAATATTTATTTGCAGCGATGTGGTTCGAAGCTCCAGAATCAATGAGTAGAGTTGGAGGGGTTGAAACTGTTGCCATAAGTGCATGCCCTCTCTCGGGATGATCATTTTTCTCCTTCTTCCTTGCACCGTTAGGAAGGGTTATGTTGTTTTTCTCTAATAGAAGGGTCATCTGATCTATGGTTTTCTTCATCCATGAGCTTTCAAGATGATATACCTTGCTGGAATAAGAACATTTAGATCTCTCTTTTCCCTCTTTCCCTTTTTGCTTGTTTCTTGAACCGGATGGCTCATCCGCTTGCTTGTTTTTCTCTCTTTGCTTGGACGGATCAAACTTTGGCTTCTCTTTCTTTTGCTTCCCTTTTCCATTCGTAGCTTTGGATCCTCTAGCAAATAATGCTTGGTATTTGGAGCATATGGACCCCATTTGAATGATCTTATCATGTTCCTTCGTCACAGATTCAATGAAGGCACTTAAGGTGGGAATTTTCCAATTCGGGATTATGAGCTTCCCGGAATTGAATGCAGAGACAAATACCGAATAGTCTTTTCCATTTTTTGAGAGAATAGAAAGAATCAACTGTTCATCTTCCTTTACAACTCCACTTTGCTTCAATAGCAATACCAAGTGCTTGAATTTGGTGAAGAAATCATTTATGGTTTCGAAATTCTCAGGATTCAAGGCAATCAATTCGTTTTCCAATTGAAAAGACCGCATCTCATCTTGCTTTCCAAAGAGCTTCTCAAGTTGCTCCCATATTGCCTTTGGAGTAGACAATCTACTGAGGTGGAAATGAATATCCTTGGAAATATTGAGGCAAAGAAGACCATATGCTTCATCCAATTTGTTGAAGTGCTTGGATTTTTCAATGAGTGTATTGGGCTCAACTTTGAGGCCCATGGTGACTCTGTAGTACCCTTTTGAGCGGAACACAATCTCCATGTCATTCTTCCATTCAAAATAATTGAAGGGAGTGAGAAGATTTGAAGAAGAAGAATCCATCTCAATGATAGCGAATGCTAATGGAGGATTTATAAAACCTGCAAATCACAATAAAACAAGAACAATAAGGTTGAACAATCCACCCATTTCAGAGTTGCATCACACCCGGCATAGGAGATCAAGCAAGCTTGATGATCCAATGATCTATATCCAGGAATTCTGTGGAAAACTCACGGCTTCTGGAGTGGATTGGAGAGAAATTTTAGTCTTGCATGCACATGAGTGAATGCACATGAGATTTCGCATGCCACAACTGCTGGATTTTTTAGCAAAAATCACTCAATCTTCATGTAGAACACCTGCAGAAAAGAAATCTTGTCCCTTCCATGGCTCTGATACCATGTGAAATTAATCACAACAGATCTAATGAACAAGTAAATTAATTACAATAGATGAAACTCAGAAAAAATATGTGTAAAACTATGCAAAAGGCTTGCAACAGTGCTCTATTGAACTCAGAATGGTAGACTACAATACAATACAATACAGTAACAATGACTAAGCAATTCGAATTAACCAAGGAGGTCATTCGAATATACTACATGGGATAGTTTGGCTCCAACTAGGAGTCCTCATCATCAAATCAATGGAGTCATCAATGCACAAGTAATGGTCAACAAGGTGTCAAAATGAGTCTAACTGAGTGTGGTAGGTGTAGCTAGCGCATGTAGGCACTAATTGAATGAAGAAGGCTTAGTGGAGGGCGCATGAGGAGCTAACTAGAGTCAAAATAGGCAGTCTAGTCTCACTAGAGGTCCAACGGAGTGATACAGTCAATTAGGAGTCAATCTAGACTTAAATCAAGGAAAGACAACTAGCTAACTGAAGTGAACTGAGTGGTAGGTGAAGAAGGGCACCTTTCTCAAGTGGTAGGTGAGAAGTGGGTGCCTTCCTGACTAGGAGGGATAAAAATGTATGGAAAGAAGCTCCCGGGTGCTGGCAGATTGGGGACAAGGTGCTGGAGGCATCAAACTGGTGACTGGGATGCATACATGCATGCAAAATACATGCAAAGTACATAACTGAATGATGAGATATCCTAACATCCTTGACCCTCTTTTTCATCCAAACTGTGGAGAAAATCCTTTGAAAATAGAAACCCTAGTTTTCACTTTCGGCGGTTGCAGCTACACAATGTTTTCTTTCATGCTAGCTCTGAAACCATGTTAGAATTTTAAATGCAATAATATAAAGGATCACAGAAAGATAAACAAGCACATCATAAACAATAGTACATAATAATTTATCCTGGGAAACCCTTGTGGGGCAAAAAACCCAGCCAAAATTCTTAAGGATAGATTTGTCAGAAAGTACAATAGCAATCCTCGTGCAATAACCCAAAACAAGAAGCCTCCAAAAGCATCTACTCTCCTTGACTCTATCTCTCTACTCATGCGAACTTGATGAGTGAGTGTGGTAACCAAATGAGGAGGGAGAGCCTCCTATTTATACTAATCAGTGACGACTTTTTTTCCCCAACAAGGCCGGCTTGACCTCTCAAACAGGGCCAACTTGTCAATTACACAATAAAATATTCTTTTCTAGATTCTTCTAGGCCGACATAACTATTACAGTTTACATTGACTCTTTCAATGACTTTTACATGATCAATTACAACATCAATAATTCCCAAAGTAAGTACAATACAAATAATACAAATAAGAATATCTTCCGAAGTTACATTCTTCAACAGACTAAGGGTTGGAATTTTAGGGTAAAGGATGGAACTTCACCAAGAGCTAATGATCCATTGTATTTTCAGAGAGCTAAGAAACTAATCATTGGAATCATTACTCATTTGTACAACATGTTTCCATCTTTTTTCTTTGCTTATCTTCTTATTTTTCACAATCATTTTTATATGTGTGTCTATATAATTTGCAAAGTAGACTTTTATACATGTAATATTAACAAATGCAAACTTGAGGCCTAAAGCAGACATAGTTCCTAAGTAGCCAGGAACATCATAAGGAACAACATAGTTCTTTCCATATTTTCTTCCGTGAGTATCTAGAGTTGGTCACTGAGATTTAGAGAATCTACGGGAACAATACAAAATTGGATAAAATTTCAAACTTTGAGGACCTATAACTTTTAACTAAGAATCTAGAATTAAGCCTAGGTATGGTCATTGGAAAGCTAATCTAAAGGAGAATGAAATATAAGGTTCTTATTTTTGCAACATATTTCTAGATGTTTTAGAAAGTAGGAAAAACAGATCCTCTAGGCTTGAATGGGAAAGACATTTTCAATGTGGGTGACCTCCAAACTAACCAAAACTTTGGAAAAAAATTGTATGATGGTACAAGAGTGTGCTAGAGATGAGATTGACTGAAAACGAGCAAATATGATAATATTCATGTCCCAGTAATGGTGCTCTCACAAAGGTGGAGGCACATTCACTTGTGCAAGAGCAAGGTACAGATTGCTTGATTATGTGAATAATTGAAACAACTATGGTTGAATGCTTGTAACAAGAAAGTATTGTTAATAAGCGAGGAAATTCTAGTGAGAATATTACAGTAGTTCTCTTAATAAGTAGACATACATGTTGAATGGAGAATATTACACTCTTGCGGATTGTATTTTATAAACTCTCATGAAGAAAGAATAATCTATGATGGATTGATGGTTCTTTGGCCATAATGCATGCAAAGCATCTAGTATACTCATAACATGTAATATGGATTGCATAGAAGGGTTGTGGAAGCCCTTGTTCAAAATAACTAGTTATCATATACAATTACTAAGGAAAAAATGGAAGCTACTGAAAATATGGCATGTACTAGCAAGTAAAGGATATTCAACTCATAAAGGTGATGAGTGAATCATCCTTGTGTGCAAGTGCATGCATGATCAAAAGAGTTGCAGGATATGAACCAACAACTTAGGTGTAAGGAATTAGAATAACTGATGAAATTCTATTCACATAAAAGTTCTCACTAGTGGAAAGAAACATTATAGAACGTGGACCTATCATCCCAGTTTAGAAACCATGGGAATGGAAGGAAGTATCATGATTGAATGAGTCTTAAGGACATATAATGGACCTTGAAAAGACTCCAGATGGAGTTGGATTGGATCACCTATGGTGTGGAAGAGGAAATTCATATGCACTAGTGTGCATATTAAAAGACGATGCATAGTGAATGTGCAAATGCTTATCCATATATATGATATTGCATATTGGTAAAATTGGTATAGTTTTATATATGTAATGAACTACTATTGATAATTAATGTTGTTGATAATGACTACATGACCAGAGATGGTTGAAGCATGGTTGAAGATGTTGATGATGTGATTGCATAGAACCTGTAATTTTGTGAAAATAGGGTTAGGGCGATAAATTTATGATCAATGGGTTAGTGAAATGATTTTCCAATCCTTTGCAAGATACCAACTAATTAGGTATCCTCAAAGGTGTTGATGGCAACCTTGGAAGTAATGAATTTAGTTATGTTAATGGCATAAGTGTTAAGAGAGGATTATGTAAGAATCCCTCGACCATATTTAAATATTATGAATTGCTATGCATATGATGTTTGAATGCATTTGATTTAATGATATCCCACTAAGGATGGTGTGGTATGGTCTGTTAAGGAAGGGGATCCTCAATACCTATATGACTATTTAAAACCTAGAATGCAATCATGTGAAATTAAATGGCATGTTATGTATGTGTTAGTTGTTATTTAATAACCAAGGAATGTTCAGACTTATGGTCCTATTGTGGTAATAAATGCCATGTGAGATAGTTATGGGTAAGGCCAGAGTGTGGTTTGATATGGAGAGGCTATAATGCTACACAAGTGTTCGATGTTATCCCTACCTGTTTTGGTGTCTTGGATTGTAACCTTCTTGCCAACACATAGACACCATCAAAGGGGAAGGATTTCCTGAGGGACTATTGAACAAAGAAAGGAAATGCCTTCTAGTACGCCTGAGGGGTTGTTTAGCAAAGAAAGAGTATATCCTGTGTGTGTGTTGGGTTGAAGAAGAAGGCATGTATATGGTCATGCAAGTATTGGTGAGGTGGTTGGATGATGTGTTGAGGCATTGGATAGACCTTCCAAATCCTCATAATGAAATGCATGACGTGGGAATATGGTATTCATGAATCAATGCAAGGGTGCATTGAGTGAGATGTGCATTAATAAATTGTGTAAATATTATGATCTTGCACATACATGTGCCCACATATGTAAGAATGCATGTGTGTGTGCTATATTTCATTGCATTTAATATTTCGATAGTTAAATGATGGGATTATTGGTAAATCATGATTTTTGGAATATTCCATGATTTGTTGCAGATGCAGTGAAAGAATTGCATGAACAAGGTACTCATGTTTTGATGGACTATAAGAATGCTCCATTGGGAGAATAGAGTTGAATGAAAAAGGGTGTCTTGTATATGGTAGTGAAAGTAAGCCATAATGAAAACAAGCACTATTGCATGCACAATTGAAAGAAAAAAGAGTGTGATTGTGTAATCATGAGTAGTGGGACATTTCTTTAATTGCATGGACAATGTGATTGCATTGTGTAATTTTTATTGTGTTGGTGAAGCATATAAAGTTAATGCATTCCATTGCATTTGAGATATACAATTAATAGTGATAGAATTATTTATGTGTTATGATTCTGAGACCACTTCAAGGGCGGATGTAAATGTTTCAATGAAAGGATTATGTGCATGGATACTCACAATTTGTTTGGTTGATTGAAAAGTTCAGATTGTAGGTAGAATTGTCTTGGATATGGCAATGAGTGTAAGTCCATAATGAAGATATTCAAGTTATATACTAGATGGGATCAAGAAGGAACTAGAGGTGTATGCAGATACCTTGGGTGTGTAAGAGGATATAGTGAGTTGAATCTCACCCATGATAGCCATATGGAGCAAAGATATATTCATATATATAAGTATTAGTTTTATTGCACACTTTATCTTGTGTGATTAATATATATGCTTCCATTATGAAATTTGAATCTTAGTTATTGTAGCAAGTGTTATTTAAAATGGCTATGACAAACATGTTTTCCTTTGATGATTGTAATAGGAATGTGTTAAAATGATAAAGGCCCATAAGGTTGATCAAAGGTAGTCCAAAGGAATGATTGAGCATTGATGTCCTAGATAGCCAGAAACAAAACAAAGTAACCTTGAATAGAAAGGCATTACAATGCAATTTAAAAGAAGGACATGGAACCTGGTTGAAAAGAAGAGAACACCAATGCCATTCTTATTCCGAGGGGGAGGAGACTATAATACCCCAATTTTGACCCTTGGAATAATATTAAATCAAATATGTAAAATGATGTAAATATGCTAGTATGGATTCCTAATGCGAAGCTCAATCACAAGGCCTTACTAGTGAATGGCTAAGCATGTATTATGCAAATATGTGTCAATATGTGGACCATGTGGTAGGATTATCACAATAATGTAAAGACATGCAAATATTATGCTGAAATATAATAAAATGGTCCAAGATGGATGTGTAAGGAGCACTAAAGGGGCTATGATTCCACCTTAGGGGAAGAGAAAATGGGGACTATGTTGCTAAGTGTCATCCTTAGAACTCATCATTTTTCTATCACGTTCCTTAAATGAGCCATTTACTTACCATGACTTATAAAATCCAAGTATTGAATGTTGTGTGAGGTTGGTGGGGAAAGTCTTCTCATGAATCTATGGAAGCATGGGAGGGATATACTTTTTCTAACTATTGCAAGAACCCTTATTTCTATGGTCAAAGTAATGTTAGTTGTCTTTTCATCAAACCTCTCATCTCCATTGTGGATCTATCACTTATGGGAAACAAGAAGAATTCATACGGGTGGAGCTATCCATGGGGATTAACCAAAGTAAGGAATTATCTAGAAAGGGTAGACACCAAGAGGAAAGATGACGACTGTAGGTGAGCCAAAGGTTGGGCAAGATAGGAACCTTTACCTACTGTTATTTTTTTCTCACTATATGCTTGAGAAACTATGGTTTTGATTCTACGTGGAATTTTCTAAAGGCATACAATGGCTTGGAATCTAATTGCACACAATGGTAAGCATTGTAAGGGTTGGATCTTGAGGGAACTGTGGATTAGCAAAGGGAAATGCATTCCTTGTGTTGTGTGGGGCAGTGGAAGAGAGTGGCATGGTTGAGATGGCTAAGTGAGATTCATGTAGTACTCTAAATTAGTAGGTTGACTAAGCATGAGAGAAAATGGGTTGGGTTGAGGAGAGAGTGTTATCTGTAGGTGTTTCCTTTTCCTTGTTGAACTCATAGCTCGATTTGCACACATTATCAACAATTGATACCTACGGTTGGATGGAATGTGGCCCTTACACAACCAATTGCTTGGACACTTTTCAATTAAAAGATAAGTACTCTTGTTGTTTACAAATATGGAAAGTTGTATTTGCTTTGTAATTATGCATATGGCTAATAATGCATTTTGTGTGTATGAGTTTGTTGTTGAATCCATTTTGTTTTATATTTATGCACCTATGCATGCATTTGTTTAATTTATGGTCATATTGGGGTGGAATTTTATATGTGAAATCATGCACCCTGTAGATGGGTATGTTACAGAGAAGCATCAGACTAGAAATTTGTTTGAGGAATCTCAAAACTATCCCGTTCCATGGTCAAATAGATGGATGAAGATGTGACATACATTATAATATGCACATTACTATTATAAGAACAATAGACTTAGGTTATTTTATATTATGTTTTGGATGTAAAATAAATATGGTTTTCATTCATTATAATGAAATAAAAAAAAATAGAATATATAATATAGAGAGAGTGTTCGATAGGTTAGCTCGAGTAGTTGAGTGTTATGGAGTTAAACTACCAGACAATTTACACCTATATATTTCATCTCAAAATTAAAGGAAACACACCCTATTATATCCTCCTCATAGAATGTGCTTCATACTCTAGTCAAAACTGCTTACAGTTTAAGCAAGGTCGGCATAAGGATACCATGTCTTGGCTAAATCATTGGGGAGTCAAGGAAGAAGTCACTTTGCATAATAGTGATAATATTTTATTATATCCAAATTTAAGGAAAAGTTGTGGTGCATTAAAGAATTAGAGGATAAGAGAAAATTAAAATATTATAAGAAGATGATCAACCCTAATCTAGAATATCAAAAGTATCTCTCTGCTTTAAGTAGCGTAAAGAAGAAAATCAACATTGCTAAAATAAGAACAAACTCTCACGAACTCCATAGTAAAGCATGGCATTAGACAGTTCCTTAAATGTTGCGGGATGAAAGGATTTGTCATCTTTGCGATACTGAGAGAGTTGAAGATGAAAATCACTTTCTCATAGAATGTCCTATGTACACCCACATAGTCTATAATTTCAAACTAATTGCTACAATATTGGCCTTCCTAAGTTTTTAACTCATCGCAACTATGGTGATTTAGGAATGTTTTTGTTAAATCTTTTCGAGTACATAAATAAATTTTTAAAGAAAACAATCATCATAACAATCATCATCATCATTATCATCCAAGTAAATTTTCCATGGTAAACCTCACTGGAGCTCATTATGAACTCATCATGTCATTTACAAGAATAAAAATCAAAGTTGTTCTCGAGTGAATGTTATTAACCATCGTCATCTACATCATGAGAACTCATTATAAACTCATCATATCATCTACAAAAATAAAAACTAAATATCTCTCTCTCATAATGATTATAGCTACCACTGTACATCCTCTCTCACATAATGATTGTAGCTACAAATGTACATTCTCTCTCTCATAATGATTATAGCTATCCCAATCTTATAATGTAACTCTATTTCGCCTTTAGTGGCGCACCTTATTCTCCATAGTACTACCTACCCCAAGTATATTATATTGCCATTATCAAACGGGTGGTCGGTTGCTCATACTTTGGCAATCGGTCAAAATTAATCTTTTTAACTTTAGAATCTTCCCAGCACGTTTTAAGAGATTAACTACATTTCAACAAAAAAAATTAATTAAAAAAAATGGATTGACGTGAAGAGTTCTCCGTTCCATTTTTTAAAATATTTGTCAAAATCACCCTCAACGATTCTAAAGCATGAAAGGGACCTCCCCTTGGTTACCTTCGTCTGCTCAAATTGGTATCTTTATCAAAAAAACGCACGTAATGTGTTTTTTCAACTTTTGCTTTTTCATTGGGATGGAGCATCTCGTATTCTCATTCACAACTTTGTATGTACAAAAGGGTGAGAATAATTTTTCTTCAAATATTTTAAAATATTATTTTTTAATTAGTGTTATGTAGAAAAGGTTGAGAACGTTTTCCTGTTTGTTAAAAATATTTTTTAATTAATATTTTTTAATTCTAAAGAATGTCTTTTAATTATAGGGATAAGTTTATATTTTAGATTTTGGGTGGATTCATAAGCATAATTTTTTTTACATTGTATGAGAATGAGACAAGCGTACTATCTAAATGATTTTGTGGAAATAAATCTAAAATCGAAATAAACATTATATGAATACAAAAATAAAAAATAACTTGTTACACCGATTTTTGTTTATATCTTAGAATTTGGGGTGGACTACTATCTATGTTTTTCCTAAATTGAAGGAGGATGAGACAAGTGTACTTTCTAGATTGATTTTATGAACATAATTCAAAATTCCAAATAAACAATTAAAAAATATATATATATAAAATAGCTAATGCATGGATAACTAGTAGCTCATGCATGGATAACAAGTAGTGATAGACAACCCAATTAACTAAAGAAGGTAACACGTAGTTGATGCATAAACAACAGGTGATTACAACACTTGTTCACTAACTCTTAGCTCATGCATAGATAACACTCACTCGTAGTTCATTCATGGATAACACGTAGTGATAGACAACCAAATTAACTAAAGAAGGTAACAAGTAGGTAGCTGAGGGCATAAACAACAGGTGATTACAATGCTTATTCATGGCACTTAACTTGTGACCTATGAATGGATAACTTGTAGCTCATGCATGGATTACACCTAATAATAGACAACCCAATTAACTAAAGAAGGTAATAGGTAGCTAAAGCATAAACAACGGAGGATTACAACACTTGTTCATGGCACTTAACTTGTGGCATATGCATGGATAACTGGTAGCTCATGCATGGATAACACCTAATAATAGACAACCCAATTAACTAAAGAAAGTAATAGGTAGCTAAGGCATAAACAACATGTGATTACAACATTTGTTCATGGCACTTAACTTGTGGCCTATAAGTGTTCACAGACCACAAGTTAAAATTAAGTGGCTGTGCTAGTAGCTAATGCATAACTAGTAAGTAATGCATGGATAATAGACAGTTTATGACACAACCTCTTAAACTGATGATGGACAGTTAATGGCACAACCCGTTTAACTAGAAAAAAAAAAAAAAAAAAGACAGACAACTTAACTTTTAACTTGTAACTAGGTAGTGGGTAGCAGAGTCTGCATTTAGAGGAGCAGGATGGATGTGCGAATATCATGAATAGACCGGGTAGGATTTTGTGAAGATTGAGGATTTCAAGAACAGTTTCTCAGAAGTTGCGCAGCGATTAGACCAGTCAAATCAAAGGAATCAGATAGAAAATTTGTCAAGAAATTTGCAGAGACCAATCCTCAAGAGCTTCTGTAAGATGTTAAATTGATCATCAAACACCTTAAATGAGGATCATATCTGGTGCTAGTAGCGATTCAGTAAGACTCTTCTTCTAAGGCCTGTGCATTAGATACTAGTTTAGATAGTGCAAGAAGCAATAAGCTTCAGCTAATGGGGAAGAGGTCGAAGAGCACGTCAAAAGCAACGGCCCAACAGTCATTGAAGACTAAGGCCAAAAATAGGGTTGATGATTTGCAGGGAATGTTCACTGACTTGCAGCAGGCCAGGAAAGAGAACCGAGTCACCAATTCTGTAGTTTTGGAGGAGCAGGTTCATCAATTGCTGCGGGAATGGAAAGCCGAGCTACATGAGGCATCGCCTGCTACATCTTTGCTGGTTACTTTCTGACCTCTTTTGCAAATTCTGTTTATTCTTATTTGTTTTCATTCATTAAGAACAGCAGAAGTGTCAATGTATTGTAGAATAATTCCCCGAATTATGTTGGTAGTCTGTTTGAGTAAAAGTCTCTAAGGTTCATGGATTTCAGATGAAGGTACCGTTGTGTGTTTTGCTTGTATTGTTTGTTTGTTCTGTTAACCTATTCAATCTCCATTGAATTTATAAGTCTGTTTGTATTCCTATTGTTTGATATCAATTGAATTTGTTTCGACTATTGAGAAATCAAAACTTTATAAGTTTGTTTGCATTCTTATGGTTTGAGATTGATTCAAAAAAGGAACCTCGCAAATATTTACAGGCAGCAAGCCTATGTTCATCAGATTTGTCTTCTGATATGTGGCGTTTGCTGCAACTTCAAGAAGAGGAGGATGATGCTACCAGTGTTCTTGCAGAACCATGCATCCCCGAGCTTCAGCTTAAAGAAACTATCCTTGAAGCTGCTAATCCTACTAGTTTTCAGGAGGTAGATTCCTACTAGTGAAATAAGAAAAGTGTTTCCAAAGGATTCTTCATAATTTTATGTATGGTTGCTGGTTCATAATCTTATGTATGGTTGCTGGTATCCTTATGGCTAATTTTACATTTCGGTTGTCTTCAGGACTTCTTTGTGAACCACGCAAATACACAAGTGCAAACCATTGATGGAACTAGCAGGTCTGAAAATATTCATGTAGAATCATTACTGCAAAGTATTGATGAGGGCTTGGGAGCAGTAGCCCAGATAAATTGGGATTTTAGTCATAATCTATGCCTCTCTTTTGACACTGGGGTTGAGGAAGAAAGTATACCTGAATTTCAAGGTCCATGTCCAGGAATTTCTCCTCCAGCTGCGGCTTTCTTAGGCCCCAAATGTGCCCTTTGGGATTGTCCCAGGCCTGCTCAACCATCAGAATGGTGCCAAGAATATTGTAGCAATTTTCATGGAATTGTGGCTTTGAATGAAGGCCCACAAGGTGCAGGACCTGTTCTACGACCTGGAGGAATTGAGCTGAAGGATGGCCTTCTCTTTGCTGCCCTTGGTGCTAAAATTAAGGGAAAAGTTGTTGGGATTCCTGAATGTGAAGGTGCTGCAACAACGAAATCACCCTGGAATGCACCTGGTATGGTACTCACATTTTGCAGTATGATTGCATAAAATCTTACAAAGAAAAAGGACGGTTTAAGTCATGGATAACGTGTGTTTTTCAAGTTTCAGAGGAGACTTATGTTTTTAGAGACTAAATTTGTTGATAAGGGTACCCTGATTAAATACATATGGTCTTATAGTTTTCTTCATTGACTAGTATTATTTTCTTATTTTTGCAGAGCTCTTTAACTTGTTTGTTCTCAAAGGTGAAGTTGTTAGAGAGTGGCTATTTTTTGATAAGCCACGGAGGGCTTTTGAGAGTGGAAACAGAAAGCAGCGATCATTGCCAGATTACAGTGGCCGTGGTTGGCATGAATCAAGAAAGCAAGTCATGAAGGATTTTGGTGGAGTTAAGAGGTCCTATTACATGGATCCTCAGCCATCAAGTCAGTTCGAATGGCATCTTTTTGAATATGAAATGAATAACTGCGATGCATGTGTATTGTATAGGTTGGAGTTGAAGCAGGTTGATTCCAAGAAGAACATGAACCCCTGATTGTAGTGGGGCACAAGCCTTGATCAAGAAGCTGGTAAAAATGTCAAATGTATCACTAGGCCTATGGGTTGTTATCATTCCAAATAATTGACTGAAAATTTTCATTTCATCACACCATCGTGATGGCTACAAATTGCAATCCATTCTAGCACTTGGATTCTAGCCATGTCCCATTATAACGCCACAAGAAGGTATAAGTAAACTAGGTAAGGGAGGACGAACCGAGTCATCCCCATTTGTTCATATTATTTATGGTACATTAATTCCAGGGAAGGGAAAGAAACACACTGATGGAAGAATATTAGTGTGACCAAGCTTTTGCATGCAAGATTGGGTTACAATGTGTAACAAGGCTTAACCATTAAACATGTTTACAACACATCATTGTCTATCACTTTGATTTGCACCAAAACTCCATCATTACAAGTGTGTGCTTGCATCGATACTGTTGTGTTATTAGACTCCATTGAGGCAATGACCAAATATGTGCAGCCATGATTATATAAATTTTAGTTGAACTTCCATTTAGCATTACTCTAATTCTTATGGATTTAGTCAACCTCTAAACTCTTTTGGGATCAAACTTTGCTACTTCAAAGTTGTCAAAGGACTTCCCTTCTTAATTGAGGAAAATACTTTTAGATTTGCTAAGGTGTATAGTTGTCAAAGGACTTCCCTTGTTAATTGAGAAAAGTACTTTTAGATTTGCTAAGGTGTATGTAGGATGCCTATCCTTTAATCATAATCTTATAAGGTTTTAGGATTTCTTGTCTAGTCACTCCAAGTCCTTGTATTGCAAAACTATTTCTTACTTCATATCTTTGTCAACTTCAAGGATAGTTCTTAGAAAATTGGCGAGCTAGATTTTCTTCACCAATACCAATGATAATGACTTGTAAAGCTTTGGGCAATTTACATTGAACATTGGATGAATTCCCATGGTCATTGACATATTCAACCTAAGCATAGTCTCTCCTCGCTTGATGATGGTGTAGGGGTTATGTCTTATCTATTTGAGAATTTTGTCTTTCTCCTTGAAAATTATTTTTTAGTAAAAAACTTATAGCTCAATATCCACTAAAAAATCAATGATTTATGCAATGTTAATCATGCATGGCATTATGCTTCTACAAAAGCTTCTTGAACTTAATAACATATCTTTAAACTTTGTCAATAAGCTTAATCATTTGCCCATTTGCAATGTCACTACCTTAGGGATGGGACCTAAAATAACCAATGGATCTTTGGGCAAAAATGCAAAGCACACTTCAAATGGTGCAATGTGTTATGTACCAGCATAGATCCATCTAAACTCTAGATCTACCATGCACCGAAAGGGATCAAATACCTAGAGGCACAAACCATTTTTATTGTTCATCTTTTATCGTATAGGTTTTCACCTCGAGGTATTTGATCCCTCTTGGCGTATGGTAGAATTAGAGTTTAGATGGATCTGGGTTGGTTGTAGTCTGGGGCAGTCACATTAAATTTGTAGATGATCATGATTATGCATATGAAGTATGTAAGATGCAACTTCAATAGTTAAATGAGAAATAAGATGGATAACAATGTTGAATGATGAAACATGTGAATAGTAAGAAAGTAAGAGAATATGTATAATCAGTCATAAATAGATTATCTCAAATGCTATCCGTAGCATATTTGTGAATGCTATCAGGATATTATCCTCATTTTGAATTTCTTCCATTGGGGCTATCTCAACAACTCTTGCATCATTTTTCTCTCTAAAAGTTACATGTTCAACTCATTGATATCAGAATATGTCATCCTCTGTTCTTGTTGTTGGTCAATTGCCATTTATTGTGATCATTTTTGGCAAAATGCTCTCTGTTTCTCAAAATTTCATTTACTCTCTTCTTGCATTTGGACTGGTGTCATTTGTTGTGACGGAATTTGTCACCGTGCTCTTTATTGTTCATTTTTTGTCTTCTTAATTCTTCCTTTTGTTCTTCAATGATATTTGCTAACTTTTTTCTACGTCACCTAACACATTCTCGTGTCTATCTTCTTACTTCCTCAACATGCATAGCATCAATATCTTCATTGTGAGAACACGTGATAACATGAATTACTGTACCACAATCAAGCAACATAGTCAATTAAATTGAATCAGATAAAATTGAAATCAATGCATTGTACTCATTCAAGAACCATAGTCAATTGAATTGAATCGAATAACACCGAAATCAATGCACCGTACTCAATCAAGGGCCATAGTCTACTAAATTGAATCAAGAAACACTGAAATCAACACTCTGTACTCGATCAAGAGCCATAGTATATTGAATTGAACCAGATAACACTGAAATTAATGTAATGTACTCAATCAAGAGCCATAGTCTATTGAATTGAAACGGATAACACTGAAATCAATGCATTGTACTCAAGTGCCATAGTCAATTGAATTGAAGCAGATAACACTGAAATCAATGCACTTACTCAATCAAGAACCATAGTCAATTGAATTGAATCGCATAACATTGACATCAATGCACTGCACTCAATCAAGAGCCATAGTCTATTGAATTGAAATGGATAACACTAAAATCATTGCACTAACATTGAATTCAATGTAGCAGTCACTGCAATCAAGGAAGAACTAAAATTAATGCAATAGTAGATCATAAACCAATGTTCCAACATTGAATTCAATGCAACAATTATTGCAATCAATACATCGTTGAAATCAATACAACTGTCTCAAAAATCAATGCACCGAAGCTAAATTCAATGCAACACTGAAATCGATGGAAAAATGTTAGAAATTAATGCACTGACTTTGAATTCAATGCAACAATTATTCCAAGCAAGGCAACACAGAAATCAATGCAACAGTCTCATAAATCAATGCACCAACACTAAAATAAATGCAACAAACACTGAAATTAATGTATAATTGTATATTTCAATTGTCTTATTTATTTGACAAACTATAAAATATTAGTATTCTATGTTAACTATTTATACCTATTTATCATCCATTACTAGATGTAAAACATAGTATGCACATAGGAAACATACTATGCACATTGAGAACATATTATGCACCTATCAATGTTTAGTGAACATACCATTAGGCTTACACATATTTATAGTAAATAGAGCTTAGATTGTTGGGGGCAGTGGTTGTGATACTCCCCATTCACATTCAAATCTAACTTGTGACCTATGGATGTAGCACAATTTTGTAAAAGAGATTATTGTTTTAGTCATTTTTACTTTTACTTCTAATTTTGATAGGGCCTCATTTTTACACCTTTTTACTTCTAATATGACTAGGCTTAATTTTTACCTTTTTTTCTTCTAATATTAGTTGGCCTTAACTTTTTGCCCTTTTTTACTTCTAATTTTAGCTGGGCTTAATTTTTACTTTAAATTTTGATTTGTAAAAGAAACACAACATTGTAGACTTCTAATTTTTAGAAACTAAAACCCACTCATTTAAACTAATCTGTTATTTTATTTTTTAGTTTAGTCACAAACTAAAACCAATCTATACATTTTATTATTTTAGTTTACTCACAAACTAAAACAAATTTATTTGAATTAGTTTAATATTTTACTTCTAAATTTTAGAAACTAAAACAAAAAAAATTAACCAAATATATTATTGTTTTTGGTTTAGCCACAAACTAAAACCAATTCGAGCAACACACCATACTATTAATGCATAGTAATACATAGTAACATTAAAGTCCATATCAATATGAAATATGAATACTAAATGACCGGATTGATTTATATGATCTTAATGTAATATAACAAGCACCAATAATAATATCTATTAATGCATAATAAAACTTCAATTAACATATATTTAATTTTCATTAAAATATATAAATTTTGTTTAAATTGACATTTTTATATTTTTATTAAAACATGTAGAATTATATTTTGCGATCATTGTGGAATGACAGAAATTGAAAAACAAGTTCTCAATATAATGTCCTTACTACTAAAACATTTATATAATACAAATATAAAACAATAGATTTTGGTTTTGAATACGATGTCCCTACAACGGACTCGAATATATATGCAATCCTTAATTATATTTTCAAATTTATTAATAGTTAGAATCCTACATTAATTGAAGATTATACAATCTTTAATTATATTTTCCTAAACTAGCAATTGTCTCATGAGGGGCAAAAGGAACATTGAGCAGAAAAAAGTATCCGAAAAGGAAATCAAGTTGGTTAAATTAGTAACTTTAAATCTTAAAGGAAGAGTGTAAGGAAGGGAAAGCTCTAAATCTTTCAACAAAGTAACTTTTACACAAGGATTTAAATAGTTTTACGAGAGAGAGGAAGTTAGACACTGGAAGTATGGTTTTTTGTGTTGTATGCAAATTGCCTAATACATATCCACTGGTATGAAAGAAAATAATCTTTTTAGAACTTTGAGTTTCTTTGACAATGCATCTAAGGGTTGACACTTATTTCTCTATTAATAGTCTCTGATTGTATGGTAGGTAACCCCAGATCCAGTCTTGAGTGTCATGAAGTTGTCATGACCTCTAGCATGCTCGGATATTGGAGCAAATAACCTAGAAAAATAATATCTTAGAGGCACAATATTAACTGTAGCTTGGAGGCACAATAAATATCTTAGAAAATGAATAGAATATTAATTGTGTATTTTTATTTCTATACTCTTGTAAGTATCCTTAGCACTTGCACTTGCTCTTTTATATTGTGCCATGAACACTTAAAGATGTGATTTATATTTTTAATAAATAGAAACTATGTTTATTTTTTTCAAATGCATTGGTCTTCACACTTTTTTATAGAATGTTTACAAGAAAAAAATTTGTAGTGCACCATCATTAAGAAAGAGTTTAAAAACTATAAGTTATGAAAGTCAAATTGATGGCATTTCTTCGCCATTAAAGACAAGTTCTTGTGTTCCTCATGATGAAGAGGAGAATGAACACCTTATTGACTAGTCCTTCAAGCAGGCATCTCCTCCTCGTTTAGTCTGGTGAATTTGGTGACAAAAGCAAAAGGCCAAGCTCCCTCCCATTCTAGCTCTTCTATAATCGTATGACTCAGACTAGGTGATTGCTTTGACCGAATATCAATCTTATAAGGTCATAAGTCCAAAAGAGTCTATCTTCATTCAATAATTATACACATAATCTTTCTTTCTTAAATATTTAAACGTACACACTTCCTTAAAATTAAAATGTGTAAATGTCAAAATCTAAAATAATCTTTATTGGTTGTAAATGTCAAATTCATCAACAAATAAACTAGAGAATTTAATGGTCAAAGTCCAAAAATATTATCGGAAAAAGCTTAACAACTAGAGAGTTTGAAATCAAAGTTCAAAATGTCATATAAAAAAGGTTGTTCTTTTACATAGTGGTGGTTCTTAATTTTCATTAGTAGGTTTCTTACCTTAAAAAATTTGTTAATTTTAAGTATAAAACTTTGTCAATTTGGTAGGTCTAAAGAAATGCCATCTATATCTTTTTTTGTCATTCATAAACAATATGAGAACTTTTTCTTAGTGTAGTGTCTTGTCTTAAAGATTTTTGTAATTAAGTCAAAATAGCCTAGAAAAATGTAAGAAAAGCTCCATGCACATGGTACAAGGAGCACCACCACTCAAAACTTTAGTAAAAGTAAAAGTACATTATATCCATCATCACTTTCTTCATTGCTATTTGAATTTTTCAATAATTTTTTTACAAATTAAAGTTTCATTATATTAAAAAAAAACTTATTTTAACATTTTTGAACATATATCAATAGTTTGCATTCAAACAAGTATTTATTCTAAATAGAGCATATATTGATGGAAAGATGTGTATACATTGGAATAGCTATATTCATGTAAACATTAATAATTAAAGATTTATTTTTAGCATATTTAATTTTAAAAAGCATACCTTTTAGGTTTTGTTGAATATTTTATATGGTAATTACTCAAGGATTATGTTAGTAAGAGATATCACTTTTTTTATAATCATTCCCATAAACATAAAGATATTAATATATAGGAGTTTATATGTTACTATGATCCATATCTCTCCATCAATATGAAATTAATTAATTAAATATATAAAATATTACAAAATTTAAATATATTTGTATTGATATATTTAATTTAGTTAAAAAAATTGAAAGTTTTTAGTAAATTCAACGCTATATTCCATGTTAAAATTTTATTTATTAATTTAAACATTTTTTATATACAATTATTAAAAAGAAATCATAAATAATATTAATATAAAATAAAATTATCAACCTAAAATTAAAAACTACCTTTCACTCATTTTATCTTTATAAAAATACTCTATAAACCAACTCTTATAAGGAAAAGTAATGTGGAACCTCCAACAACACAGAAGTAGTTAATATACATAAAATATTGTTTTTAAATATATATATATATATGTATACCTTTCGTTATGATTGTGAGTTAAATTTTTTGAAAATTGGGATGTCGGAGTTAGTGTATTTAAAGCATGGAACATACCTCTGGATGATGATGAGAATAAATTATTATAGAAACAGATTCCACATGTAATTATGTGAAAGAGGATCATGCCTTTAAAGGCACTCCAAAATAATCAAAGCCTTCAACATGATGCCAGCTAACACATCTCACAGCAAGACTTCTGAAAATGAAAACAAAGCAAATGTCTTATATGCATTGTTAGTCCCAATCAAGGATGTCAAAAACCATTGAAACGGGGACGCACTAGCGGGATTAAAACAACTATGCGCACGCACCTAAGGCAGCGCACACACGATGCTAGGTTTGGTACCGAACCGAGGCGTGTGCACGCTTAGGGGCATGCACACGCTCCTATTAAAAAAAAAAACAGAGTCGAATTCTCCCATTCTTCTCATTGGAGCCGAGCGTGACTTCCCCTCCACGTGCGCGTGACTACAGCCACCAAAAGAGGCCATTTCTACTCCAAAACCCACCATATCGATCCACCAACTCATCAACATGTCAATTGGATAGGAAAATTCGAATTTTTTTGTCATTTTATTCATTCTTTGTGTCAATTTTTTGATTTTTTTTGTTTATTAAATTGTTAATAATTCCCAAATTTTTAAAACAATGGACCAATTTTCAATTGCAGATTGTAAACCGAGACAATGAGTGAACAAAATATTAACCTGGAGTCTGGTGGAACACAAGAAAACCCAAACCTTGGACCCAATGCCGAAGAAAACCGTCAACAAAATCCAAATGCCGAAGAAAACCAAAACCCCTAACAAAATGTTGAACAAGATGACCTTAACCATTATGTAAATGAAACAAGAGTGCACACTTTAGAACTAAGAAACATGGGGGAACCATCTCGAGTGTCTCTTGCCACATCAATTGAGAGCTCAATTGACTCCCTCATCCATGCACATTGTCAATTGACCAACATGAATAAATATAGAGCTAGGATGCGGGAGTATTACTCCACGGGAATTTCCAAGGAAGCAATAAAATATTTGAATATTACAAAGTCCCAATTATATAGTGTGTTCACCGATTCAAGAACACAACAACCACCCAACACTAGAAAGCCACGTGTCTTCATGGATTGGTGTCATTACCAACCATGGAGGGACAATTGGATGCAAAGGTGGTTCATGGTGTACAATAAACCTCCCTGCAATAATAGGGAGGTTCCACAGTACTTCCTTCAGCAACTGTGGGTTGAGTTTATGCTCGGTTTACATGTCAACTATTTTGACATAATCGAGTTGCAGGGTGTTGGGCGTGGCTCTGCCCAAGATCGACCTGCTACCAGGAGGAACCCACTAAGAGGGACACCAGCTCCTAGGTGCGACCCCAACCCCTTCTCCCCAGCCACCTCAGTTACCCCACAAGCTTGATCAGATCGAGGAGGCAATGAGGAATGTTACACGTGGAGTCCTCAGACACACCTCCTTTGTAGCAACGACTACAATGGAGAGGTCAGTTGACCTTGATAGAGATCCAGGTGCATGGCCTTCACGACAGGGCCAGGATAGACCTATGACCGATGGTAGCCATGCTGGGCATTCCAGTTCGATGGGGACAATGCCACATCTTTGTCCCCATTGCGGGCACACTTTCCCTGGCCTGATCGAGGGCCATTATATGGATCAGGTCAGCAATTTTTTTAATGTGTTTTCAATCATCACTTGATAACTTGTAAAGTATTTTTAAAGTATTTTTGTTTGACTTAAACTATTATTTCAATGTACAGTTATTCAGAGCTGAGACACCAACATAGGAGAATGTAGGATCTCCCAACATGGATGCAGCAATGGCAGCTACAACTGAAATTGTGGCACCTCACACGGAGGTATTTTCAGTACCTCACACAATATTGTTATTACTTATGGCATTTATATCACTTAAGTATTTATATTTATGGCATACACGTTGATAGTTCATATAATGTTTTTGAATATCATGATTGCCTAAATAATGACTTGTTTAACATGTTCATAACATGCATGCATTTTGGTGTCCACAGGTGTTCCCTGACTACGGTGATCAACCATCCCCGCCAGGGATTGGCAGATCACCATATACATAGGTACAATGTGTATTTAAAAGCACGCTTTTAATTTGAATTGTTACGACTTACTATGGTTTAATTTATTATTTGTTTACTAAATTGTGATATTACAAATGTATATGTAGGTGCCACCAACAGCTGCAGGTCTCCATTTTAGTCCTATGTTTCCTCCCTCTCCCATGGGTCCCCCCCCCCTCACTCCCATCTAGACCCCTCCCTCCGTCCACCCCCTCCCTTCCATCCAGCCTCCCCTCTCCGACCATACTCCCCCCTCCATTTATCCTCCCCCACTCGTCCACTCCCCCCCATCTATACATCCTCCCTAATTTATCCACGCCCCCTATCTATCCATCCTCCCCCATTCGTTCATGCCCCCCCTTCCTTCCAGCTTCCCCTATTCATCCACAACCTCCCTTCCGTCCATCCTCCTCCCTCTATGAAGGACTTCCCTCCCATGCACCATCCCTCAACATCCCCCCTAGTCCTTTTCATTCGATACCCTCTATCGTACAGTCGACAGGGGTTCATCATCCACGACGTCCTCCTCCACCCCATACCACCATGTCTTCTCCCACCATATCATCCCCACTTCCCGCCACTATTGTGGCATCTACTCTTCTAGTATCCTCATCTGTATCTCCATTGGTTGCACCTGTAGTGGCTGACACTACATCTGTGCCCCCCCCCCCACGACTGCATCGGAGCTGGTTGTCCAGCCATCTGCTCCACCTACTATCTCAGAATCCCAGCCATGTCCATCGTCGAAGGTGTTCACGGTGAGAATCAAGCTAATTTATGAAAATATTTTGATGCATTAACAAAAATTAATTTAAGCTATTATTACTTTTCAATGAAATGATTGTTGTAAATGTTGTAGGATGGAATTGTTGAGAGGCTCCACAGATCTAGGACACCTGCCTCACATTTCCCACTTGCATCAGAGGTGATTTATTTAAGATTCGAATTCTACATTTGTTTTATAAATGTGGTAAATGTTGCAAATGCTTGAAAATGACGGTATCTTATATCATTTGTTCCAGAGCCCGGAGAGACGGTCTACTCCTAGACGGAACAAGATCCGAAGCACCAATAGCTCGAAGAGTAGGAAGATCAACTTTGGAGATGTGCCTGGGAGTGACGGGGGTGGTCACAATGCTTGACACACCATGTTATGTACATTAGCCATGATGTGGCACTTTTGTGCACTAGTTTCCATGTACTTTGTATCTACGGCACGAGTTGCCATGTATTTTGGATCTACGGCATGATTTGTCTCATTTTCTATAGGGCACGAGTTGCCATTGTATGTACATTGGGAGTCATGTTCCACAATTTGCCAGAAATTGTATATGTTTGGATGAGTTTTGTAGCCTTGATGTACATGGATTTCCAGTTATGTGATTTATATCGATGTTGTCTATATTAGGATCTTGTTGTCTAATGTTGTTGTCTCATGTTGTGTGTATCATGATGTGATGTTGTCTAAATTTGGTTTTTACTTCTATCCGTCCATGGCATGCAGTCTTAAGTTTTGGTACCAATGATGTCCATGCATTAGTTGATAATGTGAATCAACCTGAAGCTTACCTAGATCATAGAAGAGAAGTTGGATATCATAGTTCAGCTTGGTTTCCACATGTAAAAGCTTGTAATGGTATCTATGTTAAGAAAACATTATAAACATATGCTAACTGAAACAAAATAATGTGTGAGAATTAATCTAAAATCAAACGGAATAAATGGATGGACAAATCACACCTCATGGCACATAAGATATATATTGGGAACTTGAGTACTAGGAAAAGAATACTTAAAAATAGAAAATGTTCATTGTTGTCAAAAGGTTAAAATGAGATCCAACATAATTTTTAATAGCTCTACATAATGAGATCCAAAATGTCCACACTCTACATAATGAAATGTCGTCACTAGTATTTATATTGACCATTTTGTCTACTTAAGATCATGCAACAAATTAATAACCAAGTTATGGAATCATTTCTTAATCAATTGTCACCATAAAAATAGGTCAACCTTGAGCACAATGTATAGCTAGATCATTAATTCTCACTCATGGATATAGCCACCTTTGATTTCATGACCATCACATCCACTACCATTTACAATTAGGACTTCCTTAATTTATCATTATGTGATAGCAATCTAATATTATGTAGACACATTGACTTAAGCACATATAGTTGACATTACAATAAATGACTACTATGAGGTGTATTTTTTAGGCTAAATCCACCTCAACACACCAACTTGTTACCCTAATACCCCAAATGCTTTCGAATTCTGTCTGGAAGGGATTGAGGGCTATTAGGACATCCTAATTCATATATTGGACACTCAGACACTTGTTAAAGACATTTAGGACTTGCATTACATCAATGGAGTCACACATACACCCTCATCAAGTTGCATGCATCCATTAGTGCGCCATCAACACTAGAACATGTAAGCATTACTACATGTTGGACTAAGCTTTACTAATGTTATGATAATATTAGGTTTTCCATCCATTGAGAAGGTTGTCATAGGTGTGCATATCCACCATATAAAAACCTTCATGGTACAACCAATTTCAAACCATTAGGTTTCTAAATTAGGTATCCGGTGCTAGGTACAATGGTTTTCTAGTTGATGATGGACCCTTGCTATATAGATGAGAAACTATGCATATATGTGTATAGTGATTTTGATTCAAATGTATGCACATGAATATATATGTACAATGAAAATGATTTAATTTGTATATGTATTATAATCTAGGGCTAGATCTTAGGCTACATAATAGGTTTCATTGTGATTAGAATACAAACTAGGGTTTACACTACCAACTAGGGTTTTTAGGCTAGGATCTCGTGTTTCTAGGCTAGGATCCAAGTTCTAGGGTCACCATCTTAATGTTTAATTCAACTATCATGACATCATTCTCACCAATACCATGCCCACTACTACAATCACCATCAAGCCTCTCAATCCCACTTTGTACATTTCCAATACTTCCAAGTTAAAATTTATAGGTCTTGTTGCTAAAAGCTTTTCACTTATCTATTCACATAGACAAATCCACTTCCGTGAAAGATTTGTTGTAGCTTGGTATGTGCAAGTTCACATGCAATAATAGTTGAGAAATCCAAAACATCCTATACCTTGGAAAAACAACCTTATTGAAGGGGAGAACATCATAGTACAATCTCAATAGCAATGTGTTTTTTAATGAATAGCCTCTATAAAGGGCAGACTATATTTATCTGGTCTTTAAGGCCAAGTCATTTGGAATAGAATGTCACAATTTCAATTACACCATTAATGCAACGTGTTCAAATTGAAAGTTTTGTTTTGTTGCATTACATGTGGCCAAACATTAACTTCCACGAATTATTCTTTAAAAAAAATATATATTATAAAATGCTATTTTTTTAAGTCTAACTTCATTGCTGAAGGGTTATTTTGTCACTAAAACTTCGTGTCAAGGGCAATGTAAAAATTCAAAACGTAAAAAAAATTTAGTTTGAAGGGAGGAGATGAAATGAAATTCCAATGCGAAATGCCATTGCCAATAATTGAAATCTTCACATGATCAATGCTCTGTGCATGTTGGCGTGCATGAGTATTTCATGTTGACTAACTTTTATCTACACATTGCTACAAATACGTGCCAGGTCCAACTAATGCAAATGATCTTCCCATGTCTTGCTAAAAAGAAGAATGTCAACTAGATAGATGATCACAAATAAGTCAAAATACAATCTTAGCACTCCATTCATTGTCGTCATAAATGTCACAAAGCCAACAATAAGATTAGATGACATCAACACCATTCAAACAATCCTAAGTTGGCACATTTTAAAATGTTTCCCTCCACATATCCTCTTACTTGATATGGCTCTAATGATAATCAAACTTCAAGTTAATTTTACATCTTCATCATGATTGTCATCTCTAGGTTCCTCATCAACATCTCCATCATCATCATCTTCTCCATCATCATCATCATCATCTTCATCACCATCACCATCATCATTAACATCATCATCATCATCATCATCATCATCATCATCATCATCAACATCTTCATCATCATTGTCATCTCTAGGTTCCTCATCAACATCTCCGTCACCATCATATTCTCTATCATCATCATCATCATCTTCATCACCATTACCATCACCGTCATCATCAACATCTTCATCATCATCACCATCATCATCATTATCATCAACATCTTCATCATCATTGTCATCTCTAGGTTCCTCATCAACATCTCCATCATCATCATCTTCTCCATCGTCATCATCATCATAACCATCACCATCACCATCAGCATCAACGTCTTCATCACCATCACCATCATCATGATCATCATCAACATCTTCATCATCATTGTCATCACATCAACATCTCCATCATCATCATCTTCTCCATCATCTTCATCACCATCTTCATCACCATCACCATCATCATCAACGTCTTCATCATCATCACCATCATCATCAACGTCTTCATCATCATCACCATCATCATCATCATCAACATATTCAGCATCATTGTCATCTCTAGGCTCCTCATCAACATCTCCACCATCATCATCTTCTTCATCATCATCATCATCATCTTCATCACCATCACCATCACCATCATCATTAACATCTTCATCATCATCACCATCATCATCATCATCATCATCAACATCTTCATCATCATTGTCATCTCTAGGTTCCTCATAAACATCTCTGTCATCATCATCTTCTCCATCATCTTCATCATCATCTTCATCACCATCACCATCACCATCATCATCAACGTCTTCATCATCATCACCATCATCATCATCATCAACAACAACATCTTCATCATCATTTTCATCTCTAGGTTCCTCATCAACATCTCCATCATCATCATCATCATCATCATCCTCATTACCATCACCATCATCATCAACGTCTTCATCATCATCACCATCATCATCATCATCATCAACACCTTCATCATCATTGTCATCTCTAGGTTCCTCATCAGCATCTATGTCATCATCATCTTCTCCCTCATCATCATCATCATATTCACCACCATCACCATCATCATCAACGTCTTCATCATCATCATCATCATCATCATCATCATCAACATCTTCATCATCATTGTCATCTCTAGGTTCCTCATCAACATCTCCATCATCATAATCTTCTCCATCATCATCATCATCATCATCTTCATCACCACCACCATCATCATCAACGTCTTCATCATCATCACCATCATCATAATCATCATCAACATCTTCATCATCATTGTCATCTCTAGGTTCCTCATCAACATCTAGCCATAAGTTCTCGGTCGACGATTTTGCAAATTTGACCCCATGTGCAAAAATTGCACACTCCCGTACTGAGCAAAACCCTAGTTTCCAAAATGGACATACAAGATGACACCCGGGCCATGGGAGTAGAGGAGAGGGGCACCCCTACCACTATCCCGATGTCCTGAATCCAACGGAGTCGACGATTTGTCGATCAGAGCCACGACCGTCAATCTATGGCTCGTTCTATCTTGCATCCAAAAGGCCTTCAGGGACACTTGTTGGATACCTACCAGGGGCATAGAACTCCAACTGTGCAACAAAACCGGGTTCTGGGGAGTCTTGAAAGTGTGTCTAGGAAGGTTCCAGCTGGGAACGCTGGCCATAAGTGCCCGGTGGATGATTTTGCAAAGTTGACCCCCGTGTGCAAAAATTGCACAATCCCTTACTAAGCAAAACCGTAGTTTCCAAAATGGACCTACAAGATGACACCCGGGCCATGTGACCGGAGGAGAGGGCGCCTAGCACTATCCCAATGTACTGAATCCAACGAATTTGATGGTTTGTCGATCGGAGCCATGGTCGTTATTCTATGGCTCATTCCGTCTCACATCCAAAAGGCGTTCAGGGACACCTGCTGGATACCTATCGGGGGCATAGAAATCCAACCGTTCAACAAAACCAGGTTCCCAGGAGTCTTGCAAGTGTGTCTAGGAAGGTTCCGGCTAGGAATGCTAGCCATAAGTGCCCGATGGGTGATTTTGCAAAGTTGACCCCCATGTGCAAAAATTGCACACTCCCTTACTGAGCAAAACACTAGTTTCAAAAATGGACCTACAAGGTGACACCCAGGCCATGGGACTGGAGGAGAGGGGCACCCCTACCACTATCCCGACATCTTGAATCCAACGGAATCGACGGTTTGTCAATCGGAGCCATGGTCCTCATTCTATGGCTCATTCTGTCTCGCATCCAAAAGGCCTTCAGGGACACCTGCTAGATACCTACCAGGCGCATAAAACTCCAACCATGCAACAAAACCGGGTTTCAGGGAGTCTTACAAGTGTGTCTAGGAAGGTTCTGGCTGGGAACGCTAGACATAAGTGCTCGGTGGATTATTTTGCAAAGTTGACCACCGTGTGCAAAAATTGCACACTCCCCTACTGAGCAAAACCCTAGTTTCCAAAATGGACATACAAGGTGACACCCGGGCCATGGGACCGAAGGAGAGGGGCACGCCTAGAACTATCCAGATGTCCTGAATCTAACGGAGTCGACGGTTTGTCTATCGGAGCCACGGTCGTCATTCTATGGCTCATTCCATCTCGCATCCAAAAGGCCTTCAAGGACACTTGCTGGATACCTGTCGGGGGCATAGAACTCCAACCGTGCAACAAAACCAGGTTCCAGGGAGTCCTGCAAGTGTGTCTAGGAAGGTTCGGGCTGGGAATGCTAGCCAAAAGTGCCTGGTGCATGATTTTGCAAAGTTGACCCCTGTGTGCAAACATTGCATAGTCCCTTACTGAGCAAAACCCTAGTTTCCAAAATGGACCTACAAGGTGACACCCAGGCCACAGGACCAGAGGAGAGGGGCACCCCTAGCACTATCCCAACATCTTGAATCCAACGGAGTCAACGGTTTGTCGATTGGAGCCACGATCGTCATTCTATGGCTCGTTCCATATCGCATCCAAAAGGCCTTCAGGGACACCTGCTGGACACCTATCGGGGGCATAGAAATCCAACCGTGCAGAAAAACTGGGTTTCAGGGATTCCTGCAAGTGTGCCTAGGAAGGTTCTAGCTAAGAACGCTAGCCATAAGTTCCTAGTGGATGATTTTGAAAAGTTGACCCCCGTGTGCAAAAATTGCACAGTCCCTTACTAAGCAAAACCCTAGTTTCCAAAATGAACCTACAAGGTGACACCCGAGCCACGGGATCGAAGGAGAGGGGCACCCCTAGCACTATCCCGACGTCCTGAATCCAACGGAGTCGAAGATTTGTTGATCGGAGCCATGGTTGTCATTCTATGGCTCGTTTTGTATCGCATCCAAAAGGCCTTCAGGGACACCTGCTGGATACCTACCGGGGGCATAGAACTCCAACCGTGCAACAAAACGGGGTTCCAGGGAGTCCTGCAAGTGTGTCTAGGAAGGTTCCAGCTAGGAAGGCTAGCCAAAAGTGCCCGGTGGATGATTTTGAAAAGTTGACCCCCATGTGCAAAAATTGCACAGTCCCTTACTGAGCAAAACCCTAGTTTCCAAAATGGACCTATAAGGTGACACTCGGGCCACGGGACCAGAGGAGAGGGGCACCCCTAGAACTATCCCGATGTCCTGAATCCAACGAAGTTGACAGTTTGTCGATCGGAGCCACGAACGTCATTCTATGGCTCGTTCTGTCTCGCATCCAAAAGGCCTTCAGGGACACCTGTTGGATACCTACCGAGGGCATAGAACTCCAACCGTGCAACAAAACCGGGTTCTAGGGAGTCCTGTAAGTGTGTCTAGTAAGGTTCTGGCTGGGAACGCTAGCCATAAGTGCCCAGTGGATGATTTTGCAAAGTTGACCCCCATGTGCAAAAATTGCACAATCCCTTAGTTTTTCCAATCAAATTAAATGCAGATTGTAGATTTCTAACAACATGATTGTGGCCTCTGAACTTCTAACTACCTTTATGCCCAAAATTCTCCTAACATGAGTTAGACAATGTGATTTTAACAAAGAAAGAAACAATTGACATTTTGTTGCATCGGTTTTGGATTCAAACAAATCGTTGATTATCTTGCTACAATGGAAATCAATAGTGCATTTGGGCATCTTACCTTCAAGTCCTGAAAATGAACTTTCATCCACATGAATACGTCTGGGAGTTCCTCGTTGTTTGCTTGATATTGGAGGAAAGGGAGTCGGCAAGGTAGTACGAGTCTCGTCAACGGTTTGTTGTGGCCCTTCATTCACAAATTGGTCCTGCAAGGGAGTGTGTTCGCCATGTGTGTGCTCTTCTTGGGGAGGTTTCCAATTAAGAACTTGTTCAACATCCATCCTTGCATACTCGACATCAGGCAAGATTTGGTTGACTTCAACCACATTGTCATTGCTTATTGATGGATCTAAGGCACTAACATTTTGATTTCTACGGTTTTCCATGTACAACCTGGCATTTTCTCTTATCTCATGGGCCTTTTCAGGGGGCACCTCCTTCCTTCTAGACTTTCTTTTATTATTACGTCTATTGCCCATATTCAATGCATTTAAAAAATATATATATATATCACCCCTACAAGAATGAATAACAAATAAGATATTAAAACTCGATGTGCATGATTATTAAAGCTCGATGTAGCAATTGATTATGTACAACAACATCTAGTGAGAATGTTTTCATATAATCTTAAAAGCTATTGGGAATTCCATACATATAACTACAACAACACCTCTAGGAACTCAGTAGGATGGTATTGGATGGTGGTATGGGATGTTAGTAGGAGAAAATTACCTACAAGGGATAAGCTCCTACTCACTTCATTTTCATGGTATGGATGAGGGAAAATAGCCCCAAAAGACTAAAAGTTTTCAATTCTTTAGGTGTTTGTGTGAGTTGTTATAGTGAAACCATGAGGAATTCAACAAATGTTTGTCTACTAGATGGAGGAATGTGATTATGAAATGTTATTGGTGGTGATGCAAATAATTTGTTTTTATTATCTTCATGAAAGGTTGAAAGCATTGTTTGGTGCATGTTGTAGTTTTTTTTGGTAAGATGTTTTTATTGTCTATGTTGAATATTAAGAAGACTAAAATAGATCTATCATTCAATTCATGAGGAAAAACCAAAATAGATGCCATTCAAAGAAGTGAATGAAGACTAAAATACATTTAACAAGATAAAATTGTCATCATACCTCAAGGATTATGATTTCTCTTTGCTTCAAATGTAAAACGCTCTTTTGATGTGTCCACTATATGTAAGAAGAGTTCATGTGTGTCCAAGTAGCATGAGAATTCAATCCAAGGAGCCAAATAGAGTCCAACTGTTGTGTATTCACTCAAATGATCCAAATAGAGCCCAAGAGGTGTGTATTCAATCCAAAGAGCCAAATAGAGCCCCAAATGTTGTGTATTATATCCAAATGGTTAAGGAAGCACCAAATGGTGTATGAATTCAATCTAAAATGTAAATGCTTGTCGTACTATCTGTGAAAACAACGAACAAAATGCGATGAAGCAAGGAGAAAATGCGGGAGAAGAGCACGGGAGATTTTCTAAATTTCATGTTAAGCAGGGATGCACATGCGCCAAGGACTATGCACGCGCCAGGAGTGCGTGCATGCTGCTAGCACGTGTGCATCCCTACTGAACGTTGTATAGTTCGGTGGGTAACATTCACTGCATTTATTACCCAACAAATCTAAATGTGTTGGTTTATTCCTAGAGCCCCTCCCCAATAAAAGCCTTTAGGCCCTATTCTAACCCATAATCCCTAAGTGCATTTAAGTGCTTCTAAGTGTTTAGGGATTTTGGGGTTATAAGGATTGTAGATTAAGAGTTAAAGGTTATAGGGATTATAGGCAAGTTATGGGGTTAAATGTCATCATCATCTTCATCTTCATCAGCATCATCTAAATAGTTTTCATCATCATATGGATCTTGTCTAATTTTGGGTATAAGGAGGATATAAGATGATGATGATGATGATGATGATGATGATGGAGATGTTGATGATGATGGTGATGGTGATGGTGATGGTGATGGTGATGGTGATGGTGATGGTGATGGTGATGAAGATGATGATGATGATTATGGAGAAGATGATGATGATGATTATGGAGAAGATGATGATGATGGAGATGTTGATGAGGAATGGGGGATGACAATGATGATGGAGATGTTGATGATGATGATGTTGATGGTGATGATGGTGATGATGATGCAAGGAGGGTTTGATGATGATGAGGAGGGTCTTCATATTCAACACCATTATCATATTCATCATCATTGTCATATCCCACTTCCTCATCAACATCTCCATCATCATCATCTTCATCATCTTCATCATCATCACCATCCTCATCATCATCATCATCGTCCTCCTCTTCATGATCACTGTCGTCTCCATGATGATGATGATGATGATGGAGATGTTAATGAGGAAGGGGGAGATGAGGACGATGATGATGATGATGCGAGGAGGGTTTGATGATGATGGGGGAGAGGAGGACGATGATGATGATGAGGATGATGGTGATGATGATGATGATCATCATCATCGTGATCATCATCACCATCATCATCTTTGTGATCATCATATTCATCATCACCATCATCACCATTGTCATCATCATCTTCATCATCATCACCATCATCACCACCATCATCATCCTCACCATCATCCTCACCATCATCCTCATCATCATCCTCATCACCATCATCATCATTGTGATCATCATATTCATCATCACCAGCATCACCATCGTCATCATCATCTTCATCATCATCACCATCATCACCACCATCATCATCCTCACCATCATCCTCACCATCATCCTCACCATCATCATCATCATCCTCCTCACCATCATCATCATCATCATCATCCTCATCATGATGAGGATGATGATGATGATGAGGATGATGGTGAGGAGGATGATGATGATGATGGTGATGATGATGACATGATGATGATGGTGATGATGATGATGATGATGATGATGGTGATGAGGATGATGGTGATGATGGTGATGATGATGAAAATGATGATGATGGTCATGATGGTCATGATGATGAAGATGTTGATGATGACGACGATGGTGATGCAGATGATGATGATGATGATGATGATGGTGATGATGGAGATGTTGATGAGGAAGGGGGAGATGACAATGAAGATGAGGAGGATGATGCAGATGTTGATGATGATGGAGATGGAGATGTTGGTGAGGAAGGGGGAAGATGACAATGATGATGACGAGGAGAACGATGATGATGATGATGAGGACGATGATGAGGATGAGGATGATGATGATGAATATGTTGATGATGACGACGATGGTGGTGAAGATGATGATGATGATGATGAACAAGATGAGAATGATGGTGATGATGATGGGGTTGATGATGATGAGGATGATGGTGATTATGATGAAGATGATGATGATCATCATCTTATCATCTTATCATCATCATCATCGTCATCTTTATCATCACCATCATCATCATCCTCATCACCATCATCCTCATCACCATCATCCTCATCATCATCGTCATCATCATCACCATCATCATCACCATCACCATCGCCATCACAATGGTGATGCGGATGATGATGATGATGGTGAAGATGATGATGATGATGGAGATGTTAATGAGGAAGGGGGAAGTGACAATGATGATGAGGAGGAGAACGATGATGATGATGATGAGGATGATGATGATGATGGTGAGGATGATGATGATGATGGTGATGATGAAGAGGAGGACGATGACGATGATGACAAGGATGATGGTGATGAGGATGAGGACAATGATGGTGATCATGATGACATGATGATGATGGTGATGATGGTGATGATGATGAAGATGATGACGATGGTGATGATGGTGATGATGATGAAGATGTTGTTGATGATGATGATGACGATGGTGATGCAGATGATGATGATGATGATGAAGATGATGATGATGATGGAGATGTTGATGAGGAAGGGGGAGATGACAATGATGATGAAG